>WAAF01004970.1:19481-43162 GCA_013400475.1 Tricholaema leucomelas | reverse complement strand
GGGCGGGGGGGGGGGCTGGGATGCCCCGGGCCGTGGCGGTGCCCCTGGGGTCCCTCCCTTCTCGTGCGTGGGGCAAGGGTGGGGAGGAGGCGGTACCTTGTACGAGGATCCCGCAGAGGCTGTAGAAGCGCAGGAGCGCGCCGGGCTTCAGCCGCATCCTGGGGGCTCCCCTCGGGCTGGGTGGGCGCCAGGCACGCAGATCCGCAGCCTCCCGCCGCTTCGCTCTCCGGGCGCTTCCTTCCCCCCGCAGGAGCCGCCGCCGCCGCCGCCTCCGCCGCAGTGTCTCCCTCGCTGTATCCAGTGGGGTGCGGAGGAGGAGGAGGAGGACCAGGGTCGCGGGGGTGGATTGGGGAGGGAGGAAGAGGGGGGGGGGGGGGGAGCGGCTCCCTCCGCTAGCTCCGGCGCTTGCTGGGCAGGTTCAGGTTCTCCCCCGCGGAGCGGTGCCAGGTGCCCCTGCTGGCTCCTTTTGCACCTGCCGGCGTGTCCCTCTGCCTGTCCACTCGCGTCGCCTGTCCCGTCCCGTCCCGCTGGCGGGCGGGAAGGCTGCTCCGCTCCCAGCCGCTTCCCGGCTCGAGACACAAGGGCAATCTCCGCTTGCGAGGCTCCCCTGGCCTTGCCCCGCCCCCTTCTGCCGGGATCCCCGCCTCTCGCCCCGCCCCCGGCGACACACCCCGGCCCTCCCTGCTCCCTGGGCACGCCTCTGCCACTGTCTTGGCCACGCCTGCGAGGGTCGGCACACCCCTCGGCCCCCGCACCACCTCCTCAGGTGGGTGTGTGACAAGCATCGGCAAGCCTCCAATAGAAAGTCCCGGGATCGGCCAGGCTGCCAATGAAGCGGTGGCAGAGGAGGCGCGAGGTGCCAGGTTACAAAACAAACGGGCGTTTCTCAGTCTTCAGCCGCGAGAGAGGTGCCAGACCCTACTCCTCCGCCAGTGAGTGGCAGCCGGTTCGGGCCAATCGGGAGGAGAGCCGGCTCCGCGGTGTTTTTCCAACCAATGAGAGGTGAATGACAGGGAGGAGGCGGAGACGGGCGCGAGGCGCTGTCCAGACCCGGTCCTGAAGTGGCTGCTGGCGGCGCACGCGGCGAGGCGCGGGTTTTGCCGGCAGCGGCAGCAGGAGCCTGAGGAGAGAAGGCAACGCTTCGGGGCAGCGCGCAGCGGGCGACGGGGCGGGGGCGGTGTTTCCAGCTGCCACACCCGGCGGGGAGCGCAGCCACCGAGAAGCCGCGCTCGCCGCTTCTGAAGGAGGAGCGGCAGGTGTCCCTCGCTGCGCGCCCCGGCAGACGTCTGCGCCGCCAGCGTTAACGAGCGTTAGAGTCCCGGGGCCGGAGGGGCGCTGAGCGGCCTCCTCAGGCGGCGGAGCGGGGCTCCTGGCTCATAGCAGTCTTCAGTGGTGGGCCGAGAGGCACAGGGGCGCGGGCGGACGGCGCGGTAGGAGTTAGCCGACGGGGCCCTCCCATCCTGGCGGCTTAGGACGAGAAGCCCTCAGACAGGCAGGGCCGGGCGGTGGGAACGAGAGACTGGAACAGCAGCGCGAATCCATCCGGCTGCCCCGGAGCCGCGAGTAACTTCCAGGTAACAGAAAAGGGGGTGACTGGGCCACCAGCCAGAGGTGTCGCCCCCTCAGACCGTCACCGACCAGCTTCTCCGCATCGCCGGCTGGAAAAAAACGGAAGTACTCGCACAGTACGGCAACTGCTGCGCGTAGGACCTAGCCAGTTTGCTTCGGTCCGTGCAAGGGAGACCTAAAGCCCCTTCTTCTCCCTCTGCTTTTCCTCCCGTTTCCCTGAAAGCAGCAGATGAAGAGAGTTTGGCTGAGTCTCCGGCGTCCTCAGAGTTAAACATGCGTGGATATGTTCACAGCGGTATCAGTAAGACCAGCTCCTCCTGTGAGGTACCCAGAGCATTAAAAAAGACTTTTTACAGTGTTGTCTGTACTCTGAATGTCTTGGAGAAAGTTTTTTTTTATTTAAAGTCTTTCTTTGGAAAGGTGTGTAACAGTTATCTAGTAGTCCTGAATTGCTTATGGTCTAACGGATAAGACACTGAATGTATGAAATTCAAGATAGCAGGCTGCATCTTCATGTTTGCATATTTGGTGTTTAGCACAGTATCATTTATCTTTTGGCAAAACCTGACAGTGAAATCAGAATACCTTATTTTTAAGTGACTGGATCTGTCTGCAAATGTCTGCGAGGGGGAATTGCATTGCCTTATTTGGAGAAAGCAGGATTCCCCTGCACTCAAGTGCTTATAATGATTAGGTGTTTCTCCACTCTTGGTTCCACCCTTTTTTTTTTGAAGTTTGCTCTCCAACAGGAGAGATGTTTCTCATAGTACTTCTCTGAATTTCTACTTGATTGAACCAAAGAGCTTTAGTGAAATAAACAAATGATGAAATAGACATATATAGGAGAGAACAGTTCTTTGCACTCTTTAGAGAAATAAGCTTTTAATGTTTCTGATCATCGAGGAAGTGCTAGTAGTTGTCAACTTCACCTTAAAGAGCTTGCACTACAGTGGGATGTGGAAGTTCTGTGTTTGCAGTCCTGTCTTCTACTTTGTGGCATGGTTTAGCACAATGGCTAACCTGCCTGCTCCTCCAACGACAAGGTGAGGGAAAGAGTAACATGCAAAACTCAGGTCTGAGATAAAGAGATAAGAGTTTAATATTACATGAGGTATCATAATCACAATTCATAATTACCTTAGCTAATAATCTAATTGATCTAATGTTACAGTTTTAAGACTAGTGTCTTAAATTGTAAATAAAAAAATTTCCAGAGAATTCGAGAGAGTCCACAAGGGTGGATCCTACTCTCAAAAGGGCTGAACAAAACATAAGAGATATGTTTATCTCATTCCATTGATCTGTGAAATTTCTATGTAGTTTGAAGCACAGCTTGTTCTGGGCTCTCTTCTTGTTTCTTTTCCCTCCTTCTGGCCTTCCTTGCCCATTCTCTTCACCATTGTTTGGGTTATGGTAAGAACACTGACTGGCTAGGTAATATTGTGTCAGCTGGCAACAGCCCCTGGGCTTTGTCCAGGGGGGTCTGTGCAGGGACGTAACTGGACTTTTGTCTGGTTATATATGTACATATGTATTTGTATATGTTTATTAGCTTTTATATTTATTTATATTTTGTATATAAGAATTTCGTTTTACTTCCAAATTCTGAGTAAGCATGGTAATTTACTTTTCAAGGGTAAATCCCAAGTTCTGTGTGGTCCAAAAGCACCATATCTAATAATACTATGCATGATTACCTTAGCCCATTTGCAGAATCAGCACAATGAAATACACAGGGCAAAAAATACCAGCATAAAACAGAAAACCCAAAGCAGGAGCTATCTGATTCCCACCTGTTCTGCCACTAGGCCTCCAGAGAGCTGCCCACACCCAAGAACCCAGAAGCAGCAAACAGGAAGCCTCCCATGATGCAATCTGAAATTCAGGCCCCATAGTACTTCGCTTCAGTTAGCACTTCTGCTCTTTGAAGCAGGCATGACTTCAGCATGGTATAAATGACAGCGGCAGATTCAATTCAATCCATGGCAATTTGTGAATGATGATTATGCTTAGCAACAGCTGAAACTGCATCAGGATTTACGTTGAGCTCCCCCTCTGTCCAAAAGATGTCCACATACAGTATAGAATCAATCTACAGAATCACATTTTAAATGTATTATTTGTATGAGGTTGTGTCAAATGAACAGTGTGTACATCTCCATGCCTTTAGCAGGTTACTTGAAGATTGTAAAAAATGTTGCAGTAGAATGTTCCCTGGAGTAGAAAAGCTTTTAGAGTCTGGCTCTGGTGGATGAGTAGATACTGACTTCACTCAGTTTTTACTGCTGCTGAAGAAAGTAGAAAATAGGCAAAGGTTTTACCGCTGTTCTTAGGGTTCAGCACATGTAAAAAAGTAATTAATGGTGAGTGATTTGTAAAACGTTTCAGATGCCCTACAAAAAGGAATGAGCCATCATTTCTAAGGCCGTATTCAAAATGTCAACAAATGCTTAAAACTTGCATCTTTTTGGTTGGGGGACAAAATTAGCAAACCAATTCTGACACTATAATTCAAACCCTTCACTAAAGCAGGGCTACAATCCATCCTGATGTGCTTTTGCAGTAATTACAGTAATTGGTGGTTCTGTACATTAAAAAAAACCCCAAACCATACTTAGGATTATAGTCTTATTCCAGTAAGTGTTACAGGAGGCATGTAAGTGTATTCCCAGCTTAGTGACTGGAAACTGTGAAAAGAGGCCCTCTGGCAGATGTAAGAATGAAGTACCTGTCTGTAGATCATGGGGGTTCCAAGCACATGCCATGGTGCCACATTAGTGGAAAAGCAGATCTGCATGTTTAGAAACACCAGCTGACATTTTCCTCCCAGAACCCAGTAATGTGGCTATTACATCACGCTGCATGTCAGAAGCATAACCAGAAATGTCGGTTCTCACCATTTGCTTCTGGCTTAAGTGGTTCTAAAATAAGCTAGCAACATGTTGATAGGAAACAGGTTCATGAGGAGGGTTAGCATTACTCCTCTTCATCATATGGCAGAATTCTTCACTAAGCATTAGAAAATGAAACCTGAAGTTCCAACTCCACCAATGAACCATTGCAGTGGGAAGGAGCATGAAGAGGTCTTTGTGCTGCATATGCTAAAACAACTTTTTAGTTTGCAAAAAAGAGAAAGAAGTCCCAATCAGAAACCCCTAGTTGTTTTGATCAGCTATATATCTGGGGGGAAAAAATCATTGTAGTCATTAGAACTGGGAGATATGATATCATACTTCCAACTAATGCGCCTATGTTAATTTGTGTGCTTGCATAAATGTAAGATCACATCTTACAACATCACAGGTTCACAGAATGTCAGGGGCTGGAAGGGACCTTGACAGATCCTCTAGTCCAACACTCCTGCCAAAGCAGGATCACCTACACCAGATCACACAGGAATGCACCTAGGCAGGTTTAGAATTTCTCCAGAGTGGGAGACTCCACAACTCCCCTGAGCAGCCCATTCCAGTGTTCCATCACCCTCACACTGAAAAAAAGTTTTCTTCATGTTTCCATGGAACTTCCTGTTCCTCAACTTCCACCCATTGCCCCTGGTCCTATCATTAGGCACCACCAAGAAAAGCCTGACATCATCCTCTTGGCACTCATCCTTTACATATTTATAATGAATGTGGTCATCCCTCAGTCTCCTCCTCTCCAAACTAAAGAGCCCAAACTCCCTCATCCTCTCTTCATATAAAAGATGCTCCATTCAATCATTTTTGTGGTTTTACACTGGACTCTTTCAAGCAGTTCCCTGTCTTTCTTGAACTGAGGGCCCCAGAACTTGACAGTATTGCAGGTATGGCCTCACCAGGGCAAAACAGGGAGAAAGAAGAACCTCTATAGACCTATTACCTATGATCCTTCTAATGCACCCCAGAATGGCATTGGCCTTCTTGGCTACAAGAGCACACTGCTGGCTCATGCTCAGCCTCCCATCCACTAGGACCCTTATGTCCTTTCCCCTTCACTGCTCTCCAACAGGTCATTCCCCAACCTATACTGACACCTGGGGTTGTTCTTTCCCAGGTGTAAGACTCTACACTTGCCCTTGTTGAATTTCACTAAATTTCTCCCCACCCGACCCTCCAATGCGTCCAAGTCTCACTGAATGGCAGCACAGCATTCTGGTGTGTCAGCCACTCCACCCAGTTCGGTGTCATCAGTAAACTTGCTGGCAGTGCTCCCTGTGCCCTCATCCAGGTCATTGATGAATGTATTGAACAGAACTGGTCCCCTGAGGGACTCTTGTAGCTACTGGCCTCCAACTAGACTCCATCCCATTGACCACAACTCTCTGACTTCTTTCCTTCAACCAGTTCACATCCACCTCACTACCCAGTCATCCAGATCACACTACCTCCGTTTAACAGTGAGGATGCTGTGGGAGACTGTGTCAAATACTTTACTGAACTCAAGATAAACCATATCCATTGCTCTACCATCATCTATCCTCCTCATTATGCCTCATAAAAGGCTATCAAGTCACTCAAATATGACTTCCCCTTGGTAAAACCATGTTGACTGCTCCTAACTATTCTCTTGTCCTTGGTATACCTAAGGACAGCACTAAGAATAAATTGGTCCATTACCTTTCTGGGGATGGAGGTGAGGCTGACCAATCTATAGTTACCTGGGTTCTCCTTCATGCCTTTTTGAAGACTGGAGTGATGTTTGCTTTCCTCCAGTCCCCAGGCACCTGTTCTGTCTGCCATGACTTACCAAAGACAGCAGAGAGTGGTCTGGCAATGATCTCCACCAGCTCCCTCATTACTCACCAGTGCATCCCATCAGGACTCACGGGTTTATGGATGTCCAGAATACTTAACTGTTCCCTAACTCAGTCCTCATCAACTAAGGAAAACTCCTCTTTGATTATGTCTTCCTCTGGCACCTCAGGGGTCTGGAGCTCCTGAGGACAGTTTCCATCTGTATAGATGGAGACAAAGGCGGCATTCAGTAACTCTGCCGCCTTTTTATCCCCTGTCACCAAGACACCCAACACACTCAGCAATGGGCCTACATTGCCTTTAGTGTTAGATTTTTCCTGCAGTGTATTTGTAGAAGGCCTTTCTGTTGTCCTTGACCCCCTTGCAAGGTTGAATTCCAAGGAGGCCTTAACCTTCTAGTTGCCTGCCTACATCCACTGACATTCAGTGGCAGCTCACATCTAAACCTAATATAAATGAGACAAAACTTTGTAATTGGCCTGTGGAGCTGGGGCTTATACACAGAATCCCCAGAAGCCTCATTACTTCCAGACCAAAAGGCCAACAGGGACTCTTCAGGAAATACACTTCTGGATACAGTGAAAATTAACACTCTAAAATATCAACAGAAGATAAGTCTGAAAACCAGATGCAGAAGGTAAACATTTTATCAGGGTAAGAGAAACATTATTTTCATTATCCTGATATCCGTCAAGGTGATATAAATACTCCTAATGCTAGACAAAGCAAAATCATTTCATCTCCAGGCATGATTCAGAAAGGCTTTCCCTCTTGCTGAGTTAGTAAATGGCAAGTTTAAGAAGAGTGAAACTTCCAGTGTTACAGGCTGTGAAACATGGCTCTACAAACACTCGTTCTGTATTGTGTCCTATAATATATATAAGTACGTTTTGTATAATCTAGAGGGTAGTGAAGAAGCAGTCAAAATATGATTGCAGAGTTCCAACAACTCCAAAAAAAGCTCCACAGGAAATAAGGTATGGAGAAGGCAAGCTGGTAGTGACAGAAGTTAGAGACAGATTCTATCCTGACTTGCAATACTGCTAACAATCACAACCACATTTAAAATAGTACTTTGGAAAGTGAGACTTACTTACATGGCTCCATACAAAAATGTTGTGACAAATCCCCCATGCAGCTGCCACCTAGCCTTGAAGAAGTAGCTGGCTGGATAGCAGCTATCTCTTGCAGTAGCAAGTCCTTAATTCTTTTATTTGCCCACTGCTACATGGAAGTGGTAGGGAAGGGTCCCCCCCCAAAGCCAACATTTACCATTGCAAAGTGTATGGTATGAGCCTGTGTGCTGTTATGAGCCTATATGGACATCAGAGGATCAGATGTATTCAACTGAAATCTGTGTATTTGTGGTTTATGTTACCCCTTGTCTCAGTTCTAATTTAAATTCCCAGAGACTCAAATATAGTTGATAGAACCAATAACAATGTATAGAATGCCCTTCCCTCTTCCTCCTTCTTTCCCAAAAGAAACAAGGAATTAGATGGAGAGAGAGAAAAAGTAAAGCAGACCCAAATAAATAATCCCACTGCAATTTGGAAGTTAAAAGAAGAAAAAGTTTAACAATAAATAAAAAGATGTCTGAGGTAGGAAGTTTCAAAGGTGTAGGGAAGGGAAAAACAAGGTACAAAATAAGTAAATATATAGAATCAGATTTGTGATGGCAATGGCTTTTGTCCACCTCGTGGTGATGATGGCCACGTGGTGAAACAGAGCAGCAGGAAACAAAAATGGTGATTCCTTATGAGCAGGCAGGGAGGGAGAGTGGAGAGAAAGAGAGTAGGAAGTTGTGCTAGTTTGAAGCTAGCTAGAATATCTTGGTGAGAAGAACTAGATTACAGGCTGTGAAAGGGAAACAGTGGTGATGTCTACTTCACTCATAGGCTTGCTGAGAGGTATAAGAACAAGAACCCAAACATAGATAAGGCACTTCTGCTGGGGAGCTCTGGGCTGCATTTTTCTCTAGACTCTCTGCCGTCTCTCTGATTAATCCACTTTGCTTCCTAACACCCTGGCCGAACCTCCATTCTTCTTTGGGACTGGGGTAAGGTTGAGAGGGGGGGGAGAAGGTGTAAGGACGGTTGGGAGCCCCTCCTGGGGACTCAGGTTTCTGGGAGGGCTGTTGTGTTGCTGTATTACCTTTTACCTTGTATATTTCTGTCTATATCTGTATATACTGTAAATATCTGCTTGTATATTGTGCCAGCTGTAAATATGAGCTTCATTCAAATTTCCAGAGCTGACTGAGTCTAGTCTGGGTGATTTACAAAGTGTGGCGGAGAACAGGTAACACCCAAACCGTTACAGAAGTCCACCCTGCTTTTATAGACCTTTAGACAGGAAGGGGGACCAGTCTAACCATGAATCACCTGGTGGTGTTCAGACCCATCCCTGGGGAGAGGTCAAGACCACCTGGAGTCATGTTCAAGGTCACTCCCCCAGACAGATTAACCCTGGACACCCCTTTACCATACTTCAGCAGCCAAACCAGAAGAGATGGTTTTCTGTTCGGTTTGGGTGAGAAATGCTGTGTGGTGGAGGTGAGTTGCTGTTGTTTTAAATGATGTAGGCTTGGCTGGAGCTAGTTCCTAAAAAAAATAAATACATATAAAAAAAAAAATCAGACAGCATTTACTTACCAGATGCTAGTAAAAATGCACTGGTTTGAACAAATACTGTAACTACTAATTTAGCTAAATCTATCCAACTGTGAAAATGTATTGGCGTGAATAAAAATATATAGACATGAAGTGCATTGCAATTTTTTTTTGTTGTTTGAAAAAAAAAAATTGGCTTCAGTAAAGAGCAATTGAAGTTTGAAAATATGCTCCCCAGAAGAAATGTGTTCATTTCCATAAAACATATTGGTGTGTAAATATACAGTATGTATCAGTTCCAGAGCAGTATTATAAATTCAGTGAAATTTTGTTCTGTGTTAGCAGGATGAACCAAGTAAAAAGGATTGCATGCTGCAATTACTACATATAAAATATGTGTGGGATGAAATCCCATTTCTAAAGCAATTATAAATGTAAGATATTTCCCTAGCTTTTGGGGGAAGAAAAAGAATCTATAGAGCAACACTGTCAAGGCGGTGTCAACGCAAGGTGAACCAAGGTCATACAAACCTGGTATCAGTCACATCAAAAAGTACCTAATGTACACTTTGAATTCACAAAAATAATTGCAAAAGAGAATTACCAGTGGTGAGTAGAAGCAGACTATTCCTGATAAGCTTTTTCTCCATGTGCTTAAAAATGACCTCTAGAATGAGCTGTTGAATCACCTTTCCAGAAATGGAGGTGAGACTAAATGACCTGTAGTTTTCTGGGTTCTCTGTATTGCCATTTTGGAAGTCTGGAGTGACACTGTCTTTCCTCCAGTCCTCAGACACCTCTGATGTTCTCCATGACATTCCATAAAATGATGGAGAGTGGCTTATAAAAAACCTTAATCAGCTCCTTCAGCACTCATGGGTGCATCCCATTTGGCGGCATGAATTTGTGGGTATCCAGCTTCTCTAGGTGATCTCTAACCCAGTTCTCCTTGACAAACAGAGAAGCTTCTTTCTCCCAGACATTCTCTCTTTTCTCTGGAGTCAAAGGGCCAGGCTTAGCAGTAAAGACTGCAGCAATCAGTTCTCTTTTCCCCCCCACTATCTTCTAGAGCCCAAACACATGAGATTCCTCCAAGGAGGTTTCTGAAGAGGTCATAGTTGTTTCTCCTGATGTCTGGGGTTGAGATCCTGCTTACTGCCCTGCTGCTTCCTTGTGTTCTGAACTTCACAATGTTACAGTAACTGCAGCTGAGGCTGCCTCCAACCTTCACATTCCTGACCGTACTCTTCATTGTTGTTAGCACAAGGTCTAGTAGTGCACCTCTTCTTTAGGGTCCTCCACCACCTGTGTCAAAAAACTAACATCAGTGCACTGCAGGAACCTGTGCCAGAATACATAATTCTCCACACATTCTAGATAGGTCCTTCTTCTCCTAAATGTTTCATAATTTGCAACACTGTATTATGTCCTATGCCTTCTAATCAGCAACTTCTTTTTAAAAAAATAAAGTTGTTTACCCTAAAGCACAAGATTATAGAGTTTATATGACTTTAACATCTCTTACACTGTTATTATGATTTAAGTGCATATAACGTATGTTAGCTTGCCATAAAAAAACATATTAGTGCATGAAATTAATTAAAGACATATTATCATAGAATTATAGAATCAACCAGGTTGGAAGAGATCTCCAACATCATCCAGTCCAACCTAGCACCCAGACCTAGCCAATCAACCAGACCATGGCACTAAGTGCCTCATCCAGGCTTTTCTTGAACACCTCCAGGGATGGCAACTCCACCACCTCCCTGGGCAGCCCATTCCTATGCCAATCACTCTCTCTGGGAAGAACTTCCTCCTAAAATCCATCCTATATATCCCCAAGCACAACTTGAGACTGTGTTCCCTTGTTCTGTTGCTGGTTGTCTAGCAAAAGAGGTTGACCCCCACCTGACTACAAGCTCCCTTCAGTTAACTGTAGGCAGCAATGAGGTCACCCCTGAGCCTCCTCCAGGCTAAACAACCCCAGCTGCCTCAACCTCTCCTCATAGGCTTGTATTCTTGAGGACAGAAACAAGGAGCTACAAAATAGAGACAATGAAATAACACCAGAAAAGAATTAACAAAGGGAAACAAAACCAGACATGAAAGTCTGACAATAAAAAATTGAATTGAACAAAAAAAAATCCCAAAAAAAAAAGGTGAGCATGGAAAAAGAAAATGAAGATGTGTGTTGGACTCGATGATCTCCTCGGGTCCCTTCGAACCCCTAGTATCCTGTCATCCTCTGATTTCAATAGTACTGCTGATGTGGGATGAGATAAGAAACCAGAAAACTGGAAAGATGGATGATAAAAGTAGCTACTGGTGGATGACACAGGACTGAGGAAGTAATAAAACTTAATGTTTTAAGACAAACCTGAGAAATGTCTGTACCCAAATTGCTTTACAGGGCCTGAAACTCAACACATCTTGCTTTTCTAATGCATCTACCTGTAGTAAATATCTGAAATGCATTATAAAGCATAGATGAGGTTACTCTCTCCTCTAACTGGTGAACTCAGATCTGAAGATGCAAGGTAGATGTAAAGATTCCAAGCCTTCTGGTGATCTGTTTGAATATCAATTTGATAGATTCCTCCCCCCCACCCATTCACTTTCATAAGTTTTACAGAAATACATGCATGTACTGTATGCAAGGATCTAATAGTTAGGAGATGTTCATAATGAAAGAAATTAACTCATACAATCTTTATATTGCTTTTGTAATTTTATGTGGTGAACTAGAATTATACAATAGCTCTTCCCTCTGTTGTCTTCCACTCCTTTGTCCATCTGCTATCCAGTATCTTTATATGGTGAACTACAACTACACAATAGCCCTTCCCTCTGTTGTCTTCCATTCCTTTGTCCACCTGTTATCCAGTATTTTTATATGGTGAACTACAACTATACAATAGCTCCTTCCTCTGTTGTCTTCCATTCCTTTGTCCACCTGTTATCCAGTATCTTTATATGGTGAACTACAACTATACAATAGCCCTTCCCTCTATTGTCTTCCTCTCCTTGTCCTTCTGCTATCCAGTTCCTCCCATCCTCTGAATAACACAGAGCATTGCTCTCATTCAGCCCAAGAAGAGCTGTAGGGATGATTCATGGTTTGAGGAAAAAGGAAGATGATGATAAATAGAATCTCTAATTTATTAGCTGAAAAAATAAAAGGGGGGGTGGGGATGGAGAAATTTCTAATCAATATGGCAGAGGTCTGAAAGAAGAGAAAAAGACAGTCTAAGTATAATTGAATGATGCCTTTGAGAGTTTGGTTATGGTTCACTATGCCACAGAGTTCCTCTGTGATACGTGGTAACTCACTTAAACCAAATGCTTTTAGAGTGGTAATAAATTGATATTAAAGTTCATTTTCTGTTTCCAACTTCATAGCAAAAAAAGTTGTATCTGCAGAAGTGTGAAGTACTGCAGATGTTCTAAAGCCAGTGTGAACTGGACTGGGAACATGCAGAGCTGTGTAATGAAAATTGGCCACTTGGAATTAGTGGTTACCTTTGACATTAATCATAATTAAAAACTACACTACAATGTATCCACAGAATGAAGACAAATTAGGGTTGCATAGGCAAATATGAATCCTGGCATTCCTTAAGTCTTTGATTTTACAGTTTTAATGATGTTAATATGGCATTGTATATCTATTTGGTCATTTATTTTTCCTTTATTTGCTTTTCATTCTTCTTGTATCAGCTTATTAGCTTTGATTTAGCTACTCTTTTGAAATATTTGCCTAACATTTTAAAATCTGTTATATCTCAGAAGTGTAATAATTAGAAATGAAGCCAGTGAAAGTGGCAGATTTTTTTTCCCCTGGAGAGTTTGAATGTCTTTTGTTAAGGCAATACATCACAAATGAACACAGGCATTGTAATATCAAGAGAGTTGTTGAGGTACTGGAAAGTGTCCAGAGAAGGGCAAGGAAGCTGATGAGAGGCCTGGAACACAGCCTATGAGGAGAGGCTGAGGGAGCTGGGGTTGTTTAGCCTGGAGAAGGGGAGGCTCAGGGGTGACCTCATTGCTGCCTACAGTTAACTGAAGGGAGCTTGTAGTCAGGTGGGGGTCAGCCTCTTTTGCTAGGCAACCAGCAACAGAACAAGGGAACACAGTCTCAAGTTGTGCTTGGGGGTATATAGGATGGATTTTAGGAGGAAATTCTTCCCAGAGAGAGTGATTGGCATGGGAATGGGCTGCCCAGGGAGGTGGTGGAGTCACTGTCCCTGGAGGTGTTCAAGAAAAGCCTGGATGAGGCACTTAGTGCTATGGTCTAGTTGACTGGGTAGGGCTGGGTGCTGGATTGAACTGGATGATGTTGGAGATCTCTTCCAACCTGGTCGATTCTATAATTCTAATTACTAAGAAAAATAATGACTTACACTGCTACTTGTTGGCAGCCCAAAATATGGAACTGACCTAACTCATCTTTGGGAAAAAAAAATAGTGGAAGTATATTTGGAAAGAATATACCTGAAGGAATTATGCAAATTGCAGCAACTTGTCAGTCTCTTTTGAACAATACTTCTTGTTGTGGAGTGGGGAAGAGATGTCTGTTACTGAAATCACTATGTTATTTTGCAGGTAAACTTTCTAATTGTTTTTAAGCAGGACATGGTAATTTGTGACCACTGAAATGTATGTGAATCACAGATCTCTATGCAATGCAAGCATTTATAAGTTTGATAGATTTATTTACATGATAGAATCATAGAATCCTAGAATCAGTCGGGGTTGGAAGGGATCACATCCAGTTCCAATGCCCTTGCCATGAGCAGGGACACCCTACCCTAGAGCAGGCTGCACACAGCCTCAGCCTTAAACACCTCCATCAATGGGGTCTCAACCACGCCCCTGGGCAACCCAGTCCAGAGTCTCACCACTCTCATGCTCAACAACTTCCTCCTCATGTCCAGTCTGAACCTACCCATCCTCAGCTTCACTCCATTTCCCCTAGTCCTGTCACTCCCTGATAGCCTAAATAGTCCCTCCCCAGCTTTTTTGTAGGCCCTCTTCAGATACTGAAAGGCCACAAGAAGGTCACCTGGGAGCCTCCTCTTCTCCAGACTGAATAGCCCCAACTCTTTCAATCTGTTCTCACAGCAGAGGTGCTCCAGCCCTCTGATCATCCTTGTGGCCCTTCTCTGGGCATGCTCCAGCATCTTCACATGCCTCTTGGAATAGGGGCTCCAGAACCGGATGCAGTACTCCAGGTGGGGGTCTCATCAGAGCAGAGTAGAGGGGGAGAATCACCTCCCTTGACCGGCTGGCCACACTTCCCCTGATGCAGCCCAGGATCTGGTTGGCTTTCTGGGCTGCAAATGCACACTGCTGGCTCATGTTGAGCTTAGAATCATAGAATCAACCGGATTGGAAGAGACCTCCAAGATCATCCAGTCCAAACTATCACCCAGCCCTAGCCAAGCAAACAGACCATGGCACTAAGTGCCTCATCCAGTCTTTTATTCAACAGATCAATATCTTCTCTTCTCGCCCACCAGCACCCCCAAGTCCCCCATCCTCAGGGAGATTCCAGCTAGTCACTGCCCAGCCTGTACTTGTACTTAGGATTGCCAGACATGAAATTCTGGTTCTAGACCTTCAGTATAGCCAGCCCTGTTAATGTATTGTGTAATGAAGAAGCACAGAAGTGAACATGGCATATTTTTTAACACTCTTTTACATAATGATGCAGTATAGTGTGTCATTATATCACTTGCCATTGTGATATAGCATAGCCAAGTCAAACAGCTTGCTTCTAGGTGGGAAAGGGAAATAAGAATAAAATAAAATATATGTAGCAGTATCTGCATCCATTAGGAGATGCATGATTTGTTTTCCCATTAAAAAAAAATTATAATGCAGGAGATTCATTGAGTTAGCATCCATAAGTCAAATTTCTATTGCAGTGAGATAAAACAGTTATAAAGGAAAATATTTGTGATAAAGGAGCACAAGAAACTATACAAAAAATTTGTCAAGGTGCTTGCATGTGTTAAAGCACATCTAAGTTTTCTGATAATCACAAAATTAGTTTGTGACAAGTACATTTGGTTGCCATTAATAATTCAGCCTTTAGGTGATGGTACTAACAGCACTTTAAAGAATGACATAAAATGCAAGATTTTTACTTCTTATGACTCTAACTTATTTCCTGATTTTTTAAAATTAATATCAGGACTGTATTGGAGCCTTTCATCAGTGACAGATAAGAGTAAAATGATTTAGACTGAAACCATCCCTTGCTAGCAGCTGTCTATGGAAATAGTGTTAAGTAGGGGCAAATACAAAATGTCATATTTAAAATTGTTTTTCTAGGTTTCAGTTGTCTGAAGTATTTCACTTGCAATAGAGAGTTTTCTTCTCTCCTGGATAAATTGAATCATAGAATCAGCCAGGTTGGAAGTGACCTCCAAGATNAGCCTCCACTTCTCCAGGCTGCTCACCCTCAGCTCCCTCAGCCTCTCCTCATAAGATTTGTGCTCCAGGCCTCTCACCAGCTTCCTTGCCCTTCTCTGGACACCTCCCAAAACCTCAATGTCTCTCTTAAATTGAAGCACCCAGAACTGGACACAGTACTCAAGGTGTGGCCTGAAAAGTGTTGAGTACAGGGGAAGAATAACCTCCCTATTAATTAATTAATTGGATTAACTATGTCTCAATTTTGAAGATGAAAATGACTTGTATAGTACCAAACTATGAGAAGTCACTAAATGCAACTCTTCTGAATGTGTCCCCTTAGTTTTTCCTCTGAAAGTATAAAGCCTGGATTTAGCAAATTATATCTGTGCAGCAGGCTATCCACAGGAGGCTTGTTTCTTCCCTACAGCAGAAATCAATTTGAATTTCTTCTGTATTTATAGCTTTTGCATTTTACAGAGGGCAAAACAGGTTAATTAAATAATTACAATATTTCACTTTAACAGTATACAATAGCTATTTCTTGCATAAAAAGGTAAGTTGAAGAGAAAACTTAAGAAACAGTATTTATGTTCAGTTCATGCATTTTGTTGAGGTACCTGCTACATAAGGAAGATGGAACGTAAGATGTGGTGGACAAGAAGCTCAACATGAGCCAGCAATATGCACTTGCAGCCCAGAAAGCCAACCAGATCCTGGGCTGCATCAGGGGAAGTGTGGCCAGCAGGGTGAAGGAGGTGATTCTCTCCCTCTGCTCTACTCTGCTGAGACCCCACCTGGAGTACTGCATCCAGTTCTGGAGCCCCTATTCCAAGAGGGATGCGGAGATGCTGGAGCATGCCCAGAGAAGGGCCACAAGGATGATCTGAGGGCTGGAGCACCTCTGCTGTGAGGACACACTGAAAGAATTGGGGCTATTCAGTCTGGAGAAGAGGAGGCTCCCAGGTGACCTTCTTGTGGCCTTTCAGTATCTGAAGGGGGCCTACAAAAAAGCTGAGGAGGAACTTTTTAAGCTATCAGGAGATGACAGGACTAGGGGAAATGAAGCGAAGCTGGGGATGGGTAGGTTCAGACTGGACATGAGGAGGAAGTTGTTGAGCATGAGAGTGGTGAGACTCTAGACTGGGTTGCCCAGGGAAGTGGTTGAGACCCCATTGATGGAGGTATTTAAGGCAAGGCTGGCTGAGGCTGTGTGCAGCCTGCTCTAGGGTAGGGTGTCCCTGCTCATGGCAAGGGCATTGGAACTGGATGATCCTTGTGACCCCTTCCAACCCTGACTGATTCTATGATTCTATTCTATGATTCTAAGAATAGATACTCTTCTAATATTTTTGTTCCAAAATATGTGCTGACATAGGAAAATACTTGGGTACATCGACACTAATTATCATTATAACATTCTGAAACCAGACCTCTCTTTCTTAATTTCTTCAGATATTTATAGAGGATTACATTTTGGGGACAGAAATTCTCTTTGTTCTTCGTATATGTTTCACATATGACATTTCCAAAAGCAATGATGAATTGTAAATGGGCTCTGAGTTTACTTACTGCTTCAATAGAATCTGGGAAGATGTGAGTCATATTTTCTGTGTCTCCTATGTAAAAACACATTTTGAGGCTGTTAACTGTGTGTTGTACAAAAGACAGTTTGAAGTTTGCAGTGGTTGGAGTATGTGGGGTTATTGTCTCATCCTTTATATAAAATATTATACGCTTTTATTACATCTTCTTTAGGTGTAATTTGGTGTACTTGAGTACTGCCAAATAAAAATTACAGCTCCTTGATTGTTCAAGTGCTTGGTTTCTGTCCCTGCACCTTGTTAGCATAAAGTTCTTCTGTCTCGATTCTAATTTAAGTTCCCAGAGACTCAAATATATTTGATAGAACCAAATAACAATTTTATAGAGTGCCCTTCCTCTTCCCCCTTCTTTCCCAAAAGAAAGGGATTGGATGTAGAGTGAGGAGAGGTAAGCAGACCCAAATAAATCATCTCACTCCGATTTGGAAGTTAAAAAGAAGAAAAGTGTAACAATAAATTAAAAAGCCATCTGAGGTAGGGAAGTTACAAAGGTATAGGGAAGGGAAAACAAATACAAAATGGGTAAATACAGCCAGATTTTGATGGTAATGGGTTTGTCTGCTTCGTGGGTGATGGCCAGCTGGTAAAACAAAGAGAACCAGGAACAGGATGATGATATTGGTAAGCAGAGAGGCAGAGAGCGCAGAGAGAGAGAACAGGAAGTCACCCTGCTTTTATGGATCTTTAGACAGGAAGGGAGAGTGGGCTAACCATCACCTGGTGGTGTTCAGACTCACCCCTGGGGAGGGGTCAAGACCACCTAGGGTCAGGTTCAAGGTCACTCCCCCTGGAGGGTTAACCCTGTACATCTTCACAGAGAGAGTGATTGTCATTGGAATGGGCTGCCCAGGGAGGTGGTGGAGTCACCGTCCCTGGAGGTGTTGAAGAAAAGCCTGGATGAGGCACTTAGTGCCATGGTCTGGTTGATTGGACAGGGCTGGGTGCTAGGTTGGACTGGATGATTTTGGAGGTCTCTTCCAACCTAGTTGGTTCTATGATTCTATGTTTTAATACCCACAGTTGTCTTAGGTTAACAGGTAGACTTGGTGATCTTGGAGGTCTTTTCCAGCTGAATCAATTTTATGGTTCAATGATCTGCGACAGCACTTACCTACCTTTCTAAATTTAAAATGTGTGAAAATGTTAAGCTGTAGGTACATTTGTGTGGGTTTTATCCTATGTGTTGTTGCACTGAATCTGCAGATCATCTACTGTATTTTGTGTAGCATCATGGAGTGGTCTCGGAAGTGTATCATAGAATCAACCAGGTTGGAAGAGACCTCCAAGATCAGCCAGTCCAACCTAGCACCCAGCCATATCCAGTCAACTAAACCATGGCATGAAGTGCCCCATCCAATCTTTTCTTGAACACCCCCAGGGACAGAGACTCCACCACTTCTCTGGGCAGCCCATTCCAATGCCAATCACTCTCTCTGGCAAGAACTTCCTCCTAACATCCAGCCTATAATTCCCCCAGCACAACTTGAGACTGTGTATAAGCTAGATGTCTTTTATATGAAACTAAATCATAATATAAGATAGACAATATAGTTTCATCACTTCACCAGATCTGGGCATTTAATGCACAAAACCAGACTATAGTTGGCTTAAGGCAACCTTCCCCACCCATATGCTTGTAATATTTTCAGGATGAACGTTTTGGTTATGCAGAGCCATGCCATTCATTTTCCTTATGGCTAGGTGTGATGGTTTGGGTGTTCCCCACCCCCCCACACTTTGGAAATCACCCAGACTAGACTCAGCCTGCTCTGGAAATTGAATGAAGCTTATATTTACAGCTTAGCTCAATATACAAGCAGATATTTACAGTATATGCAGTTATATACAGGAATACACAAGGTAAAAGTTAGTACAGAAACACAACAGCCCTCCCAGAAACCTGAGTCCCCAGGAGGGGCTCCCAACCACCCTTTCACCTTCTTCCCACCTCCTCTCAACCTTGCCCCCGTCCCAAGGAAGAATGGAGGTTCGGCCAAGGGGTTAGGAAGCAAAGTGGATTAATCAGAGTAATGACAGAGAAGCCAGAGAGACAAATGCAGCTTGGAGCTCCCCAGCAGAAGGAGTGCCTTATCTATGTTTGGATTCTTGTTCTTGTATATCTCAGCAAGCCTATGAGTGAGGTAGACATCATTGTTTTCCTTTCACAGCCTATAATCTAATTCTTCTCACCAAAACATTCTAGCTAGGCTCAAACTAGCACACTAGGTACTTGTGTCATCAACATATCCTTACCTGTATGGATTTCTTCAGATAAATGTAAAATCTTGGAGGTCTCTTCCAAACTGATTGATTCTATGATTCTAATAGTTTCAATTTCATTATTGAAGGCAAAACGTATTTTTTGTATGTTGTGTAGAAATAGAGGAAGGAACAACAACCACAACAAACAAACAAACAAAACCACCCAAAAATAGTATTTGCAAAGGTTTTTGTGGACTCAGCAAGTTTGCAGATGACACCAAGCTGTGTGGCACAGTTGACTTGCTAAAGGGCAGAGATGGCATCCAGAGGGACCTGGATAGAATGGAGAGGTGGGCACAGGGCAAACTCATGAAATTCAGCAAGGCCAAGTGTAAGGTCTACAAATTGCCAGTGCAAAGCTGTGGCACATGTCACAATGAGGAATATTGAAAGAAACCCCATGTTTTGCTACCACACTGGTTGGTACATGAAATTCAAGAAAGTTTTCAACAATGCAGCTTTACAGCCTAAAATGTAGATAATCAGGAAACAAACAGCTTCTATTTCCTAATGATGTAGGCTGACTAGAGAGGATGTCACACAGCAGTCTACAGATGTGCATGTTTTATGCTTTGCAGAAAAATTGAATTGTAGAATGGAATCATAGAATCAAGCAGGTTGGAAGAGGCCTCCATGATCATCCAGTCCAACCTAGCACCCAATCCTACACAACCAACTAGACCATGGCACTAAGTGCCCATCAAGTCTTTTTTTCAACACCTCTAGGGACAGCAACTCCACCACCTCCCTGGGCAGCCCATTCCAATGCCAATCACTCTCTCTGGCAACAACTTCCTCCTAACATCCAGCCTAGACCTCCCCGGCACAACTTGAGACTGTGTCCCCTTGTTCTGTTGCTGGTTGCCTGGGAGAAGAGACCAAACCCACCTGGCCACAACCTCCCTTCAGGTAGTTGTAGACAGCAATGAGGTCACCTCTGAGCCTCCTCTTCTCCAGGCTCAACATCCCAAGCTCCCTCAGCCTCTACTTATAGGGTTTGTGTTCCAGGCCTCTCACCAGCTTCATTGCCCTTCTCTGGACATGTTCCAGTATCTCAACATCTCTCTTGAATTGAGGAGCCCAGAACTGGACACAGTACTCAAGGTGTGGCCTAACCAGTGTTGAGTACAGGAGAAGAATAACCTCCTTTGAGATCAACAATTGTGTCTGTTGATCTCAAATTAGTGGAAATTTAGTCTGGCAGTAGCAATGAACATATCAGGAAAGACGTCACTGACAGTCACAGAACTGATTGTTATTGGGAATGGCTCATATCCATATGAAGAAAAAAGAAGAGGGAAGGTAGAAAGGTACTTAAAATATTCAATTAACATACCAGACTTCTGCATGAAGGTTATGTGGTCATGAATATTGTTGTGTAGCACTGTGAATGACTTGATACCTGTAGGGAAATCTTACAGAAGAGCAGAAATTCATGGAAATCTGATATTCCTATGCCATTTAGCTCCCTGAAGATAATTAGCTCAAAATTTTTCAGTGTTGACTGTCTTGCTTTTTAGGGGGTTTTGAGACCTAGATTCTCTTACTTGTTCAAACAGACATCCCAGTGGCTTTCTTCTCCAGCTCTTAGCTTCACTGAAAGGGACACAGACTCTACAAAATATCCAAGTACAATTTTGCTTTAATAATACTTCAGAGGAATTTCTTCTACCTGTTATGTGGTGCATCCATTTATCCAGTCCATACTTTGGTATGTTTTTTTTTTTCACTCATTGAATAAAATTCTGTACTTGTTCTGTGCTAAAGAACCTGTGACTGTAGAGACCTTAAAATAGCTTGTCCTTTTTATTTTCCCCTGTCTTTTTGTGGTCCTGGCCATCTTGTCTTGCACTTATCTGCAGTGAAATACATAAAGTGTTACTGTTTCTTCATGTTGAGTCCCCCTTCTTCGTTCTGTGTTTTGTTATCAACATGTTTTAGTAACTTCTCTCTCATTCCCATATGAACTGAACAAAACAGTCTGCAATGCTCTTGTGGCACTCCTTTAGTAACTCCAATTGTTTTCCCAATGTACATTAATTCATCTGCTGTATATCTTTAGCTATATGATGACTTGCAGCTAACAAAATCAAGCAGCATGTTTCATATTGGAGAAAAATGTACTCCAATGTACTGAAACCTTACTTGAATCTTTTACATTTTCTTTCCATATTCATATGTACTACAGCCATTACCTTTCATCTGCATGCAACCTTCCCTTTTAAAATAGCTGCTTTTTTTATTTCATGCTTTTTAAGTTTACAATTAAACTTAATGTTGTGATGGTTTGGAAGTTACCTGCCCCCCAACTCTTATGAAGTCACCCAGACTAGACTCAGCTGTCTGGAAGTTAAGGAATGAAGCTTTATATTTACAGCTTAGCACAAGATACAAGCAGATATTTACAATATATACAGTTATAGACAGAAATATACAAGTTAAAAGTAATATAGAAGCACAACAGCCCTCCCAGAAACCTGAGTCTCCAGGAGGGGCTCCCAACCACCCTTCCATGTTCTTTCCACCCCTCTACCTTGTCCCAGCATATTCCTTATGGTCAAGGTGAGTTTGGAGGATTAGCAAGGGGCATTAGAAGCAGAAGGATTAGTTAGAAGAAGCCCAGGGAGAGACACAGACTGCAAGAGACAGAGACACATACACACTGACTGCGACAGAGAGGTACACAACTGACTCTGTCTTATCTATGTTTGTGTTCTCGCTTTCACACATCTCAGCAAGCCTATGAGTGAAGCATACATCACCATTGTTTCCCTTTCACAGCCTACATTCTATTTTCTCTTATTAAAATATCCAAATTTGCCTCGAACTAGCACAAATATAATAACACTTGTGCTAGTTTGAAGCTAGCTAGAATGTTTTGGTAAGAAGAACTAGATGATAGGCTGAGAAATGAAAACAATGGTGAGATCTACTTCCCTCACAGTCTTACAGAGATGTGTACAAAAGAAAGGCAAAACAAAGATTAGGTCACTTGCTTCTTCTCTTCGCTGGGAGCTTTTGCCTGCTGGGGAGAAGCTGAGGCTCCTGGCTGAACTCCATCTTGCTTTCTAACCTCATCCTCCCTTTGCTTTTGTGGCTGATTCGCCTTTGCTTAATCCTCTTGGCCGAACCTCCATTCTTCCTTGGGACTGGGGTAAGGTTGAGAGGGGTAGGGGGAAGGTGAGGGGGGGTTGAGAGCCCCTCCTGGGGACTCAGGTTTCTGGGAGGGGAGTTGTGTCTGTATTACCTTTTTACCTTGTCTATTTCTGTCTATAACTGTATATACTGTAACTATCTGCTTGTACATCGTGCCAGCTGTAAATATAAGCTTCATTCAAATTTCCAGAGCCGACTGAGTCTAGTCTGGGGGATTTCTAAAGTGTGGAGGGGTGGGAGATACCCAAACCATCACAACATTAAACCCAGAATTGCAGTTGTTCTTTTTCTAATGAACCAAAGCCTCGGAGTAATGTTGAGGATGCTTTGCTGATGTCTTTGTGACAATCTGTTGCCCTGGTGTCCTTTTCATATCTCCTCAACGTGATGTGAGAACTGGATAGTACAGCTTTCAAAGGTACTAAATGAGTAAAAGACGTAGCATATGTTCAAATGTAAATGTTTTCATGGTCCCATTAACTTCTGTGGCCTTTACATGAATTGTTCCACTGAGATGGAGCTACACCCGCTTCACCTTTCCATGTGAATGGATGTTTTAGTCCATGTGGGATAATATGATGGATTAGGAGCTATGCAAGTTTAATCTTTAGCTGGAACTTGCTGAAATATCTCCTTTATTATTCAGCCTCTGAATAACAGAAAACAAAAAGAGAAGAGAATTACATTTGCTGTTCTGTATGCAGGAATGGTAGGTTTATATTTTCTATCAAAGTGTATAGAATCTTGCTATCTGTTCACAGAAAAAGAACATTCCACAGGTGTGTGCTACCTGTGGTCTGTTTTAATTAAACATTAAATAGATGTTGAGGTCTTTACAGACAGCAGCCCACTGTGTAGACAGTCATAAAGGCTCTCACTAGCAGCTCTTTGCCGTCAGTATCTGGACTGGTTGAACAGGGAATGTGACATAACTATTTATGATACCTCTTGGGCAACCAACACTTCTCATTTAGAAAAATTAATGCAACCTAACTCCTTCAAACAAAGTTGTGTCAAGTGGTAGTAGAGAGAAAAAAATAGATAAATTAATGAATTCTGATATTTTTTTCCTACTTTCCCAACTAATAATATCAAACAGCCAAGAGAAATGGTGGAAAATGATATTTAAAACCATATCAAATTACAAAGATAAGATTGCTTCATAGAATTATAGAATCAAGCAGGTTGGAAGAGACCTTCAAGATCATCCAGTCCAACCTAGCACCCAGCCCTATCCAGTCAACCAGACCATGGCACTAAGTGCCTCATCCAGGCTTTGCTTGAACACCTCCAGGGATGGTGACTCCACCACCTCCCTGGGCAGC
>WAAF01004970.1:3327-19375 GCA_013400475.1 Tricholaema leucomelas | reverse complement strand
CTGGCCACCTGGGCACACTGCTGCCTCATGTTCAGCTACTGTCTATCAGCACCCCCAGGTCCCTTTCTTCCTGGCTGCTCTCCAACCACTCTGTCCCCAGCCTGTAGTGCTGCTTGGGGTTGCTGTGGCCAAAGGGCAGAATCCTGCACTTGGCCTTGTTAAATCTCATCCCATTGACCTCTGCCCACCCATCCAGACTGTCAAGGTCCCTCTGCAGGGCTCTCCTACCCTCCAACAGACCAACACCTGCTCCTAGCTTGGTGTCATCTGCAAACTTACTGATGATGGACTCAATCCCCTTGTCCACATCATCAATAAAGATATTGAACAGGACTTCCTCATTTATTCATCTTTCTTAGATTTGGAGATACAAATGAAAATGGGAAGATTAGATGCTTTAGTTTTTTTTTTCAGATGAAATTTCATGTTTAATTTCATACAACTTAGTCCTTTCATGTGGTTTGCCTCAAACAGTGTTTTTCATTCTGTTGGGGAAAAAAAAAACAGCAAAAAAAGTTGATGAAAAGTGGTTATGTAGGTTTACACATTCTAAGCAATTCAAATTAATTTTGATTTTTGCAGAACTAAAGATGATTTGTAGTGCTGAGCTCCAAATTAGAGCAATTTATGACCAATCTTACTCAGTTTTATTACAAAACAGGAGATCACTTAAAATGGGAAAGCAAATAATTCTGGTATCCAGATGTCTGGAGGGGAAGAGAAGAAACCAGTCTAGCATTCACTTGGATTTTTCAAGACTGTGTAGTCTGTACAAAATTACATCTGAAGACCATCCAGAAACCTGGCTTGTTGCAAAATATGGTTACTGACCTCACTGCATTTTGGATTAGATCAGTATGTTCTATACCATGTATTGCTTTCTGCTTGATCTTGTTCTACAAACTCCTAATGAGAGGGTATTTTCTTTTTTTTTTTTGCTAACACATTTAGTTTTAGCCTGTTCATAGGAGAGCTGGAAAATGCATTAGGAGTGTTCTAATATGGCAGAGAAGTTCCTTAGTAGTAGCTAACAGAATTATCCTTAGCAGTTTTAAGAACCATCCTCTGGGCAGTGACACTGAAAAGGTGCTGAGATAGCTTGAGAATCAGGTAGGCAATAGGTTTGCAATACACTGTAGATTTAGGTGTTCTCTAACGTGGAGATATAGTATTACTTACAGCATAATATGCTATTCACATTTAGCAAATAATGGTGAAATCTGTTCAGAAATATCTTAAGTATTTACAGATAGGAACTGTCAATTTGATTTATTAGATTATTTAATTGTTAAGCATTATGCATGCACTGAATTTATGACTCTAGATGTAGAAAACAGATCTTGGTTTCAGCAACTGCTTAACTGTACAGTTATGAAAGATGTAAGTTGTTAATAAATGCAAAACAAATGAATTAAAGCACTAGGCTTGAATAAAAACAGCTGATGGAAGAACACTAACTGATGTAAAAATCTAGAAATATGGGAAGTATCCAATTATGTCATTCCAGAGTTCTACCTATCTCAGTCTCCTGGTTTCAATAATGGCTAGCANTCCTGGGGACTCAGGTTTCTGGGAGGGGAGTTGTATTTCTGTATTACTTTTACCTTGTCTATTTCTGTCTATAACTGTATATACTGTAAATATCTGCTTGTAAATTGTGCCAGCTGTAAATATAAGCTTCATTCATATTTCCAGAGCCAACTGAGTCTAGTTTGGGTGATTTCTAAAGTGTGGGGGGGTGGGGGACACCCAAACCACCACAAATAGCCAGTGAAAGAAGGCAAGCCTGGCAACAATGTTCTTTCACATGATGTATTACTCTATTTCTAGGAATGAACAATTTAGCAATTTATTGAAATGGAAGTTATACCAAAGCCAAACATTAGCATCCTCTCTCAATGGAGTTGTTTTTTTCTGCAACTGTCTCTGCTCCGTGGCTGTCATCCACATTTTTGAATGTGTGGCATAAGTTGCCCTCTATTTTTAGTAAGCTTATTCCTTCTTCTTAAGTTTAATACCTGAAAATTTCATTGGGTGAGTAACACTTTGCTCAGTTCATCAGCTCTTCATGATTCCCTTACACCTTTGGCAAATGTTTCTCATCTGCTCCAAGCTGAAGGGTTCCATTCTGTTCAATCTCTGTTCGTTGAGAGTGTACTGTGCCAACAATCTTCACACAGAATCATAGAAACATAGAATCAACCAGATTGGAAAAGACCTCCAAGATCATCCAGTCCAACCTAACACCCCGCCCCAACCAATCGACCAGAGCATGGCACTAAGTGCCTCATCCAGGCTTTGCTTGAACACCTCCAGGGATGGTGACTCCACCACCTCCCTCGGCAGCCTATTCCAATGCCAATCACTCTCTGGGAAGAACTTCCTCCTAACATCCAGCCTATACCTGCCCTGGCAGAACTTGAGACTGTGTCCCCTTGTTCTGTTGCTGGTTGCCTGGGAGAAGAGACCAACCTCACCTGGCTACAGCCTCCCTTCAGGTAGTTGTAGACAGCAATGAGGTCACCCCTGAGCCTCCTCTTCTGCAGGCTGCACACCCCCAGCTCCCTCAGCCTTTCCTCACAGGGCTGTGCTCCAGGTCCCTCACCAACTTTGTTGCCCTTCTCTGGACATGTTCCAGTACCTCAACATCTCTCTTGACTCCTTTGGAGTAATTTTGCATCATCAAAGCCCTTGTGACATCAGTATTCACTCATCCAGTCCTCTATAGGCATATTATAATTGCCTTGGGGTTTTTTGTTTGTTTGTCTGTCTTTGTTTTTTTTGGGTTTTTTGTTTGTTTGTTTCTTGTTTTGGTTTTTTTTTAGTCCTAGAGTATCCCACTTTTCTTTGTTTCTGTTACAATACTATTTTTACCGAGAATTTTCTGACCTCTACTGTTGTTTATCTGATTTTTTTGGTGGTATTTTTCTGTGTATTTAATATTGGAAACAATATTTTACTCAAGAAAAGAACCACTTGTCCCCAGCTATATTGTTGATGCTATGCTTAATACTGTGATGAAGGTCTTATGAGGTGTTGCAGTTTCTATCCGTTAAATGACATGCTATTTTATCTCATGATACTTACCTCACACTTGCTTGACTGCCTGCTCCCTAGGGAAGTGGTCACAACACCAAGCTGTCTGAATGACACTCTTAGTCATATGATTTAGTTTTAGGCAAGCCTGTGAGGAGCAGGGTGTTGGACTTAGAGAATCATTTAGCCTGGAAAAGGTTTTTTAAGATCATCACGTCCAAATGTTATCCTAGCATGGCTGATTCCACTACCGAAAAACATGTCCATAAGCACCACATCTACACATCTTTAAATTCCTGCAGGGATGGTGACTCCAACTCTTCCTTGGGCAGCCTGTTCCAATGCTTTACAATATTTTCAATTATGATTTCTTTTTTTCTAGTATCCAACCTAAGCCTCCCCTGGCACAACTTAAGGCCATTTCCCCTTGTTGCATCGTTTGTTACTCGGTAAAAGAGACTGGCACCCATTTCACTATAGACTCATTTCAGGTAGTTTTAGTGAGCAAAAATATCTCCCTTGAGCCTCCTTTTCTCCAGGCTAAACAACCCCAGCTCCCTTACCTGCTCCTTGTAAGATTTGTTCTCTAGACTCTTCACCAGTTTCATCACTTTTCTGTAGACACACTCCAGCACTTCAGTGTCTTTGTTGTAGTGAGGGGTCCAAAACTGAACAGTACTCGAGGTGCAACCTCACCAATGCTGACTACAGGAGGATGAATACTTCCTTAGTCTTGCTGGCCACACTATTTCTGATACAAGCCGGGATGATATTGACCAGTTTAACCACCTCAGCACACTGCTGTCAGTCAGCTGTCAATGGATCCCTTCCAACTTGAGATATTCTATGATTCTATACT
This sequence comes from Tricholaema leucomelas, assembly GCA_013400475.1. NCBI lineage: Eukaryota > Metazoa > Chordata > Aves > Piciformes > Lybiidae > Tricholaema lacrymosa > Tricholaema leucomelas. The sequence continues at coordinate 15,480 of WAAF01004970.1, read as the reverse complement.
TTATTTCATTGAAATTTCATTTATAAGGCAACAATAATATTTAGTTTGGACTTCAAGTAATAGTACTGAGAGATAAAATATTTTGAATTACTTACCAGAACTTTGAAGGGAGAGCTGTCTGATTGTCGTGGAGACAGGAATTACAAAAAATAGAAGTATTTTATTTTCCTGGAACTCTGCCCCCAGAACTATATACACAATTTAGTTTAGTTTATTAACAGATTCAGTTTGACCAGGAATATCTTCCAAAAGGATATTACAGATAAATTTAGATATTTAGGAAGTCAGGAAATGGAAAAGGCTAAGCTGTAAATACAGCCTTACCCCACTATCAGTCAGGCTGAGCAGAAGATTAAGGGAACAACAGGTCTTAATCACAGAGGCTAGATAGGCATTGGGCAATGATCCCTTGCTCGATTCCTCTGCAGGGGCAGCCATCTGACACTGCAGGCAATATCCAATAATAGAGATCCATGCCACAGAAGCACTTAGGCTAGTGGCAGAGCTGCCAAACTCAGAAATGTCTCAAGCACTTCTTCCCAAGTGGGATGGTCATGGAATAATGCTGCCTTCACAGCGGCAGGTGAGAGCCAAAATTGCTACGGTCCCCCAGTCCGAGAGGCAGCTGGGAAGCTGGGTACTGATATGGTCTGAGAGGGAGCAGTCCAGATGCCACCGTCTCTCTCTCTCAAAAGACCCCAGTGCTTGCCAAGCCTGCAGGTTTACACAGATTGATGCAAGGTGGGGAGAACCATCAAAAAACAGGGGACAGGGCAAAACTGAAAACCATGCAAAAAGGTAGGAGCCATCTAAAAGTGGGGATGGTCCAGTCATGGCAGTAACCTGTCCTTCACACTGATCAAGAGTCAACCTATTTTGAGAACAGGTAACTCCTTCCTATCAAGGTTTAAAAAACTACAAGGTTCTATACTTTGCTCTCTCTAGGAATGTTTTCTCAATATGTTAAAGTATTAATTATCTTTGCTTGTCTAGTAGTAGTTTTAGAGACAGTATATGCATATTGTAACCCTACATAACTAATTGCTGGAGAAACAAAACAAAAGAAGTCTGTAATCAGTAAGTTTGCAGATGACACCAAGCTAGGAGCAGGTGTGGATCTGTTGGAGGGTAGGAGAGCCCAGCAGAGGGACCTTGACAGTCTGGATGGGTGAGCAGAGGCCAATGGGATGAGATTGAACAAGGCCAAGTGCAGGGTTCTAAACTTTGGCCACAACAACCCCAAGCAGCACTACAGGCTGGGGACAGTGGTTGGGGAGCAGCCAGGAAGAAAGAGACATGGAGGTACTGGTAGATAGTAGCTGAACATGAGCAAGAAGTGTGCCCAGGTGGCCAGGAGAGCCAATGGCATCCTGGCCTGGATCAGGAATAGTGTGGCCAGTAGGACAAGGGAGGTTATTCTTCCCCCGTACTCAGCACTGGTCAGGCCACACCTTGAGTCCTGTGTCCAGTTCTGGGCTCCTCAATTCAAGAGAGATGTTGAGGTACTGGAATGTGTCCAGAGAAGGGCAGCAAAGCTGGTGAGAGGCCTGGAGCACAGCCCTGTGTGGAGAGGCTGAGGGAGCTGGACGTGTGCAGCCTGGAGAANTGGATAAGGCTGGGTGCTGGGTTGGACTGAATGATCTTGGAGGTCTCTTCCAACCTGATCAATTCTACGATTCTATGAATACAAATATGTTTCATGTTTTTAAATTATCAGAAGACACAAAAAAATCTTTTATTTACATTAAGGTATTGAAAATCACCTTATTGTCTTGAGAATAAGTTTTTCCTAGAACCTCTTTCTGCTTTCATTTATTTTTCTCCTCAATAGTTTTTCCATCTTTATTATCTTCTTATGGGAGATATTGTGAAAAAAAGATTAAATGTGGCAAAATAAATATTTTCTCCCAATTTCTATCATGATTGATGTAAAGGAGTGTATTTTGTGCATGGTGCACAGGGACTTAGGCATGCAATTTCCATTTATAATGAACCATGCAGAAAATTTACCCTTGAGACATACATGTGTAGGCATCAGGAACATTAATCATTAAAGTTGTCCAGCATCTCTGAACTACTTTCTTATCCAGGCAATGTAAAATACATAAGTATTTAATTTCACACAGAAACAGGTAGTATTTGTATGATTCATCTTACATAAAGCAGTGTCATGATACAAAGGCAGGGGGGCTGTCTTCTCTGCAATATCTCCCATAGAGTTTAGGGTCCAGACCCTTCCACTGCCCTTCCTCTCATGTGCATCTTGTTCAGGGCTAGTTTTTATTTTAAGATTTACTTTAAGATGTGTATTAAGCACTGGTCAGGCCACACCTTGAGTCCTGTGTCCAGTTCTGGGCTCCTCAATTCAAGAGAGATATTGAGGTACTGGAACATGTCCAGAGAAGGGCAATAAAGCTGGTGAGGGGCCTGGAACACAAACCCTGTGAGGAGAGGCTGAGGGAACTTAGCCAGGAGTTTAGCCTGGAGCAGAGGAGGCTCAGGGGTGACCTCATTGCTGTCTACAACTACCTGAAGGGAGGCTGTAGCCGTGTGGGGGTTGATCTCTTCTGCCAGGTAACCAGCAACAGAACAAGGGGACACAGTCTCAAGTTGTGCCAGGGGAGGTACAGACTGGATGTTAGGAGGAAGTTCTTCAGATAGAGTGATTGGCATTGGAATGGGCTGCCCAGGGAGGTGTTGTAGTTGCTGTCCCTGGAGATGTTGGAGCAAGGACTGTATGAGGCACTTAGTGCCATGGTCTAGTTGATTGGCTAGGGCTGAGTGCTAGGTTGGACTGGATGATCTTGGAGGTCTCTTCCAGCCTGGTTGATTCTATTCTATTCTATTCTATTCTATTCTATTCTATTCTATTCTATTCTATGTAAATTCCTAAATTCTAGCTGTCACTGGAGAATGAAGCAACGACAGCGAGCTCTAAGTAGCATTATTCTCAATCACTTTGAGACCTATTCAGGAAAAATGCCAAAACAATACTGTTTCTCTGATATCAGACTAGTCTGAACAATGTGCCTCCTGTTTCAGTAACTTACAGAATACTACACATGCTCCAGTGACTCTCAGTGAACAGAAGGGAAAACTTAAAAAAAAGACAGGCAAATAACATCTAGCAGTTTAACTTCCTAGAATCTTGCCACAATTTTAACAGATGGCTTTCATAGTGTTACTATGTGTGGCTAAAAAGCTGGCATATAACCTCAATGTTGTTAAATTCCTATATTGTATTAAATGCATGGTGTATACAGTACGTGGGAGTGTGTACATAAACATATTACCTGCTTGGAAGATACATCACATGAAAAGTCACCATTCACAATTCTTGTGATAGCACTGCTAAGATGCTAGCAAGATTCCTGCCATTCATTCATACAACTGCTTTTGATTTCTTAATCATTCATCAGCCCCCATACCCCTGGCCATTATTTCCCAAGACAGACTTGTTTCAGAGAAAGAATAGGAGATGAATTAATGAAGAAACCTGTATTTCTGTTACCTCATATTGTTTGTATTTGTGCCTTCTCTTCAAGTGTGGAGTTTAAGACATAAAGGCTTAAATAAGGACCCAATGTTATCAGTGTGTGTTTTGTGGTCACTCAGTGGAGGAGGGGTGATAGTCCTGCGCAACAGCTAGGGAATAGCAGGGACAGCTGTGTGAATGTTAGTGTAACCATGCCAGTTACAGATCATAGAATCATAGAATCAACCAGGTTGGAAGAGACCTCCAAGATCATCTAGTCCAACCTAGCACCCAGCCCTATCCAGTCATCTATACCATGACCCTAACTGCCTCACCCAGTCTCTTCTTGAACACCTCCAGGGACAGTGACTCCACCGCCTCCCTGGGCAGCCCATTCCAATGCCAATCACTCTCTCTGGGAAGAACTTCCTCCTAACATCCAGCCTATACTTCCCCCGGCACTACTTGAGCCTGTGTCCCCTTGTTCTGTTGCCGGTTGCCTGGCAGAAGAGACCAACCACCACTTGGCTACAACCTCCTTTCAGGTAGATGTTTAAAGCTTCCCATATGTAGAGGCTTTAACTTCTGTTATGGTTTCAAAAAAGGCAACTAGAGGCAGTAGGCAAAAGTACATCAAAAGGCAACAAAAGACTATCTCATGCTGTAACACTGTATTTGGGACTGAGCAAATGAGACTAAGCAACATTGACGGGGACACAGACAACAGAAAAACAAACGTGATGGATATGAGGTTTAGAAAGACACCCTTCATTCTTGCTCCATATATATCTGTATATGTATCAACCTAATTAGCTGCACAGGTTATCAGTGTATTTGTGTATGGGAAAACTCAGGAAATGCATGGGGGATTTCCAGACCCTCTCTGATGGATTTAAGAGAGGCCTTAAAACTTTTAAAACAATGGCAGAATAAACCTGAAGGGTTCCCTTTCACAAAACTGTAGTGGAATGGAGCAAAGCTGGAGATGGGTAGGTTCAGACTGGACATGAGGAGGAACTTGTTCAGCATGAGAGTGGTGAGAGCCTGGAATGGGTTGCCCAGGGAGGTGGTTGAGGCCCCATCCCTGGAGGTGTTTAAGGCCAGGCTGGATGGGGCTCTGGGCAGCCTGCTCTAGGGTAGGGTGTCCCTGGGCATGGCAGGGGGGTTGGAACTAGATGATCCTTGTGGTCCCTTCCAACCTTGACTGATTCTATGATTCTATGATTTTTACATCTAGGTGTTTCTTTCCTCCATTCTTACAGTAAGCCACTTCTGACAACCTCTCCCACTAAGCTGGCAGCTCTGTTGAGAGGCAGTCACAGAATGTTGCCTCCTCTGTAAACAGTTTTCAGGGTAACCAAAGCCACCTTGACATTACACAGAGAAATTGTAACTCTGCTTTCTTTTAAAGGTGTAACTGTGCTTTTCTTGGGAAGACAGTAATCATTTTCTGTTGTTTCTTTCAGAACTGAAACTAGATTTACAGTAATACATTCCTTTTCAAAAACTGGAAACTGAACTGGAGAGAGAAACAGTGTCATGGTCAGAGTAAACTAAAGTTAAAGAGGGGTTATGTGGGAGTTCAAATAGGCTGTTGAAACACCAAGAGAAAAACTGAAGGAGATTGTGAGTAGTGTTGCTGCTTATAATTGCCTTCACGTTTTTCCTTTCATATTTCTTCTCCTGCTTAGTTTATAAAGCACAGAAAATGGTGACCACTTTCCTAAATGCCATCTTAATTTCAAGCCAGTGAATTTAAGGTGAAGGAAGCAACCGATGCATTGAAAACCAATACAACCCCAAACCCAGTGCAAATACCACTGAGGCTTGGTATGTACAGATAATTCACCACTGGAACCCAGCAAAAGATAAAGAATAAAAACATTAGTTAGGCTGACATAAAGAATTTGGCAAATGGTTCTCCAGAGACCTGATTTTCATGAAGTCTGCCTTGTGAAATTACACATAGAGAGGGAGAAAAGTAATCTGTGAGACTGGACAATTTGTAAATCCAGTGAAATTGCCACTAAAGGAAAAGGAAAATGAGAAAGGAAAAGAAAAAGAAAAAAGGAAAAGTAAAAGAAAAAGAGGAAAAAAGGAAAAGAAGGAGAAAAAGAAGAAAAAGGAAAAGAAAAAAGAAAAAAAGAAAACGGAGATAAAAAGAAAAAATAAAAACAAGAAAAAGGAAAAGGAAAATTAAAAAAGAAAAAGAGAAAAAAAGCAAAAGGAAAAGAACAAGGAAAAGAAAAAAGGAAAAGAAAAAGAAAAAGAGGAAAAAAGGAAAAGAAGGAGAAAAAGAAGAAAAAGGAAAAGGAAAAGAAAAAGAAAAAAGGAAAAGTAAAAGAAAAAGAGGGAAAAAGGAAAAGAAGGAGAAAAAGAAGAAAAAGGAAAAGGAAAAGAAAAAGAAAAAAGGAAAAGTAAAAGAAAAAGAGGGAAAAAGGAAAAGAAGGAGAAAAAGAAGAAAAAGGAAAAGGAAAAGAAAAAGAAAAAAGGAAAAGTAAAAGAAAAAGAGGGAAAAAGGAAAAGAAGGAGAAAAAGAAGAAAAAGGAAAAGGAAAAGAAAAAGAAAAAAGGAAAAGTAAAAGAAAAAGAGGGAAAAAGGAAAAGAAGGAGAAAAAGAAGAAAAAGGAAAAGGAAAAGAAAAAGAAAAAAGGAAAAGTAAAAGAAAAAGAGGGAAAAAGGAAAAGAAGGAGAAAAAGAAGAAAAAGGAAAAGGAAAAGAAAAAGAAAAAAGGAAAAGTAAAAGAAAAAGAGGGAAAAAGGAAAAGAAGGAGAAAAAGAAGAAAAAGGAAAAGGAAAAGAAAAAGAAAAAATAAAAAGAAAAAGGAAAAGGGGAGGAAAAAAAAGGAAAAGTAAAACAAAAAGTAAAAGAAAAAAAAACAAGAAAAAAAAAAGAAAAGGGAAAAGAAAAAGCCAAAAGATCCAACATCGCTTTTTTGCTTTTTAAACATATAAAAATGATAGGATCAAATTATAACTCATTATATTGTATTTTGATCATGCAAAGAAGGTGTTGTCTCTGTGTAAGAAGGGCTGGCAAAGACTCATAGGAGAAAAGTAAGCAGGAATAGAGAGGAATAATGTATTCATCTGCAGTTTAAGATGATGCTTGATTTTATTTTTCATAATTAAACTGTTCCAAATGTGAATTCTCACCTTTTGCCAACTCCATATGAGAGACAAAATAAGCAGTATAGCTCCAAATAGAAAATAATGAGAAGAAAGTATTCATAGTTCCAAACTAACTAGAAAACAGCAAGAATAAATCAGAGAAATCAAGCATTGTGGTAACTGTTTTACACTGTTGTGCTGCTTCACACCTGTAATTAACTGAATGACAATTCTTGTTTTCAGTTGGATACTTATGAAATTTGGATTCAAAATAAAAGGTGCTTGTGGTGAAGACTTCTGTATATACTCCTTTATACTGCTGAGTAGTGCTAATGGAAGGAATAACTTATTGCTGGACTCAGAAAGCTAGTTCCTCAGAAAGCTAATGCCTTCCTTCCTTCCTTCCTTCCTTCCTTCCTTCCTTCCTTCCTTCCTCCCTTCCTCCCTTCCTCCCTTCCTCTCTTCCTTCCTCCCTTCCTCCCTTCCTGTCTCCCAAATTTCTGCCTTCCAAATTCCTTCCTTCCTCCCTCCCTTCCTTCCTCTCTCCCTCCCTTCCTTCCAGACTCCTTATTCCTAATTCCTTCCTTCTGAATTCCTCCTTTCTTTCCTTCCAAATTTCTTCCAAGCCCCTTTCTTCCTTCCATTATTAAAAATGAATAAATTATCCTTAACTAATGACCAGGATTTTAGCTACCATGGAGGCTGAAATCCCCAAGTACACTGACATCCTGATCACAGCAGAATTGCCACAATGGGAGGCCTTTGCTCAGAGGTTTGAATTACACACATTCAAGTGAACAAACACACCTGTGGTGACATTTATGACTAGAATCTGTTCAGCATGTAAAATACCCAAGTAAATTAATACTATGTCTGACAGAATTTGAATAGCAGATTTAAGCCTATGTATCTTTGATTTCATTAGGCTTAACTCTTGAGGGATTTGCCATTCTCTAACATATTGTTTGAAGTTATTGCAATTTTAGGTATTAAATGAAATGTTATGCAATTATGGTGCATGTGTACCAGTTCTACATGCTTTGGGCATGCTACACAGTCTACTGGTGAGATTCATGTTCATTTACCCAACACCAGCTTTGACTTTCAAAGTAATATACAGATGAGATAATCCTTCATTCAGCTGCATGGTCATCATTGTTGTGCAGGGGAAATTAATTGATGTGAGATGGTATTTTACATAATTAATATTGTTTATTAATTTTGATACTCAGAACTCTGGCCACCCCCCACCACTAACTTTAATATTTCAGTTCTTACACGGTCATGGAAACATTCTATGGCTAATATCTAAGTCTAATATAACCAGCAAAATACATAAACATTAATTGAACTGGAAGAGAAGGTTCCCCCGATCAAATTCCGCTTGCCCAGTAGCTGGGCTCAAGCTCTTTCTGCTCTATGGAAGAAATCAATGGAGAATTACAAAGAGGCATTTCAGCATTTACTCACAAATTATTATAATTACCCTCGTGGAGGCTAGCCACAGTCCAGACAGTGCCCAAATACTTTCAGGGGACTCTGTCCTGTTGGATGCTGAGGCTTGAATCTTCCCAGCTTCTGGGGAAAGGACACAGACAATCTCTGACCTTGTCTCCTGGCTTCTTCTGGACAATCTGTGTATATGTCCAGGGATTCTAGGCAGGACCTTCAGATGCAGAAGGCAGATGTGGTGCAGTCTCAGCACCATGTCAGGCTGGCCACACAGGCTGATCGCGTGCAGGCATCCAGGGTCTGCTCCTGGTAACTGGCGGCAGTGGAGTTTAGCAGGCAAGCAATAAGGCAGTGTGCAAGAGCAGCAGGGCTGGGCACAGCAGAGAGAGCAGGCAAAGAGCAGGGAAGCAAAGCAGGGAAGCAAAAGCAGGTTGTTCACCTGTGTATCTCCTTTTGTCAATGTGGGCCAAGATTAATTGCCCTTTGGACACAGAATAGCCAATCAGGATGGCAGTTAGCCAAACGTCACCGTGTTAGGCAAAGCCACAGGCTTGATTTTCCCTCACTTGGGACAAGCACAGGCCTTGCACTAGGCAGGCACAAGCTGAGTGTGTGCACCTTACACCACAGGACCCTGGGCAGGCCAGACGCTATGGCTGCAGGTTTTGTGTCCGTTTCCTGTGCTTGCCTCTCTGGTGGAGCAGGCAAACGTGCCTAGGCAAGGCAGGGCATGTATAAGCTTATTATGGGCCCATGAAGCATACCACAACAATCATATGCCAGAGAACCTACTATACAGACAAGAATGAAACAGTAACTGTGCTCTGTAGTAAACTTACTATTAATCCATATTCTCTTCATGCTATTGAGAAATAAGCATGCTTCTGCAAACAATTCTGTTTCTTTTCATGTTTTGTTTCTTTTGGACTTAAACCATGTGTTGAGTCTGCTGTTTGCTCTGGATAACAGCTGTTCTCTTGTTTTGAAGTCGTCCTTCTTTGCACAAGGATCTTCCTCTGGAAAATTCATGATACTCATGATATTCCAGAAAGTTTTTGTTTTGTGGATACATCCTCTTATCTTCATACAAATGAGATTATTCTGTCTTTGTTAGTTTTACATATGAAAAGAAAATAAAGGAGAAAAAAACTGGCTTGGTAGTTTCTCCTCAATTTCAATTCACTGTGAAGCACTGTGGCATGCCAAGAACAATGATCAGCAATAGCAAAACATTGTGACCAGGTCTAGATTTGTATAATTAAAATAAATTGAGATTTTGAGTGAATGATTGCAATACTGAAATTAAGAGGCACTCAAAGATGAATAGATATAATTTGTGCACAAACTATTCTACATTTTACCTGAGTATAGTAGCCACTGTAGCCAGTGCTGTTCCCCAGGAATCAGTGCTAGGTCCAGTTTTGTTCGATATCTTTATAACTAACCTGGACGAGGGCATTGAGAGTACCCTCAACAAGTTCATTGATGATACAAAACTGGGGGGAGGTGGCTGAGACACCTTCAGGTTTGCTGCCATCCGATGGCATCTGGACAGGCTGGAGACCTGGACAAAGGTAAACCACATGAATTTTAGTGAGGACAAGTGAAGTGTCCTCCTTCTGGAGAGGGATAACAACAGGCACTAGTACAGCTNGTGCACAAACTATTCTACATTTTACCTGAGTATAGTAGCCACTGTAGCCAGTGCTGTTCCCCAGGAATCAGTGCTAGGTCCAGTTTTGTTCGATATCTTTATAACTAACCTGGACGAGGGCATTGAGAGTACCCTCAACAAGTTCATTGATGATACAAAACTGGGCAGCCAAAGACTCCAAGTTGGACCATTGTCAGTCCCCTTGTTCTGTTGCTGGTTGCCTGGCAGAAGAGACCAACCCCACCTGGCTACAGCCTCCCTTCAGGTAGTTGTAGACAGCAATGAGGTCTGCCCTGAGCCTCCTCTTCTCCAGGCTGCACACCCCCAGCTCCCTCAGCCTTTCCTCACAGGGTTTGTGTTCCAGGCCCCTCACCAGCTTTGTTGCCCTTCTCTGGACACGTTCCAGCACCTCAACATCTCTCTTGAATTGAAGAGCCCAGAACTGGACACTGTACTCAAGGTGTGGCCAAGAGAGCAAATGGCATCCTGGGGTGAATGAGGAAGAGTGTGGTCAGCAGGTCTAGAGAGATTCTTCTCTCCCTCTACTCTGCCCTGGTGAGACCACACCTGAAAGACTGTGTCCAGTTTTAGGCTCCTCAGTTCAAGAGACAGGGACCTGCTGGAGAGAGTCCAGCAGAGAGACACAAGGATGACTGGGGGACTTGAGCACCTCCCCTACAAAGAGAAACTGAGAAACCTGGGGCTGTTTAGTCTGGAGAAGAGAAAACTGAGAGGAGATCTGATCAATGCATACAAGTATCTGAGGGGTGAGTGTCATGTGGATGGAGCCAATATCTTTTTGGTGATCAGCAGCAATGAGACAAGGAGCAATGGCTACAAATTGGAACATAGAAGGTTTCACATCAACATGAGGAGAAACTTCTTTACAGTGAAAGGGATGGAGCACTGGAACAGGCTGCCCAGAGAAGTTGTGAAGTCTCCTTCTCTGCAGACTTTCAAACCCCTCCTGGATGCATTCTTCTGTGAACCTCTAGATGATCCTGCCTTGGTAGGGAGGTTGGACTCAATGATCTCTGGAAGTCCCTTCCAACCTCTGCAGTTCTGTAATTCTGTGCTTAAGATTTGACTGACAATGAAATCAGCTTTACTTTCTGTTCTCAGAGTCAAGTAATAACTTAAACTATCACAAACTCAAACAAAGACTGGAAATGTGAATTACTTACAAAAAATATATTTAAGAACTCATAAATACTTTGTTAGAAGCCAAAAGGTCATAAGTAGTGGATCAATTTACAAACTCTGCTCAGAAGTACAAGGGCTATTCAGGAAGAAATATCATAGAATCAGTCAGGGTTGGAAGGATCATCTGGTTCTAACCCCTCTGCCATGGGCAGGAACACCCTACCCTAGATCAGCCTGCCCAGAGCCTCATCCAGCCTGGCCTTAAACACCTCTAGAGATGGGGGCTCAACCACCCTCCCTGGGCAACCCATTCCAGGCTCTCACCACTCTCATGCTGAACAACTTCTTCCTCACATCCAGGCTGATTCTCCCTACCTCCAGCTTTCCTCCATTCCCCCCAGTCCTGTCACTCCCTGGTAGCATAAAAGATCCCTCCCCAGCTTTTTTTGTAGGCCCCCTGCAGATACTGGAAGGCCACAATGAGGTCACCTCAGAGCCTCCTCTTCTCCAGACTGAACAGCCCCAACTCTTTCAGTCTGTCTTCATAGCAGAGCTGCTCCAGCCCTCTGAGCATGCTCGTGGCCCTTCTCTGGACACACTCCAGCATCTCCACATCCCTCTCATGATGAAGAACTTCCTTCTTCCACAAATCAAAAGAAGTTGTATTCACGCATTCATTATTTGACATAAAAAAAGATCCAGAAAATACTCAAAATACGCATTTTAAACTCAATTTTTTATCTTCATTTCAATATATAGCTAAAAAAAGTGAGAAATCCACCAGTAGCAGAGACAAATACGTAACTATATATAAAAGAAATGCCCTATAAAACCATTAATTATTAAAAGCAAAAACAATAGCACCACCTCTGAATCACTTCTGGAGTTAGAGTAACATAGGATTCAAAATTACTCCAAGAGGTTAACTCAATCTATTCAGTGCCAGAAACTATTGTATATATCTAACCTTTTCCTTCTGGTGCTGTTTGTGTTTGTATCCAAGTTATGGATTTATTCTAACATTTTGACACTTATTCTTAGAAAATATTCTCCCAATGTCCAGAGTAAGTCTTTGGTGAAAATAAAAGTTGTATCATGTTGATCTCCCCCAGTATGAGGGCATTGAGTCAGTCATCAGCAAGTTTGCAGATGACACTAAGCTGGGGGCTGATGTGGCTGGGTTGGAGGGCAGAAGGGCTCTGCAGCGAGACCTTGACTGCCTGGACAGATGGGCAGAGTCCAAGGGGATGGCATTCAATGGCTCCAAGTGCCAGGGGCTGCACTTTGGCCACAGCAACCCCATGCAGAGATACAGGCTGG
>WAAF01004969.1:197328-261761 GCA_013400475.1 Tricholaema leucomelas | reverse complement strand
TCTCTCCCTCTCTCTCCCTCTCTCTCCCCCCTTACTTCAGTCTCTTCCAGGAGAGAACTGCTAACCATATAAGTCCATTGTCATGTTCTGCTTGCCCTGATTTACGATACACCCCTGCAGAGAGGCTTGGAAATAACCTTTGGGTTTACCATGGAAATTTCAGCCCAAGATCCATAATTTCCTACAACATTTCAATAAGAACAGGTAAAACTGTCATAAGCAGAGTTTCTATCCCCTGTACAAAATGTTAGCATGCAGTATTCTGCCCTACTGAGGCTGCATCTGAATTACCATGTCCAGTTCTGCCCCCCAGATCAAGAAGGACATAGAATTGCTTGACAGAGTCCATCACAGAGCCACAAAGATGATTAAGGGAATGGAACATCTCTCTTACAAGGGGAGACTGAGAGAGCTGGGGCTGTGCTGCTTGGAGAAGAGGAGACTGAGGGGTAACCTCATTAATGGTTATAAATATGTAAAGGGTGAGTGCCAAGAGACTGGAGCAAGGCTCTGCTCAGTGATGCCCAATGACAGGACATGGGGCAATAGGTGCAAGCTGAGGCATAGGAAGTTTCATGTAAATATGAGGAGGATTTTTTTTTACTGTAAGGGTGACAGAACACTGGAACAGGCTGCCCAGGGGGGTTGTGGAGTCTCCCTCTCTGAAGGTACATGGATGCATTCATAGAATCAGTCAGGGTTGGAAAGGACCACAAGGATCATCTGGTTCCAACCCCCCTGCCATGGGCAGGGACACTCTAACCTAGATCAGGCTGGCCACAGCCTCATCCAGTCTGGCCTTAAACACCTCCAGGGATGGACCCTCAACCCTGCATGATCTCTGGTATAGGTGATCCTGCTCTGGCAGGGGGGTTGGACTGGGAGATCTTTTGAGGTCCCTTTGAGCCCCTGACATTCTGTGACTGTGGTTTCTAATATGGGAGTGTGGATGCATGATGCTTCACATTTGGGATTTGTGTTGAGAAAACCACCTAGGACTGCTGAATCGTAAAGGAGATTAGTTTGGAGTGCCACCACCTACTCATTTTGCTTACTCATTTCACTCACTATTTTGCCCATCTTGCCACCAGTAAAACTGTACAGGAGTAATGTACCTAATTCACTTAGGTGTTTTGTAAGTGTTACTGACTGACTGTCTCTCTGGGTGCTCAAATGCCTTTTCATATCTGGGCCCTAATAAATAATGAAATGTAGATGTTGCCCTCAGCTTACCAGCTTTGCTTTAGCATCGCCCTCATCCTGCCTGTCAACTGGATTTAGCACATTTGCATAATTAAGTTTCATTCATTCACTACTAGATTTTGTTGGTTTTTTTTTTTTAAAGAAGAAAGGGAAAACCAAACCAAATGAGGAAGCAGGGAATAGCCTATCTGCATGAAGCATTTAAAATGCATCCTGCTAGGCATGTTTGAGCGGATCCTATTTAATGTATTTAGTTGGGGTGGGGAGGAAGTAAAACATTTAAAGTAATTACAATAATTCTGAATTCAATTTTAAATCCTGCTGGCATTATTTAGTATTCTATGACAACTGTTGTGCAAACTGGAAAAAAAAAGGAGGGTAAATAATCTGGGGCTTTTTAGCCTGGAGAAGAGCAGATCAAGAGGAGATCTTATCAATGCCTATCAATATCTAATGGGACAAGGGACGGGATGGATGGGGGCTGGGATGGGTGTGGGACAAGAGAATGGGGCCAGACTGTTTTCAGTGGTGTTCAGTGACAGGACAAGGGGCAGTGGGCACAAACTGGGACACTGGAGGTTCCAGCTAAGCATATGGGAAAAACTTCTTTCCTGTGAGGGTGACAGAGCACTGGAACAGGCTGTCCAGTGAGATTGTGGAGTCTCCTCTGCAGAGATTCCAAACCTTCCTGGACTTGATCCTGGGCAACCTGACCTAGGTGAATCAGCTGTAGCAGGAAGGTTGAACTAGATGATTTCCAACGGTCACTCCCAATGCCACCATTCTGTGATTCTGTAATCTTCTCCCAGCACAATGAAGTAGTCTTGCTATTGAAACACAAACCTTCAGAGGGCTTTTGGAAGAACTGCAGATATCTTCAAGTTCTTAAACAGGTCTGAGTTTTTAAAGGATTCCACAACAGTTTGGTAAGGGAAAATCCTCTTTAACTGCCAAGTTGAAGGGGGCTGAGGCTGCATATGATAAAAGCTTTGCTTTGACTAATTTAGGGGTTGAAGTGTGGAAAAAACCTTGACATTTTCTGCAGTGCCAGAATTGCTTCTGTCATGGCAAGCTGTGTCATTCCAATGCACAACCAAGCAAGGGTTTTGTATAACTTTGCAAGGACAGTCTGGAAACACACAAAAGAAGAGTTTAGCTTTGCACACATACACATGGGAAGGATTGCATTAGGTGAGTCTAGCAGTGAACTAAAGAGCATTCACTTTTTAAGGGATCCAAAAGGTAAGAAGACAGCAGAGGAGACATTTAAAAGTGAATGGGGAAATGATATGAAAATAAGGGCTTTGGGTGGTTTTTAATTTTGGTTGGTTGATTGGTTTGTTTTGGAGTATTTGGGAGTGTGTTGTTTTTTGTGTTACTGTTGTTGGTTGCTTTCTGGCTTGGTTGTCTTTTGGGGGGGTTTGGAGCTTTGGGGTTTTTTTTAATTTGTTTTTGGTTTTTTGTCTGTTTTTGATTTGGGTGTTGTTTTTTGGTTTTTTCTGTGGTTGTATTTGGTTGGTTGGTTGGATATTTTTGGCTTGGTTTTGTTGGGTTTTTCCAAAATCTTCATGTCTAAAGCTGAATTTGCTTCCTGACTACAAAAGAACCCAGGGCTGTAACAGAAACATAGAACATAGGCTGCAGTTCAGGATCCTGTATTTCAGAACACCTGCTCTGCCCCTCCATCTTTCTGATGAGAAAACTATACCTACTATTAAGGCATCTTTTCAAGGCATTCCTAAAAAATCTTCACTGAGGGGTGGATTTCAATAGCTTCTCTTGGCAGCACATCCCAGTGCTTCATTCCTTATCACAAGAATTTTTGTCTCTTGAAGTCTAAACTCAAGTTTCTTACTTGAAATGACTTCTTCCTTTATCCTCAGTAAAGCGAAATCTGTTTTTTCACTCCTTGGCAAATAGCCAAACTGTTCTCATGTTTTCCATTAGTCTTCTGTAGCTGCTGCTTTTGACCACCACTAGACTTTTAGTTTTTCCTCACAGCCCATATGCTCTGGGGTTTCTTGTCGTGCTTGTTGCTTTGGGGTTCTTGTGATCCTCATTGCTTTCTCCTGGCCTCTCTCCAGCTGATGTCAATCTTTCCCTACCTATGAGGCTTGACTAGTTTCCCATATCCTGTGGCATTAAGATGTTATCACTGAATCACAGAAATGTCCAGGTTGGAAAAGACCCTTAGGATCACCAAATCCAACATATAACCCTACTCTTCAAGATTCACCTTAAACCATATCCCTAAGCACCACATCCAAATGACCCTTAAACACATCCAGGGAGGGTGACTCCACCACCTCATTCTAGTACCTGACCACTCTCTCTGTGAAAAACTTTTTCCTAATGTCCAATCTAAACCTACTCAGTCTCAGCTTGAGGCCATTCCCCCTCATTCTGTCTCCAATTACCTGTGAGAAGAAACTAGCACTAGCTTCTCCACAATGTCCCTTCAGGTAGGTGTAGACAGCAATGAGGTCTCCCTTCAGCCTTCTCTTCCTCAAACTAATGATTCCCTGCTCACTCAGTTGCTCCTCGAGATTTATTCTCTAGGCCCTTCACCAGCTTTGTTGCCCCCCTCTGCACCTGCTCCAGCACCTAGAAAGGTGAAAAAAGGCAAGATATGGCCTTTTTCATGTCTTCTAGATAGACCTGAAAAGGCTGAGTGACTTTTTTTTTTTTTCCTGGTTCTGTTTTGTTGTTGTTTTTTTTCAATGGCCTTAAGTATGTCATCAGAAGGAGGTGATGTTATCTACTGTTCCATCAACATAGGGCACGCTTTTCTTCGACTGCTTGCTGGTTATATACCTGTCATAGTTTAACTGAGGATTTCAATGACTACTGAAGAAGTGGCCCAGACATTTTCAGCTGGTTCAATATTCGGCTACTTGCCACATGGCAAGGAATTAGTACTTTTTGTGCAGCAAATAAGCCAGCAAGAAATAATGCTGAATATGAACTTAAGATGAAATCCCTTCAAGAGAAATTCAGATTTAGTGCTTTAGGATTTCTAGGTCTGTGATGTCTGATTCTGAGCTGTTTCTGAAGCCAAGTATTAAGGCATATTTCTGAAATGTGATTGGGAAAGAATGCTTTTGTGGGATTTCATGGGTATTGTGGTTTTGCTCATCAACACAAGATGCATTGCATTTACTAATAAGAAATTACAAATTCATTAATGTATATTCCTTTTCAATGTTTTGAATTGCCACTCTTGGAAGCTCAGTATGTTTATGAAAGTCAAAAGTAATTTTTTTCTGGCTCATGCACATCACTTACTCATTACCCAGAATAAGCTGAGGCATGGGATAGGTGCAAAATAGGCTCAAATGATGTTTGTCACATATACTGGAGGTAAAGATTCTCCTCCTATAAATTAGCTAATGATGTATTTAACAATGCAGAGAGCTAAATGAATGTCTGATGTTGAACAAACAGCTGTATTTGCACTCCTTCAGATAATCGGTGAGCACTCAAGCACAAGGAATAGATGGGATGAGGCTGATAGTTCTTTACCGTAAGACTAAGTCAGAGTGTATTAATGTAACACATGGTCATACATGTGCCCCAAAAATGTGGGACACATGTGCCAGCCATCCAGCTATGCTGATCTTTGGTCCTCTGTCACCTTGCTCACAGTGGATTACTGCTGACAAGTTGTAAGTCCAGCTTGGCTGGATTCAGCTACAGGATCTGATCCATTGTGATGCTGAATTCTGCTCTAAGTGATGCACACTGCTGACTGCAAGTCAGCACCTCATGGAAAATGCTTAGAGAATTGCAGACTTAAGTCCGGGGCTGCTGACCTCTGAGAAGAGACAGTGAAAACAAGATCGGTCCCTAACTCTGATTTCCTCAAGTTGTTCCTGTCATAAAAAAATACCATCAAAAGGATGCAAAAATCATAATTAATGGCCAAAGTATGTGTGGGCCTCCTCCTGCGGTTCTAGGCATGGGGTGCTTGTAGCAAATTTAAGAAGAGGGCCTTTTTTGTGTTTTCTCTTTGTATGGACTGGACCCAATCTCTGCAGGCTCCAGGGTTCTATTGTTCAGCTTATTAGTCTTTCCTCAGAAATGTAGTTTTAACCATTGAGGAGAAAGAGGCAAATGGTTCCACTTCTCTAGAGAAACCAACATTACAAGTCTGAAAAAAAGAGACCTGAAATGCTTTTTGTGTTCGATGCTTCCTTTTTACTGGCTAGGTCTACAGCTCTCAAACTCACGTTCTGCAGGCAGGCATCCACACCACACAGCTGACTGTGCGCTAAACTCTTACACATAGTTGACAAAATAGTTTATTTCCATCAGTTTGGCTTCTGGGACTCACTTTTCTATGCATGTAGAATAGTTAGGAGTCCCCTGTGCAAGACCAGAGGCCCAGCTGCTTTTTATGTGGATGCAGGAAGAAAGAATGCCAGGCTCCTGGGCTTGAGACCAGCTGTCCTGGAATGCCAAAGTTTAAACGCAGGAATTCAAAGATGAAGCAACCACAATCTTTCATATGTGGATGCTGGCTTTGTGAAGGTTTATTTGGGAAGTTCAAGAGCAGGTTAAATCGTCCATTTTGGCAGCACATCTGAATTTCCAGTGTAAAAGTGAAGCAGTTGTCTTTACAAACCTACAATCAATTGTTTTGATTGGAAGAGACCTTTAAGATCATCAAGTCCAATCATTAACCCAGTACTTCCAGGTCACTACTAAACCATCTTCCTCAGCTTTTTAATCCCTTCAGGGATGATGATTCAGCCAGTTCCCTGGGCAGTCTGTTCAAGTGCTTGGCAACCCTTTTGGGGAAGAAATGTTTCCTAATGTACAACCT
Source organism: Tricholaema leucomelas (assembly GCA_013400475.1). Lineage (NCBI taxonomy): Eukaryota > Metazoa > Chordata > Aves > Piciformes > Lybiidae > Tricholaema lacrymosa > Tricholaema leucomelas. Next base: position 255,733 of record WAAF01004969.1, on the reverse strand, counting down.
GAAGTGGAGACCATTTGCTCTTGTCTATCACTTGTTACTTCAGAGAAGAGGCTGACCTCCAATCAAACAGGTTTTCTATGGATCTTTTAGGTTTTCAATTGTGTTTTGAACTGTGACTCCACAACCTCTCTGGGGAGCCTGTTCCAGTGCTCTCTGACCCTTACATTAAAGAAGTTCTTCCTCATGTTAAGGTGAAGCTTTCTGTTCTGCAGTTTACATCCACTGTTCCTTCCTTCTTGACACCCAGCCCTGTACAACCTGAACCAGCTTTAACATTGGGTTTGAACTAGGTGATCTTTGGAGGTCCCTTTTAGGTTTTCCATTGTATTTTGAACTGTGGGCAATCTGTGTGGCTTTTTTTTCATGGAATCATTTTGGTTGGAAAAGAACTTTAAGTTCACAGAGTCCAACCATTATCTAACTCTATTTAGCCTGGTGCTAAAACGTGTCTCTTTTTTAAAATGCCTCCAGGGATAGGAATTCAACCACCTCCCTCAGTGTATGCCAGTATTTGATAACCCTTTCAGTGAAGAAGTTTCTTCTAACATCCAACCTAAACCTCCTTTGGTGCAAATTAAAGCCATGTCCTTTTGTTCTATCACTTATTACTAGGAAGAGTCTGGGAGTCCTTTGGTTACCTTTATTACCTGCACACAGAAGACACAGGAGGATAAGGAGCAGGAGAGAAGTACTCCCTGTGCAGTGATCCAGCCTTGTGGTGCAGGTCAAATCTGTGGACAAGCTGACTCTTCGTGTCTGTAGACAAGAAATGTGAGTACTAATCTGAGCTTCATTTACTGCCTTTGAAAATGTCTTTCCCTCTAAAATTAGACTAAGGATCATAGTGTATATTAATAAGACTGGAGAAAGGTTTGGAGGACTTGGGTTGAGAGTCTTATAGTGCAAGAAGGGAGACCCTGGTTGAACAGCAAGATAGCAAATGCAGATTAAAACACAGCTTAAGCAATGAGGTCCAGGAAGACATGGACTCGCTGATAAGATGATGCAAAGCTATTGTACTTCTCTTCTGAAAGACAGATCAAATTACATGAAGCTGGGTCTCTTACTTAAAGACCAAAATGAGAACTCTTTCCATGCCAGACAGCAGATGCTACAGCAGTTGAGCTGAAGGTTCAATGCTCTTTTGCACTTCATCCACTTCCCAAAAAATGCTGTCACATAAAAGAAAGGTTTAGTCTTGTATTGGAATGTGGTTGCCAGCCCCAAGGATTGAAAGGAAAACTGGATAGCAGCAGTGTCAAGGACTGTACAGTCAGCAGAGGCACCAGGTAAGGATGCAGAATCACAATCGTTAGGGACTTGCAGATAAACAGCCAAATCCTGTCTTCTGCAAAACCTGGATTGTCCAGAGGCCTTTTAGGCTGAGGCCCTGATTCTGGAAAGGACTGTACAATGTGGCTGACTGTGATGGCAGGAACATAATGCTTTCCAGACTCCTGGATGCAGCCATTTCCTTTTATTTCTGCATTCATATGCCCACACATAATAGTTTGTTCCTGACTGCTCTAGTTGCAAACAAAGCCCATTTTAAGATTCAAGCATGATGTCAAAGTTGCCCAACTCTTCTGAAGAGGAAACCATCAAAAGGCTGCTGTTACTTCATGCTAATAGAGCATAAGGAATCAAGCATAAACCATTGTTTTGGATATGGTTACTTACAAATATATAGTAAGATGTCACATCTTAAAACTCAAAGCTTTTAAATAGAACAGACAATCTAGGGTAGGAGGGAAATGTGGTACAAAGAGATCACAATTACATACTGGGATGGTGGCTGAGCCAAAAATACACCTGTCTTAACATTCCCTCCAATCCCCCTGCACTGGGCTGCATACCAACTATTCATAGAAAGTCCAATTTTAGCCAGAAAAAGGCTGTGAAAGGACAAAACTCTATGTGTGCTAGTGGAATATTACTACAAATGGCATTTACAAATGTGAAACAAAATGAAACAAAAATATTTTTAGCTGCTGTGGTTTATTTTTTTTTTTCAGGGTCAGGAAAAAAAAATCCTCCCTGTGCTGATTGCTAAAAAGGAGGGCATATACCCCCTAATACCTTTAAATCTTACTGCTTGTGAAAAGGAGCTCTTACTAATTTTGTTTCTAATCTAGGCCAAGTTCTGAAATCCTTGTAAAAACCAAGGGCTTAATAATGAAACACAATGACTGGTAGCTTTATTTTTATATCAAAAAAAGATAAGGATTAAAAATACTAACATGTCCAGCTGAGTATATTCCAGTTTGCTTCCTCATGGAAGAATAGAGTTTGTGAAGATTAGGAACCAGACCGTATTGCTTGGCATGTGAGGCCCTATAACCTTGATCACGGTCACGACATTCTGGCTGAGCTCCAGCTGTCCTCAGAGGGTTCCTGGCTTCAGCAGAACATGCAGAATAGGACTGGTCATTGACACAATTTAACCAGTCACTTCCTATTAGCAATTGTTTTTCATTAGAACCTTACAAAACGGTGCAGAAATGCTTTCATCACTGTGTCCGACTTTACTTGCTATCTATACATCTGTTTTTCCCCCAGGTAATTTATCCCATTGCTAGAGTTGGACAAGGTCCAACTCTACCCCAGATTTTGTAGGCTTTGGCTTTTTCTTTCCTATTTTTTTCTTTAAATATCCCAAGGTAGGCTTTCTACTCTGCATGAAACCTTGCTAACATACCAAGTGCTTGGCAGACAAGAGGTTTTGTGTTTTGAAAATTATTGGTGGTTCTCAATGTGAAGTCATGTGGAGACCTGGACATGTGGGAACTTCTGGTTGCTTATGCTTTTTGAGAAAGCAGAAATTCAGTCAGGTAGCTCACTGTTCACTGTCGACCCAAAGTCTGCAGGCCCTTAGCATCTCTATCAGCAATGATTATCCTTCACTGGCTTTCTTTGTACCCTGAACACGAGGAAAATCTTTCTTACTTTGAGGGTGACAGACACTGGTATAGGCTGTCCAGAGAGGTTGTGGAGTCTCCTTTTCTAATGAGTTCAAACCTGCCTGGATGTGATCACAGGATCACAGGATGTTAGGGGTTGGAAGGGACCTCTGGAGATCTTTGGATTCGCCCCCTCTGCCAGAGCAAGACCACAGAATCTAGTGCAGGTCACACAGGAATGCATGCAGACAAGTCTTGAAAGTCTCCAGAGAAGGAGACTCCACAACCTCTCTGGGAAGCCTATTCCAAGTTCTTCCTCATGTTAAGGTGGAGCTTTCTGTGCTGTAGTTTACATCCCCTGTCCCTTCCTTCTTGACACTCAGCCCTGTGCAACCTGCTCTAGATGAATCAGCTTTAACATTGGGTTTGAACTAGGTGATCTTCAGAGGTCCCTTCCAGCCCCTTCTGTTCTGTGACTCGGTGTTTCCCTTCCTTGAGCTGGTTGCTATTTCTTGTAGGAGCAAACACTGTTCCCATTGAAATGCGTAATTCTGTGTGCATCCATGTACCACACCAGCTGATATCAGTAGGTGGCCTGCTAAAGATCTCCTAACCTCATGGTAAATCTATACAGTCCTGAGAATGCATGCTTGGCTCAAGCTGTATACCATGGAGAGTCCTTACATCCATAACCATACCTCCATCTCCACCCTGACAAAGGCTGGCTTTTGAGAGGGATGGAGGATGAAGAGAAGGCAAGAAGGGGATAGGAAGAATCTCTGGATTCATCATTTTAGCTCCTCTGAATAGTGAATGACAAAGAAGTTTGGGTGATGCTAGTTGCCCAGTAGCATTTAAGAGGTACATTTATTTGCCCTGACAAAACCACACTGTATTCAAAATTCCTCCACTCTAAATAAATTCCAGAAACTCTTAAATTAGAACCATTCAAAGCAGGTCTTTGCTGTATCCTGATTTTTCTGTAAGATATGCAAATTAAGTGGTTCTACCAAGAGATTCTGAAGCATACTTACTGGCAAAATTTCTTCTAATGCATTAAAAAAGGGCAGGATCTATATCTGTGGTGATCCCTTGGTGTTTTGGGGCTTAACGCCACACTGAATTATTTCAGCATCATGAAAAGCCTGTGCTGAAGGGTGTCTAAAGAAGGCCAGTTAAGCTGGTGAAGAGCACAGTGGTTGAGGGAACTGGGGTTGTTTAGCCTGGAGAAAAGAAAGCTCAAGGTAGACCTTACTTACTTTCTACAACTGTCTGAAAGGCTGTAGCAAGGTGGAGGTTGGTCTCTTCTCCCAGGCACAGAGTGACAGGACAGGAAGAAACTCCCTCAAGTTGTGGCAGGGGTGGTACAGGTTGAATCTTAGGAAAAAATATTTTTTTCTACCTTTTCTGGATTTGAACCAAGTTTAGCCACTACTGTTTGCATTTTGCTATAGTTTACCTGCTCTTACTTGTACCCCTGAAGTTACTGTTTCTGAATGCTTTTCTTCTGTTTCTCTTTGGTAAGATAGGATGCCACACGTATCAGCTATTAAAGATATATTAGCTAATCTTTTGCTTATATATGCCACTCATCTGTGCTCATCCATCAGTCATGCTGATGATCAACATAATGGTCCAGACAAAATATTTCCATGCACATCTCCTGTTTCGTACTGCTGGCTTTTATTACCCTCCATGGAGCCACTGCAGAGTCTCCATTGATACATCTTCATACCTTGAGGTTGTGGTAAAATGCCACAAAGGCTCCAGGATTGATTGGAATTGCTGTGTGTGCTCCAGGAAAAAAAGTTTTGGTCCCTTCTCACTTTTGCTGGCACTTCTATATTCACATGCAAGAGACCAGCTGGGCCCAAAATCTTTAGTCCATCACCAGAAGAGACCACTGATGCAAAACACTTAGATGTGCTCCCTTTTGGGCTTTGGCGATCATCCTCATATTTGCCACATCCATCTGTTATCTAGCCAATATGCCATGCTGTGTGTTTCTTGGTCTGATCTTCCATACCAGGAAGAAGACTACTTAGCAGACATACTTTTCCTCCTATAGATAAGGAAAAAAAATCAAAAAGTTACATATAGTTTGCCTCTGCCATTGTCAAACTAAGCAATGATGTCCCAAAACAACTTGTCATATATCAGCTGTTTGCTTATGTGCATTAGACCCAGCTCCTCTGAGAAGCACAGGTGTTTTCTTTCCTTCCTGCTGTCATCAAGACAATCAGTCTGACCTTCTGCAACCTTCTCTGGTGTGTATGGAAGAGAGGGATGTCCAAAGTAATCTTCCACTGGGTAGCTTAAGGAGAGAGATTGCAGATACTGTGAGAGTGGAAAGAGGAGCTGACAAATCTCTGCAAAATGGTTTTCCAAGCACTGTTCGTTTGAAAGCTGTTTTCATCAGCAAATACTCTCATGCTGAGTCATAAGAAATGTTCCTGAGAAGGCCATAATTCCACATAGTTTTGCACACCCTTTGTCAGTCAGATGACAGAAAGGAAAAGACAAGGGCTGTGTTAATTAGTCTCATTTCCAAAATGCCCTTTAGATATAGTTGGAAGATGCAGAGCAGCAAAGCAAATGCAGGCCTCCTCTGAGAGTGCATTAATTTTGGTGAATTAAAATTTCCAGTAGAAAGAGAAAAAAAAATCTGGCCATCTGTATTCACTCTTGTTTCCCTGATCAATAGCTGATTTTAATGAAGTTTTTATTGAATGGTACAACAGATAGAATGTTGTACCATGCAGATATTTATGATGCAATAAAATGCAAGGTGAGAGACAAAAAAGTTAATGAAATCGGTCTCCACTGCTTAAAGATTCTTCCTATATCCAGACACAGTGCATTAAGTTGATAACTTTGAAAGAATTACATCTACCTGTTCCTGGATTGAAAATTTTATCAGGTTTGGTGATAAACTGCTTTAAAGTCACAAGTTGTGTAGATCAAGGAGAAGGTTAGTTTGACCCTGGCAACTAACAGGTATGGACAAAAGTCAGGTGTGGCTTGGATTTATCCAATCCATCCAATCCATCCACATCATGCTTCTTGGTCAATCCACCACAAAAAACAACCTAACATTTATTCCTGAAGGTCTTAGTATCCATGGGAAAATATTTAGGGCTAAACATCACGATGAATTTGGAAAAGTAAAATCTATCTTTAAAGATAGAATTTATCTTGAATGAGTCAGAATTTCTAATGTGATTTACCAAGCAGCACCTTCTCAACTCTGCAGTGCTGTTACTGTGTACATGCATCGCATAAATGCATATTAAGATGATTCCAGAACTACTATGCTCTAACATGTTACTTGCTTTATTGATTTGTAGACCTGCTTAATGAGGTTAGCTAGTTAGCTGCTTTAAAAAACAACACACAAACCAACTATTTGTTCAAGAGACTGCAGTATGCATTAGGAAACCCTTTATTACCTGTTGTGCTAAGGGTGACTCTTTTTGTTTCCTGCCTCCCCAGAGAAAGGATGCTGTCAAGTGCTGGCATACCTGACTGTGGGATTCTCATGTGTTTTTGATGTTCATAATCTCTGCATTTTGCTTTGATTTACAGAAACTTAACTATACCAGTCACAATCTGCTAAGAGCTGTAGGTTTCTATTTAAAATATGTTATCTTATGAAGTATGAATGCTTTCCCCTAAAAATGCTTTCATTTCCTTGTGGTTTGCTCAAAGTGCCATCAACAGGTCTGCATAAATGGATAGAGTTTAGGGAATGTAGTGAAAACTTCATCACAGCACCAGCATCATAAAAAGTGAGATACTGTTTGGGCCAAATAATGAAAGAATCCTTAACCTGCTCTCCATCTCTTCTGCTCATCCATATGTAATGCCTCGTGCTACTGTGGGAATGCCACAGAGGCATCATTATGGAATCACAGAATCATAGAATCAACTAGGTTGGAAGAGACCTTCAAAATCATCCAGTTCAACCTAGCACCCAGTCCTAGACGATCAACTACTAGACCATGGCACTAAGTGTCTCATCCAGGCTGGCCTTAAACACCTCCAGGGATGGCAACTCCACCACCTCCCTGGGCAGCCCATTCCAATGCCAATCACTCTCTCTGGTAACAACTCCTCCTAACATCCAGACTGTACCTCCCCTGGCACAACTTGAGACTGTGTCCCCTTGTTCTGTTGCTGGTTGCCTGGCAGAAGAGACCAACCCCCACCTGGCTACAGCCACCCTTCAGGTAGTTGTAGACAGCAATGAGGCCACTCCTGAGCCTCCTCTTCTCCAGGCTAAGCAACCCCAGCTTCCTCAGCCTCTCCTCACAGGGCTTTTATTCCAGGCCTGTCACCAGCTTTGTCGCCCTTCTCTGGACACATTCCAGTATCTCAACATCTCTCGAATTGAGGAGCCCAAAGCTCAAGATGTGGCCTGAGCAGTGTTGAGTACAGGGGAAGAACAACATCCTTTGTCCTACTGGCCACATTGTTCCTGATACAGTTTAGCTGAAAAATCTCCTCCTAGTTAATGGGCTTTGTACTTTAATCTGTTATCACCTGGAGTTGCAGAGAGTAATGCTATTTGAATAAGACTGTCGTGATGGGCATAGCTTAGCTGAGGTGCTCAAAAGGGTAAATAGTAGAGGCAGCTCTACAACACATTGCTGACCAGCTAAACCAGCCAGGTAGGCTCCCTGGGCTCCCTCTGCTCTTGAAATTCAAGCATTATCATTGCAGCCTCTTTTCCACCTCTCTGCTAACCGCAGAAGTTGCCTGGAGCAAATGGAGCCTAACGATAAGTAAAATGCCCACAGAGTGCAGAAAAGACCAAGTGTGTGCAAAACAACTCTATCCTGACAACTGTTTGGCCCCTTCCAAAACATGTCTAGCTTCACACCTACATCCCTGGTAGATGTTTCTGAGGAGTATTTTTGAGGACACCCACAGCAACACTTTGCTTATGAAGGTTTAATGATTACGTTGCATGACTGCATGCCTGGCAGTTCTGCGTATTTCAAGCCTAGCTAGCTTGATTCACAGCCTCCTGAAGATGTTGAATCTCAAATGCATCTTACAAGTGGAAGTAACCCACTCAAGGCCACGGCAGGCATGCCGTGAACAAAAAGGCTGGATGCTGGGTTGTGCTCACTTCTTTTAGAGCAAAAAAGCTGTTCTTCTTCTTTTCGTGCTGCAAACCATATTCAGCCTGGTTGGGTTAAATTCTTATGTTAATGTTCCATTAATTAGCTGTCCTTTATATTTGGTTTTCATTGTTCGGCTTCTACTTTGTTTCACTCCCCATATAATTAAACCGTTTAACATTGTTCCTTCCTGTGGTCAGGACACCATTCGCTCACATCCATGTTGCTCCCAACCCAGGCAGAGGGCAAATGGAAGCAATTAAAACAAGAACTATGTTGTCCTCACCACCCAACTCCTAACACAGAGGCAACGGAGCTTTTGTGAAACCCTCCGGCCTTTACCATTTCTCCTGCCCGTGCCTGCTCCGGGCCTTGCCGCACACGGAGGCCTGCCCTGGGCCTTGCCCTGCTGACAGGCCCAGCACCGGCAGCAGCGCCGCATCCTCCCAAGCCTCAGTCACAGCTCTGCCACTAGTGGCAGGAGATCTCAGTGCCTTCTGCGGAAACAAGGGCTTTATTTCTTCCGGGGTTTGGTTTCGTCTCTCTCTCTAATTAGGCACGTGTGTGTAAGGGCACATACATGTACACATGCACCTTCCGCCCCTGCACAACACACGCTGCTCGGAGGGGCCGCGGCCTCCCGGTAGGTGGCGCCGCAACACCGCCCACCTGCGCGGGGCCGGGCGGACGCGGTGCGGCCGAACTCGGCCCGGTCAGACCCAGAGCAGTCCGGGTCGGACAGGGCTGCGGCGGCGGGAAAGGCCGCCCTGAGACCCCGCTAATGGCGGCCAGAGCCTTGCGCCTTCGTTGCCTGCCGCTGCCGGTTCGCTTGTCGTTTGCCCGTTTTGCACTTGTGTCGCGCTGGCGGGGGAGGGGAGGCCGCCAGCCGGGTCCCGCGGAAGCCCAGCTGGGACGGCTGCCGCGTTGCCCCAGCTATAGCCTTCTGTTTGTCCTTTGGAGGGCATGTGCTCGCAAAAAACTGAAACGGGATGCGCAACGGTCGAGCGAGGCGATTCTGCCCTCCCCTCCGGTGAGACCCCACCTGCAGCGCTGTGTCCAGCTCGAGTCCTGAGCACAGGAAAGACTTGGACCTGTTGGAGCGGGGCCAGAGAAAGCCACAACTTGAGGGCCGGAACCCCTCTGCTGTGAGAGTTAGAGCGAGACCTTCAGTACTTACAGGGGGCATGTAAGAAAGTGGGGACAGTCTTTTTAGCAGCGACTGTTGTGACAGGGCAAGGGATGATGGGTTTAAACTAAGAGCAGAGACACGTAGACCAGCTACAGGGGATAAATCTTTTTTCCCTGGGAGTGGTGATAACAGTTGCACAGGTTGCCCAGAGAGGTAGTGGAAACTGTGTCCTTGGAAACATTCCAGGTCAGATTTGGCTGTGGCTCTAAGCAACCTGCCCTAAAAAAGTCCCTGCTCGCTAGTTGAACTAGATGATCTTTAAAGCTCCCTTCCAACCCAGAACATCCTGTGATTCTGTGCAAGCTGCTGGTTGCTTGTTGAAGGTGGTTTCTTGTGAAAAGTGGCAGGACTGCCTGTGAAAGGCCAGTGCTAAATCACCAGCACTGTGGATCAGCCTGACCTGCCATCTACCTTAACGGTGTTTGTTTTAAAGCAAAGCAAAAGCACCTGTGACTTTAAAATACCTTATTTTTTAGTAGGGCCTGATGGAGTCCACCTGACTGCAAGCACTGGCCACAGTTGATGCGTGGGTGTTAGGGGAACAACAAGGGTTTGCTTTCACATCAGTTGCATTTACATGCCGCTTGAGCTATATTAAACTGGTTTAGTGGAATTCTGAGGGGGGTTCTTTTGGTAATGAGAAGTGTCAGAGAAGATGTTGCTGTGTTAGGAATCCCCATCTGAAATGTGGAGGAGTTAGGCACCAGATTTACTTAACATGAAGCTTCTGCTCCTGCCCTGAAAATCCCATTTCGGGTTCCCAACTGGCTCATTCTTTTCCTGGCGTCCCTAACTTTCACACACAGTATATCCACCCCAGTTTGTCCCTAACTTTCACACACAGTATATCCACCCCAGTTTGTTTAAGTTGGGGCTGTGGTTTCCACTCAAGAAGACAAGACCTCACCTCTCTATTACTGTTTTGTTCCTTAGCTATAAAAAGGAGTTACTTATGTTTTGCCTTCCCCAAAGGCAAATGCATTAAAGTGTGTGGGACAACCTTCTATGGTGATGCGAAAAGTAAAAGAGGGAAATGATGGATTAAAAAAAAAGCTCATTTTCTACTTGGGATGTGTTGTTTCTTATTAAACATAGAGGTTCATTAAACGAGCTGATAAGATCAAGAGATTTGTTTAGGGGTTTCTTTGTTATCCCATATCAGTTTAGAAAGAATCTGCATGGTGAGAGAGTCTACTGTAAAAAGCGTGAAGGATTTAAGTACGGAATATCCATGTTGGGAAGCAGGCAGGAAGGCACTGAAAACAGTCAAGGTGCTCTGCTGCCTTTGTTGGTTCTTCATTTTGAACACAAGTAACTCGGACGTTGGGAAGTGAGGGTGATGGTATCAAATCTTTGTTATTAGACTATTGATGTCTCTTGCTTCATTGATTTTTTATTACAGTCCCCAGGTTAGAAACACTGATTGTCAGTGACAACTTCTTTGCTGCTTGCTTTAGGTACCAGTGATAATTTCAGGTGTGTTGTATTTTAGTTTATTCCTCCCTATCTCTGCAGACTTCCTGCTTTTCTGCCTTAGATTTAACAGGGAAAGAAGTGGTTTGTAAAAAGCCACCCCTGAAAAGTTTAGGGCTGCAACATGCCAGGATAAAAGATAGCACCAAGCCAGGCTGCCTTTGTCACCACTACTGCTGCTGTCTTGGCATCTGTCGATGAAGAGCCGCTCCAATCTGGGGATCCCGGCTGGGGTGAGATATGGCCATGTCTCCAGCAACGGACCAGGCGACACCAGTGCCAGAACGCTGTGACCATCTGATGCAAGTCGCTCCTAATGAAAGTCCAGCATGGGGCTAAATGAGTTTCCTCCACTGCTGGGTGAGGGGCTAATGATAAAAGCGCTCCCTGGGCTTGCCGCTGCTGTCGGTAGCTTTGTCAGGGCATATGGCAGTTGGCAAACTGCAGCTCTGGCGAGGTTTCCTCTCGCCGCGTTACCTCTGGACTTGGCTGGCGGGTTCGGCTGCGAGTCCTCTGCCCGAGGGGTGTGCGGGTGCGTGGGTGCTTGCCGGGGAGTGTGGTGAAAGGGCGGGGAGTTGCAGGGTGGCGTTATTTTGGCACCGTTGTTGCTGCAGGAAAAGCACAGCTTGCATAAAATCTCTACTGAGCCCGAAGATGTGCAGGTTAGTGAGGTTACTTGCACTGCCTCACACGCATGAACACTCTGCTACCCCACAGTTGTGGACCGAGGCATTCTGCATTTCCAATCACAGCATTCACAGTTTTATTAATGTAAAATGATTATAATAATAATTCTGATGGCCAGGAGAGTTGTGACCAGGAAGTCTTTAAGCAGCTCACAAAACACAATTTAAAATCTTGAGAGAAGGTGGTAGATTCTGCCTTTCAGTAGTAGACCTTTCATTAAAGAAAGCAGTGAGAAATCAGGCGAAGAGCAGATTAAAATAACCCCAAAAGGCAAATGCAGGCACACACACACACACACACAGATCCTGCATGGAAAGCGTGCTGAGAAGAATACCCGAGCAAAGCATTACAGGTATAGGTGCTTGCCCTCTGACTTTTAGTCTGACATCAGTTTCTTCCATCTCAGCTTTTTGTAGTTGATGTTAAATGCAATACCTGTAATTTTTATTTTGTCTTCAAACGAAGCAGCAGCAGCAGCATGTTCTCTGCACCTGTTGATTTTATGATTTGCTTCTCACAACAATTCCTTTGCTGTTGAGACATGATCTGAAAGACAGGCGCTGCTGAATCAGCTTGTAAATAGAAATGGGGGTGGGTTCAATGCCTATTCCAAAATAACCTCCTGCTCTGTGCTTTCTTTGACTTGCCCCTTACAAGGCAAACTTTATCCCTCTTCATCTCTTGTCACTTGAGTTACCTGTTCCATTTTAATAGTCTCTTTACCTCTTACCATTATTTCCATGTTCTGGTCTTGTTCTCTTCTCATTCCATTCTCTTGAGTTCCATCTTCAGTCTGATATCAACAGCTTGGTTAACAGCAGAATTGTTCATAAGGGAAGTGTTTAGTAAAAGCATAGTAACCCTGCTGTTGAGATGCATTCAGGGCAGGTCAAAAGCATAGAAGACTTTTCTTAGAGGCCTTTAATTACAAGACAGCCCAGAGACTGCTTTAAAGCTTGGGCAGCAGAGTCACTGTACTCAACTGACCGCATTATCACCATGATCCTCTGGGAAGAGTAATTCCCCAGGACTGAGTCAGTGTGGCTTTTTGTCTCTAAGGACACAAAACACCTCAAAGGAAGACTTATCATCTGGAACATAAAAAAACAAAGTAAAACAAAACAAAAAACTAAGACTAAACACAGCTTTGTTCTAGTGCAATTATTATCCATTTTCTACAAGCTCTTCTAAGGATAGTCCTGGGTAAGGATTTTCTTACACTTTTGGGATCTGAGAAGGAAATATGTACTTGTAGTTCATGCTTTTGTGGTACACTCTGTGGATTTCAAAGCACTTTAAGCCTGTTTGTCATTTAGACTCATAACACTCCTGCTGGGGTAGGTTATGTCAAAGACTAGGCAACTTAAGCATTGATGCTGTGGTCTTTACAAAACTTATTGCTGCTGAGATCTCTTCCAAGAGCTGTGCCTACTTGCTTGAGGCACTGTTGAAAAGGGGCTTTATGTGCCTTAGCAGATTTGCCCTGATTCATCACTTCCCCTCTGCTCTGCTCTGATGAGACCTCACCTGGAATACTGCATCCAGTTCTGAAGCCCTCAACAGGTAATGAAGAACATTAGCCTATTGAAGTGGGTCCAGAGGAGACTACAAAAATCATCCAAGGACTGGAACACCTCTGACACGAGCACAGGCTGAGAGAGTTCATGTTGTTCAGCCTGGAGAAAAGAAAGCTCCAGGGAGACCTTAAAAGGGACAGACCTTGTAGCAAGGCCTGAAGGTGCTGAAATACTGTCCCAGGTTTCCCAGAGAAGTGGTAGATGCACCATCCCTGAAGCCATTCCAGGTCAGGTTGGACAGGGCTTTGAGCAATCTGAGCTAGTTGAAGGTGTTTCTCCTCAGTTTGGCAGGGGAATGGACTAGATGACCTTTACAGATCCCTTCCAACTTAAAGCATTCTGTGATTCTGTAAGCTTCTCCCCAGCATTACTGTCGGTCTTGAAAACCAGCAGAAGCTCTGTGTAGGTAAAGGTGGTCACACCAGAGTCCGTTTAGTAATAGCAGTTTGAAGCAAAGTACAGTTAGAAGCTTGCTGTGATTTTCTGGCACACACTATGGTCCAATTACCTTCTAAAACTAACCTAAATATTTGGATGAAACCAAGCATGCATTAGAAAGTGCATCATGTAAGCTTCAGGTACTTAGTCTGGTAATGGTATAATTGTAATGAATCTTTTTTCTTGTAATATTATTTAAAGATTACTATTAAATGTTATTTAAATATCATTTAAAATACATTGTTGTGAATCACGTGTCAGGGGAGCTCCATCAAGTACCAAAATCATTATATCATGTTGCTTTGAGAATGCATTCAAGAAATGCACTCTTCAAATGACCCAAAATGATTTTTTTTCTGTAAACATTTTTTCCTGGTTAATATTTTTAATTTGCTGTGGATAGATCCAATACAAGTCAAAGAAATGTTGTGAGTGGCATTCAGTGTCTTAGAAGTATCTTTTAGGGGGGGAAGCAACCGAGAGGCTACACACCCTGTGAGATATGCTCAGAGAAGTCCAGCGCCACCAAGCTTGTGCCTGTATGAGGACAATCATGACCACTACTGATACGCGTGGAAGCTGACCTAGGGTTCTGGGGATTGTCAGGATGTCTGTCACAAGCTTATCTTCATATAGCCTTGTGTTTGCCTCAAGGAAGAGTTCAAGTGCTTAGTGCTTCTTGCATACAGTTAAGAGGTTATATAGCCTGTGTCCAGTTCCTGCTCAGGAAAGACTGTAGGCAGCCATACCTGTCTAACAAAGCACACTGCTTGCAAAGCTTGGCCTGTTAGAGCAAGTTTATATAAAGACTATAGGACAATTAACTTCCTGACAGCTGCTTTTTCCTTGTGTGCTCTACATAAACAAACTAAGCGACTTGACTGCAGGGAAATGAAAGTGATAGTGGGTATGATAGAAGGGCCCTAAAAGGCGGTGTGAAATTTCTCCCATTCACCTAAAATCTCAGGTTTTTCTCTGGAAAAGACTGCCCCAAAACATCCTTTTCCTTCCAAAAAAGTTTCAAGGGGAATTTTCAATACATACACCAAAAAAAAACCCCAAACCAATCAAAACCAAAAAACCAAAACAGCAGCAACAACAAAAAACAGATGGAAAAAAACCCCAAACACAGAAAAAAACAAAGCTAAAAAACCTGAACAAACTAAGCTTAGGAGAAAAAAAAAAAATCAAACGTGTTTGGAAGTAAAAAAATTGCTCTAAGACACTTAAAATATTCTTTATGAAACAGCAGGTTTTAGTCTTCTGTACTACCTTTGTTATTTTTTTCACTGTTTTCTCAGTGTTTCAGCATATTCACACTGTTTCACTTTTCCTTTTTGCCTTTCAAAGTCAAGGAAGGTTTGAAATTTGAATTCAAGGAGAAGGAGACAGGTGAAGATAAGAGTAACAGAAATAAATCCAGGGCTTATCCATTGTATTGCTATCCTGACAAAGATAAGAGGAAGAAAAAGGGTAGGGTGGAATCTGATTTGATACACTAATTCTGGTTTTTAAATCCATAAGTAAATATTTCACTCAGAAAACAGAAATCCAGTGTGAATTCAGAATTTCTAGTCTAAGGTACTTGGAAAGTAATTCTCAAACTAAATTTGCTTCAGAAGCTGTTTTCAATGGAATGAGATTTTACATTTGAAGAAAACCATTTGACTTACTTGATCTTCATTATTCCAAAGGCTCCAAGGGAGGTGCGGAGTCATTGTTTGTGACCTGCGTTACTGTGGCTGTTGGATGTTTCAGTATGGTGACATTTGCACTATCCACTGGCACTTTATATTCTGGAGAGGAAGGCTAGCTTATCTTTAAGGAAGTGTAACTTCTAAAATAAAAGACTAAAAAAAAAAATCACTTTGAAGTAAAAAGATGATGGGAATAGAAATCTCAGTACTTGGTTTGGAATAATGCTCCAGCAAAAATGTTTTTTTTCTATCTGAATGGAAAGGGGAAGGAATGAAAATGCAGACTGTAGATGAGTGTGAAATTTTATATCTCTGTCCTGTGCTTCACTGTGCTACTAGCACACTACTGGTTGGAGGAAATCCTTATTCCACTGCTTATACTATTTCCTATGGCCTAAGTAAATCACTTAACCTCTCGTCCTTAAGTTTCCTTATCCAAGAAGCAAGGATTTGAATACTTAATTTTCTACCTCGGAGGAGTGGTGTGAAACATAACTGGTTAACATCTGTGAAATGCTTTGAAACTTTACAAAAGCACCAGGTATTTTTGTAATAAAGGAAGAATATGACAAACACAGGGTGGAAATATATAAATAATAGAACGACACAGACCGGTCTTTTCTTCTTTATTTTTCATTCCTTTGTTTTTTTTCTTTTCAGAAACAAGAGCCAACAAGTTGAATGTGAAATCAGCTCTGCTGTAGAGTGTGAAGAACCAATGAGTGAGTAAGTCTGCTTTGAAACACACCCTGGTAATTCACAATTCTATCAAACAATCTTCCATCTCCCCATTTTGAATTACTGGCGTTTGTGTCGACTCTACCATGCCGTTTTCCTTCGGATTTGAACTCCCCTTTTAAAAACACAAGTTTGTGTCTGCCCAGACAAGTAGAAATGTTCTCAGCATGGGATATGCAGTGAGTTAATTGCTTGGTGGGGTTGTTTTTCCATGAAAAGTTTTGCCATCCCAGTGAAGTCTTTTCTGTTTTTTCTTCCAGTGTGCTGTCAGCCCTATGCTTATCAGGTTTCATTTCTTTTTATTCTATAATTACACTATTTTTGGTAGTATTGGATGAATGCTTCAGAAAGCTGTCTACAAATACTCATTCTAGCACTTAAATAAACTCATTTCAACTCTGCTCATACATATTTCATGTACAGGTTATCTGATCATTCTAGGGAATGATTTATTGGCAGGAATGTTTGCCCAAATGAAAGATTTTCAGGTTCAGGTGATTAAAAGAAAGCAGTGGGGGGTGGACACCAGTTCTGCTGGGTGATTTTAGTTTTCAGCTCAGGCTTTTCTCAGGGACTGTGCTTTCTGAAGTTACCAGTGTGTTTTCACAGACAGGGGCTGCTTCTAGCACCGATAGTACTTGCTGTCTAGTTTGTACCAAGGACTGGAGCGCAGAAAGGCTCTTTCTTATACTTGCTCCTGTGTAGACCAGTATCACTGCTAAATTTTGTGTGCCATGTTGGGGTGCAGAGAGTTAAGAGCTGGCACCTGTAAGGAGGAGGGGCAGGGGAGGTGACTCTAAGCAACAAGGGATTCCATCCCATCTACACCATATTGAGTATAAAGCTGAGGGATCCGTAGGGTCAAGCCTCTTCTATCATTCACACAGGATTCTGTCTGTTCTGCTTTTGATCTTAATCCATGCGTTCCAGACTCAGTTTCTTAATCCAGTTTCTGAATCCGGTTCCCATCTGCTGCTGAGTTCAGCTGGGGACTTCCCCAGTTTCTGCCCACAGCAGTATGGTAATGGTGATGTAATTGCTGTCAGGGAGCTGGGTTAAATACTGCTTTTTATCTGTTTAATTTCATTATTATTTTCTTTAAAGCTTTTATCCCTCCCCCCCTCCATCAGTCTCTCTTGTTCCCTTTCTCTTTTTGGGAATGGGGAGGTGTTCATAGATGGAATCTCTGTCATTCTTCTAGTGGCCAGCCCAGCCCTAACCCTTGACACTATCTGTACTCCAAATCATAACAACCCTGGAACAACCTATTACTGCACAGAGACATGAAATGCGAGCTAAAATCCAACACAATCCATTCTAACTTAGTTATACTTGCAATGAGCTAATCTTGAACAAATGACAGACTAAGAATGATTTTTAAAGCATCTCAGAATATTTCTATCAGGTAATATTTGAAAGAAGAACAACATTCTGGGAGTTGACAGTTCCCTCACAAAGTTGCAATTCAGTGCATAAGTCACTTGTAAATTGTTAGGCTATTTATTGTGTTTGTCATGTTTGGATGCTGAATTTGGTGCAACCAACTTGTATCTGAGAGGCTGAGGGAGCTGGGGGTGTTTAGCCTGGAGAAGAGGAGGCTCAGGGGTGACCTCATTGCTGTCTTCAGCTACCTGAAGGGAGGCTGTAGCCAGGTGGGGGTTGGTCTCTTCTCCCAGGCAACCAGCAGCAGAACAAGGAGACAGAGTCTCAAGTTGTGTAGAGAGAGGTCTAGGCTGGATGTTAGGAGGAAGTTCTTCACAGAGAGAGTGACTGGCATTGGAATGGGCTGCCCAGGGAGGTGGTGGAGTCATCATCCCTGGAGGTGTTCAAGAAAAGGCTGGCTGAGGCACTTAGTGCCATGGTCTAGTTAGTTGGCTACGGCTGGGTGATAGGTTGGACTCGATGACCTTGGAGGTCTCTTCCAGCCCGGTTGATTTTGTAATTCTATGATTCTAGATGTTCCTGCTGTTTATCTAACAATGCAGCTGAACAACCTATTGATAATGCACTGGTAGTATCCTATGGAGAACAGATGAATTACCCACTGTGTAGAACATGAATATAAAAACTGTACTTATCTATAACATAGTTGAATAAATTATGTTTTTCTTCATATTTAGTTTCAGGGGACTTGAGCATCTCCCCTAGAAAGACAGACTGAGAACCCTGGGCTGTTTAGTCTTAAGAAGTGAAGACTGAGGGGATCTGATTAATGTCTGTAAATATCTGAGGAGTGGATGTTAAGTGGATGGGGCCAATCTCTTTTCAGTGGTGCACAGTAATAAGCCACGGAGCAATGAATACAAACTGGAACATGGAAGGTTTCACCTCAACATGAGGAGAAACTTCTTTACAGTGAGGGTGACAGAGCACTGGAACAGGCTCCCCAGAGAGGTTGTGGAGTCTCCTTCTCTGGAGACTTTCAAGACCTGCCTGGATGTGTTCCTGTGTGATCTACCCTAGGGGATCCTGCTTTTGGCAGAGAGGTTGGACTTGATCTGTAGAAGTCCCTTCCAACCTCTAACATTCTGTGATACTGTGATACCCGATTGAAGCATGACTTGTACAGCTGAGTTATTATTGATGAAAATGGTCAAAGAGGTATGATATTTGCACCGATGAGTGATTGCAGGATGACATTTAAACTGTCAGCAGAACTGAGCATCAAGAAAATATTTCTATACTTCCTTCTAAGAAGTGCTCATACATACACAATAGTTTGGAGAAGTCACAAGTGTGCTGAATGTACACAGTCTGATATACAAAAAGCAAGGCATCTTTCCTGAGGGAGTGCTGGAGTACTGAATCAGGCAGCCCAGAGAGGTTGTGGAGTCTCCTTCTCTGGAGAGATTCCAAATGCACCTGGACATTGAGATCCTGGGCAACTTGCTCTGGGTGACGCTGCAGTAGCAGGGGAGTTGGATGCGTTTAAAAGTTGTTTGGATGTGGTAATTGAGGATGTGGTTTAAGGCTGAACCTTGCAGATGTGTGACTTGATGATCTCGGGGGTCTTTTCCAACCAGAATGTTTCTGTGATTCTGTGATCTCCAGAGGTGCCTTCCAACCCCCAGCATTCTGTGATCCTGTGTGACTCCATGATTTACAATACCCAGACAAGATGATTTTGTGATATTAGTAGTAGTTTTCAAATTTTACAGTAAAACAAATAGTCTGCAAAGCAAACAACCAAAGTTCTCAACTTAAAGAGCAAAATATTGAAGAAACAGGGCAAGCAGCACAATATTCTGTAGTGGTTTGTATTTCCTGTTTCCTTCTAGAGTTCTACACTTAGACTCCTACAAAGCAGTGCATTTGTAAAGGTCCAAGAACCATCACCCTTTAAAACTGTCTTCCTTCATCTGAAATTAATCTATCATGCCTTTGTCTCGCATTCTCTCTCTCCTTCTGCACTTAGAAAATTGTGGCTCTATGCTATGTGATGTCAGCTCTATCATATGGAGATTTGGCCAAGCCAGGAAGCCTCTATCTGCAAAGAGAATACAGATATTTGAATGGGTCTGTTGCCATTGGTGGAATTATTCACTGCTGTGCAACAAAGAGGATGAGAGACAATCAACAAGAAATGTTTGGAGGTGACCAGTGTGTTGAGGGAGGTAATGAGCTGTTCAGCCATTTAAGTGTTAGACACCTAGTGCTGCAGCATGGAGTGTTGCACGGTCTTACATGGTCTCCAGCATGTATGGCTTTAGATACTGCTGTGCTGCAAGACAGTGGAGGAAAGGTGACAATTCTATGTTGCTAAAGAGCTGTAGTTTTTTAGTACTTAAGGAGCTGGACTGGAACACCTCTCCTATGAGGACAGGCAGAGGAAGCAGAGGTCGTTCAGCCTGGAGAAAAGAACGCTCTGAGGATACCTAGTAGTGACATTCCAGTACCTGAAAGGGGCCTCCAAGAAGGCTGGAGACTGTTCACAAAGGCCTGTGATAGGGTGAGAGGCAATGGTTGGAAAATAGAGAAGAGTAAATTTAGATTGCATGTTAGGAACAAGTTCTTTACCACGAGGGTAGTGGAACACTGGAACCTTTTGCCCAGGGTAATGGTCAAGTCCCTATCCCTGCAGATATTCAAGGTCAGGCTCATCAAGGCTGTGAACAACCTGATCTAGTGGAGGATATCCCTGCTCACTGCAAGGGGTTAGCTGTATATGACTTTTGGAAGTCCCTTCTAACCCAAACCATTCTGTGATTCTGATGTAGCATCCACTACTGTCTACTGCAGTCAATTGCTCCGTGGAGTTTCAGATTACTACAGTTTGAGGGGCAAAAGGAGTAATGTCCTGCAGATGTTTAGAATAGTAATCAACTCTTACCCTTTCCCATCTCACCTCCTTCTATATTAAGGTGTTGTGGAGGGCTAGATAAGTGTACTTATAGACTCCTAGTCACCTGCTTTGTAGATCAGAAGACTTCAATGTGAGGCAATGACATAAGGAAACCATCTGCCTGAAGAACAGCTGTTGGACAAGAAGGGTATTTCAGCCCCTTACAGGCTCACAGATTTGACCAGAAAATGGTTTTTGCTCCTGCAATGGTGGTTGTTGCTTTTAATTCCTACCCAAATTTATTATTTGGTCTTTTTTTTAGAAGTTATGAGTGGTTTTATGGATGAATTGGAAGGTTTATGTGAGGTTTATCAGGATTCATTTCTGCAGCACTTGAAGGTAGAGGAGGAGTGCTGGTCACCAGGGATAGCCTAGCAGGGGAAGTACCAGAAGCAGAGACTCAGAATGCCTGGGAATATGAGTCACAACAAACAGATCATCCTCTGACAGAAGCTGTATTTTCGCACTGCCTTGGGGGAAACTGGAGGTGATGGCTTATACCAAGGCTTAGGTTGACCTTCTGATATCCTCTCCTTCAGCAGCCTCCCAAAGAACTGGCCCTTTGGGTTCTGGTGTCCTGGCAGATGTACTGTAAGAGAGCTGTGTTTATGGAGTCTGCCTCTTAAAACCTGAAAAGTTTCATTTCCTCCTAGAATGAACCAAACATTTGCTTCTTTCCTAGTCCATTGCTGCTGAGTCTGCTTAGCTCCTTCACTTACTTGCATCTAGATCCATGAAAAAAAAAAACAAACCACAACAAAACTATTAGATTGTACACAAAGTGAGGCCAAATTATTCTGACAGCAGTAGGTCACAGCTGCATTAATTTCATTCAGAGCTATCATTTTTATCCTTCCCCATTTAGTTATATAATGTGAAAATGTGCTTATTTTGGTGTTATTATGATGATTTTAAGTTTCTCATTCTTCTCTCACATAGTGTTGGCTGGCTAAGATAACCTGAGAAACAATCCAGTTAAAAGAACCTGAAAAAGAGTTAGCAAAAGGAAGCGTTCCCTTGGAGTACCAACCTTTCCGGGAAGACTACTGCTTACTGAACACCTTCTGGGGATATCCTGGGAATGTGGGACACTCCCACTTTGATTAACTTCTGATTGAAGAATGAGAGTACTTAAAAAAACCCCAAACAACAGACAAATTATACTTCCAGTGAACTATTTTGAAGTCAGAATATGGTGAAACAGGGACAAGGTGGGGGAAAACCTCTTATATGTACTTCTCAAAAAAGAGTAAACAGGCAATTGCTGTTCAGGCTGTAGCCCAGGTTGGATGCTTATCTGTTCAAATGGTCTTGAAGTGGTAAGAGCTAAACTGGTGGCAGAGCCAGCTCAAGGCTTCTCAGTAGAGTAGTCAGGAAATTAGTTTTATTGATCCAGAAGGGAAAAGTAGGAACAGGCTCTGTGTTTGCAAGGAAGGAAAACTTGGACCTTGGTGGGAGAAGCAGGGGGGATGGATGAGATCAGAGAGTCCCTCTGTAAATTTGGATAGTGCTTCTCATCTCTGACTTTTCACAGAAGTGCAGGTAAAAAGAGTCAATGGAACCTGTGTCATTTCATTGTATTTTTTGCAGGCTGCAACCATATGAAACTGCCTTTTTTGCCTGTCTAGAACATGTCTTCTTGACTGACTGACCAGACTTTTGTAGCCCAGTTAAGTGCTGCATTTGTAGTATTTTCTGCCACAGGCCTATATTTGGATTGCTGCAGTATTGCTTGTGATGTGGGAGAGCTCAAAACATGATTCTGTTCACCAGAGAATGCACTAGAATGGAAACAAAAAACCCTCAGCTCCACACTTTGGATCCTGGGAAGCCTGAAATCTCAGTGTACATTATTTGACACCAAAACCATAACCCTATCTTGAGTATTTACTGGAAACACTTAAAAAATTACATTTGTTCACCTACAGCATCACAGCCAAATTTCCATCTGTATGTTTGATCACATTAACCTGAAAAACACACAGGAGAGGTAGGTATGAGGCAGCCAGGCTGTGGAAGAGCAAATACTAAATGAAACTCTAAAAGCATACAAGCAGTTCCATTTTCCAGTGTGGTCTGTGTTGGGTCTGTATAATATACATTGAGCAAGAGATAGCAGTTTTTAACTACAAGAGAGGAGATTCAGACTAGATAACAAGGACAAAACCTTTTATGATGAGGATGGTGAAACACTGATCCAGGTTGCCCAGAGAGGTGGTGGATGCCCTGTCCCTGGAAACATTCCAAGTCAGCTTGGCTGGGGCTCTTGAGCAACCTGGCTGGTTGAAGATGTCCTTGTCCAGTGCAAAGGGATTGGACTGGATGACTTTTAGATGTCCCATCCAACCTGAACCATTCTGTCATTCTGTATACTCAGAATATTGTACTGAGTCTATGTTGAATATAAAAATTATAGTGCATTAGGCTCAGTCAGAGGCAGGAGGCTCAGTCAAACTGGATCTTGGCACTTGGCAGAGTGCCCTTTTAATAGGTATGTTCTGTATCAAGTTCTGCTCATAATCTACAGTATACATACAGCACAGCCAGGACCTGAGCTAAGATTATGGGAATCTGGATCCTCCACAGAAAAGTAAAAATAGACATCATGGACAGCTATGAAGAGACCTTTTTGTCTGTGTTTGTATTGGGTTTGGCTGAGCTGGAGTTAATTCTTCTGAGAGCATCTTTCTAGTGCTGTGTTTGCAGTGTTGTAGCTGGGTGTCGATAACACAGCAGTGTTTTGGCTACTGCTGAGCTGAGCACCAGCCTGTGCTTCTCCAACATTTCCCTGCCCCAAGAGTGTGCCGAGGCGAGGGCAAGATCTTGGAAGGGGACACAGCCAGGCCAGCTGACCCAAACTGGCCACAGGGGTATTCCATACCATATGTTGTCAGCTCAGCTTTAAGAACTGAGTGAAAGTGGGAAGTGCGGGGATATTTGTCCCAGGCATCTGTCCATCAGAGCAACCATTACACCCTGCTTCCTGGGAGTGACTGAAAATGGTCTGCTGATGGGAAGCAGAGAATAACATCTCTCTTTGCTTCCATGTGTGGTCTTTGCTCATGCTTAGCATTATTAAATGGCTTCGAGGAACTTAGTGCCATGGTCTAGTTGACTGGATAGGGCTGGGTGCTAGGTTGGACTGGATGACCTTGGAGGTCTCTTCCAACCTGGTTGATTCTGTGATTCTATGATTTTCCCTTCTCCCCTGTCCATCTGAGAAGGGGAGTGATAGAGTGGCTTTGGTTGCTTTTTGGCCTCCAGCCAGGGCCAAACCACCGCAACACTCTTCCATTTGCGCAGAGGTTTTCCTGAACTATTCCTGGCATGTTTTTATAATCCATTTCAAAGCACTTTATGTATTTTTTCTGACCTCTATTTTCTCTGCACGGCTCCAGGAACCAACTTTTTTGAATAAAGGAGTGAAATTAACTGGTGGAAACCAAGCAGCATGGATAGTTGATGGACTGACATTCACCCACGGCTTAACACATACTTGGTTTACTCCAAGTTGTTGCTATTCCTTCACTGTGGATTTCAAATGCTCTTTCCATGACTGCTTATAAAAGGCACTATCACCACGTTTACATACCTTTTACTTTTCTTTCTTTTTTAGTAAGTGAACTAAATAACACTACTACACTATAACATGCATAAGGAGGAAGGAACTGAGAATATGAAGAACCTAAAGTGCCAAGTTGTTCCCTCTTGTCAGGAGTCTGAGCATTATATTGGCAAATAACACTTATGATGAATTGCACAGCTCAGTCTGAAGCTCATACATGTATATTGGAAAACCAAAGAGAATTAATGTGAGCAATTTTTTAATATTAAATTGAAAATGAGATATCTTTTTTTTTTCCAACAGAATATTCCGTCAAATTGTTTTCTTTATTGCATTTTTCTTCTGAACATGATTACTATTTCCCGTTTCCTTTAAGAATGAACAATCCTAACGTTTCTCCATACCGTTTGGGCTTTCCTTTGATCTAGAGCAATTTCATTTAATTTAACAGAACAGGAGTTGAGTTCTCAAGCGTTTTATCATTTCCTTTGTGATGAAATCTGATCCAGAGTCCATGACTTCTGTAGGAAAATGCGCCGTTATTGACATGAATGTGCATTGTGTCAGGCCCTCGCATTTCAGACGGTTTTTATATGTCCTGACAATAGTTCTTGAACTGTGTAGACAGTACTGATGGATTATCCATTCTTCAGCTTTTCCAAATGGAAACAAAAAAGTTGGGCTGAGAAAAAAATCTGGGTCCCATTGTAGTCAAGGGGTGTTCACAACAAGTATTTCCAAATGATTTTGTTTTGAACTGTAATTCAAATATAAACTGATGTTATTATAACATTAATTCCTTTTGCAGAATCACAGAATGACTGGGGTTGGGAAGGACCTCTGGAGATCATCTAATCCAGTTTCCTGCTTAAGTAGAGTCACCTAGAACAGGTTGCCCAGGATTGCAATGTCCAGGTGGATTTGATGTATTTTTAGGGAAGGAGACTCCACAACCTCCCTGGGCAGCCCAGCACCCTTTTTCTTACATGCAGAGGGAACCTCCTATGTCCTAGTTTGTGCTTCTTGCCCATTGTCCTGTAACTAGGCACCACTGGGAAGAGTCTGGCCTCATCCTCTCGAGCCTCACCCTGACTGATAAGCACTGGTAAGATCTCCTCTCAGTTTTCTCTTCTCCAAGCCAAGCAGCCCCAGGTCTCTCAGGCTTTCCTCCTCAGAGAGATGCCCCAGTCCCCTTAGCTTTGTTGCCTCCGCTGCACTCTCTTTCCAGTTGTTTCTTTTCTCTCTTGAACTGGAGAGCCCAGAACTGATACAGTACTCCAGATATGGCCTCACTAGGGCAAAGTAGAGGAAAAGAACTTCCCTCAGTCTGCTGGCTGTGCTCTTTAGTGTGCACTACAGGATTCCACTGGCCTTCTTGGCCATGAGTGCGCATAACTGGCTTATGATAAACTTGCAGTCTGCCAAGATTCCCAGGTCTTTCTCTCCAGAGCTGCTTTCCATCAGGTCAATGCCTGACCTGTACTGGTGCAACTGTACTTTCTTACTGGAACTACCAATGATTGTCTAAGGATCAGTGAAGCCTTTTTGATTACCTTGAACGTAGGATAGCCTCACTCTAAAGTGTAGTTATATTATATTTGATGAAATGAGGTTATTAGGGTAGGATCATTCCACATTCTGGTACCACAGGATGTCTACCAGTGGAAGTTCACAAGAACTTTTTCAGTTGCCACAAGTACATAGAATTACAAAGATCTGCCAAACATGCTGGGCAGACCTAAAAGTGACACAAAAGATCAAGAGATGAGAGGCTGGTGCTGGTTAGTTTGCTTAGCTGTTTTTAAAGCATTTGATTAGGAAGAAAAAAGGTTTTGACTTGAAGGTAGGATGTCCATCGTGTTTAGTTGACACATTCCATTACTTGTTACTGAGAAAGAAAAATATTACAGAAGTGATTTGTACTCCCAAAAGGGTGGGTTAGAAGGTTTGGTTTTACTTTACCTCTTTAGTATACTAAAATAGATGCCCATAAAGAGTGAAATCAGAACCAGACCCTAAGTTTATTAATAATTTAAGGAAAAGTACTAATTGTCCCATTTACAGAGGAATTGCAAGCTTAGTGCAGAGGAATCTATCTCTGATGGGCAGAATGTCACAGAGGGCTCTAGCCGGTATGAGTGAAAAGCTCATTGAATGTTCTCAGTCAAGGTAACTCAAGTGAATAGGATTTTAAGAAAAAGGCAGATTCAACAATTGTGAGAACTTCCTTTTATGAATCAAGGCTCATTATGAACTGATGGCTCAGCTTGAAAGCAAATAAGGGGGAAAAAAAGTCACTTTTCTGAAGGAAATTGTATGGAGAGTAGCCAATTACAAATTAAGAGCAGGATCTGGGTGAGAACCTACAGACCTTTAAAATGCCTTCTTCACAGCAAAAAGCAAGAGCCACAGTGCTCCTCAGTTAATCTCTGTCCCTTGGCCAGTTTGTACACATTCACTTCTTTTTTTTCCCCCACTCATATACCCTCAATGACTGTCTCCTGTGGACTGCCATTTTAACTGCTTGCTCCATATTTGAGAGTCTCTTGTCATACCAATTTTCCCAATATCCAGTCAATCAGGTAACAAGATCAGTAAGAGACAACTGAAAGAGATTTGGTTTCCTAGGTCACTAACTCTTACATTGACAATGATTGATGGTAATGATGTATACATGCACAAATGCATCCTGATTTAAAAGAGAATGATGGTAGAATCCTAAGCAAAATTGAGACAGAAGAATATCAAAGAAAATTTGGAATTTCAATTTGAAAAAAATTGGTCCAGAGGAGGACCATGAAGGTTGTCAGGGGACAGGAGCAACCTTCCATATGAGTACAGGCGGTGAGAGGTCATCCTGGAGAAGAGAAGGCTCCAGGGAGACCTTATAGCAGCCTCTCAGTGCTTAAAGGAAGCCTATAAGAAAGATGGGGACAGACCAAGGAGTGATGGTTTTAAAATAGGAGATATTTGGACTAGATATTAGGCAGAAATTCTTCACAGTTAAGGTGCTGGGACACTGGACTAGGTAACCCAGAGAAGCTGTGGATGAGCAGATGTCGGTTGAGGAGGGTACGAGAGCCTTGCAGAGGGACCTTGACAGGCTGGATGAGTGAGCAGAGGCCAATGGGATGAGATTTAACAAGGCCAAGTGCAGGGTTCTGCACTTTGGCCACAACAACCCCAAGCAGTGCTGCAGGCTGGGGACAGAGTGGCTGTAGAGCAGCCAGGCAGAGAGAGACCTGGGGGTACTGGTAGATAGCAGCTGAACATGAGCCAGCAGTGTGCGCAGGTGGCCAGGAGAGCCAATGGCATCCTGGCCTGGATCAGGAACAGTGTGGCCAGTAGGACAAGGGAGGTTATTCTGCCCCTGTACTCAGTAGTGGTCAGGCCACACCTTGAGTTCTGTGTCTAGTTCTGGGCTCCTCAATTCAAGAGAGATGTTGAGATATTGGGATGTGTGCATAGAAGGGTGTCAAAGCTGGTGAGAGGCCTGGAGCACAGCCCTGTGAGGAGAGGCTGAGGGAGCTGAGGGTGTTTATCCTGGAGAAGAGGAGGCTCAGGGGCTACCTCATTGCTGTCTACAACTACCTGAAGGGAAGCTGCAGCCAGGTGGGGGTTGTTCTCTTCTGCCAGGCAACCAGCAACAGAACAAGGAGACACAGTCTCAAGTTGTGCCAAGGGAGGTATAGGCTGGATGTTAGGAGGAAGTTCTTCACAGAGAGAGTGATTTGCATTAGAATGGGCTGCTGGTGAGACCCTGGAATGGGTTGCCCAGGGAGGTGGTTGAGGCCCCATCCCTGGAGGTGTTAAAGGCCAGGCTGGATGAGGCTCTGGCCAGCCTCATCTAGGGTAGGGTGTTCCTGCCCACGGCAGGGGGGGTGGAATTAGATGATCCTTGTGGTGTTTTCCAACCCTGACTGATTCTATGATTCTATGAAGTGCCTGACAGAAATCTTGAACCTACCAAAGTTAAGTTTTGGTGAAATTCTACCTTCAGAAGAGATGAGCAGTATGTTTGTGTACTTAATTATCTCTGGCGGGCAGGAGGGTGGGTGTTAGCTTAATGTTATGATGTCTATTTTCATTTCTTTCTTCTGCTCCCATTTTTTTTTATCCCTACTGGCCCCATTCTATATTTGAAGTTGAAGTTCTCCGTGCACTGCAATTTTTTTTTCTTGGCATAAGTAGATCCCATTGTAACAAAGAAGTTTCCTGATAGCCTTCATATTACCTAGCCCGCTGATGATACTGAAGCATGGAGAACTTCAGATGTGTTTGTGGCATGTAGATGATTTGGTGATACTATCAAGTGTGCTATTATGACTGTAGCCTGCAGGTGATGATTACCTGTCTCTACATGCAGATAGTGATGAAGCGGTGAACAAAGGCTTTCAGAATGAGGGAAGAGACACAGTACAACTGAATTTGTCAACCATACAATATAAGAGTTCCAAGTTTTCTGTTATAAATGCTGTGTCCAGCAGGAGTAGGGAAGTGATTGTCCACTTGTACTCTGCTCTGGTGAGTCCACACCTTGAGTACTGTAGTCAGTTTTGGGCACTCATTACAAGAGGGATGTTGAGATGCTGGAGTGAGTGCAGAAGAGGGCAATGAAGCTGGTGAAGGGCCTAGAGAATAAATGTTATGAGGAGCAACTGAAGGGGCTGGGGCTGGTTAGTCTGAAAAAGAGAAGACTGAGGGGAGACCTCATCGCTGACAGCAGCTACCTAAAAGGGCATGGTGGAGAGGTTGGTGCTGGTCTCTTCTCATAGGTAAATAGTGATAGAACAAGAAGGAATGGCCTCAAGTTGTGACTGGGTAGGTTTAGACTGGATATTAGGAAACAAATTTTCCCAGCAAGAGTGGTCAGGCACTGGAATGGGATACTCAGGGAGGTGGTTGAGTCCCCACCCCTGGATGTGTTTAAAAGTTGTTTGGATGTGGTGTTTGGGGATATGGTTTAAGGTGCACCTTGCAGGGTAGGGATATTGGTTGGACTTGGTGATCCTGAGAGTCTTTTCCACCCTGAATATTTCTGTGATTTCCATGAAAATGGAAGATGAGGTTATGCCATGGAATGAAGGTAATGTGTGGAATTGTCTACAACAGAATTCTTTTTAGTTTGAAGAGTTTCTTAATTTAACTCTTTAGTGCCACATGTGAGTATACCATTGCACAGCATCCTCTCCAAAAAGGCAGTTAAAGCTGAAGACAGATGAGCTGTGGAGTAGTTGACATGAAGAAGTCTCTCTTTATTCACATATAAAAGCGTAGAACTGGGTCAATGAAATTATGTCTATCAGAAAGAGGAGTGTTGGGAGCACTCTCACTATTACTGGATACAGGTCAAACTTAGGAAAGGGATTTTGCTGCAAAAAATAATTACCTCAGTTTTAATTAGAAGACTTTTATATATATATATATTTTAAGTGTACCTCATTGCAGTGAAAGGAAAAGCCCATATTCCTAGAGATTAGCTCTTGGAGTCACTTATTCTGTCTTCCTGAACACCTTGGGCTGATCAAATGCTGCTAAACAAAGGAGTTTCATATGCAGCTCCTTCATATTCCAGTGAAGAGAATAGCCCATTTGGAAAGTGAAAAATTCCTTGGCACAGCAAAGTGCATGCTGCATGTGCAGGAAGAGACTGTGGTGGAGATGAATCACTGTGTCCTTACTGACGTGGTTTACCTTGTTACTCTGTCCTTTAAGGCTTTGTAGTCACATTTTGAGCCAAGGGTAGGTGGGGAGGTGTGTGCTGCAGGAACCACTGTGCTGATAGACCTCAGGCTGCTCCAGGGACTTACTGTCAGAACTAGAGGTAACCAGGATAAGCCCTGTGATGGATGTAATTCACCCTCTTCCACACTTCCTCTTGTTTAGGTGATACTTTGATGCCATTAAGGTGTGCCTATGGATATAGAATATGCATTTCATCAGTGGGTGTGGTGTCATCTCCTCTGCCAATGCAAACTGACAATGTACAAACCCTTATTCCAGTTCTATAGGAATCTCGTTAGAAGAGAAACTGGAGAGGGGCCATGAGGCTGGAAATGAAGGTACTACAGGAGCGTTATTTAAGTTCTCAGAAATGACCACTTAATCTAGTGCAGTTGTAAGCAAACCAAGGGGAGACCCTGGGAAAATGAATTTGGCTGTTTTTAAGACAATTAGTCATTAGTGTCATGTTTCCCACTTTGCAACAACAAATGAGTGAAAAAAAAGGATTTTCCATTTCCTTGCTTTGCAAGTAGCAGTGAGTTGAATGGCCAGAGAGAAGTTCTATTCTAACCCAGCATACTGGCTGGGTTAGGGCAAAACAATGGTCACTACAGAAGCAAAGCAGTGTAGATTATTTACTTGAGGAAATTATTGTACTCAGACCTTAAAGATAAATTTAATATTGAAATCTAACTCTGTGTAGAAGTTTTAACTTACACACAGCTATTCAGTATGGTTAGGATATGGGAAAGGGTAATCGAGACAAGTGAAGGTGAGAAAAGAGTTACAAGAGCCTTTCCCTTTAGGTGAGCTCTAGGAAAGTGCTTATATTCAACAAGAAGCTGCCAACAATGTTAGTGCTCAGCAGATTTCCGTCTTGTGAGAACTGCAGTAGATCTGCTGATAAGAGAATTTATGCTTGAGCACGTAGCCCTGACTTAAGGTTAGTGCTTATGAATATATTAAGGTTCCTTTTGAAACATAAGGAGCACAAGGAGCTGAAAAACAATGCAGCGTGCCTTAAAAGTCTACCACTTTTAAAAAATGTTTGCCTATTTTTTGATTTGGAGACTTTCCTCTGCTGCATTTCCACTGGAGCACAGTTAATCACAGAATCATAGAATCAGTCAGGGTTAGAAGGCACCACAAGGATTATCCAGTTCCAACCACCCTGCCATGGGCAGGGACAGCCCACCCTAGGTCAGGCTGGCCAGAGCAGCAGGCTGTTGTATGGAAAATCTTTTGAGGTGCGTGCTCCCTCCCTGCAGGTGTTCAAGGCCAGGTTGGATGAGGCCTTGAGTGACCTGTTCTAGTGGGTGCTGTCCCTGCCTATGGCGGGGGGTTGGAACTGGATGATCTTTGAGGTCCCTTCCAACCTAAACCGTTCTGTGATTCTGTGATTTCTCATGCGATGTTCTTTACAGGGTCTCTGTGGTATGGGCTGATGTTGATTATGGACATTAGCAACAGTGTGCATTGGAGCCTGGCCACAAACAGCACTTCTAAGGGTTATTATGGAACCAAGTCATAAATAGTATTGATGAAGAAATATGCACTGCTAAGAAGTTAAAAAAAATACCACCTCTTCTACTGTGAAGTCCAAATTTAAACAGCTTGTGTGCTTTTTGCTTTTCTCCCCATGGGTGTTGCATATTCTCACAGCCTTCACTAACCATTTCAGAGCAGGACAGCTGACCTTCAAAAGTAAATACGATTAAAGCTGAACAAATCAGGTAATTACAATAAAAACACGACTTGACAAGCAGCCTCTGGACAGAATTAGAGTTCTATACACAGCCTTCACATTCAATTAGGATGATATGAAATGGTAAAAATATTTATTTTACTTTAGGTTTATATTTGTTGGGACACTCCATTTCGAAGCTGTATTAGAGTTCTCTAGAAAAGGAAAAATAGTCCAGCTTGGGTACTGCATTCTCATGGCTGTCACTGGAAAGGATGTTAGCGAGGGATTACTAGAGGTATGTGGACCCTTCTTCCACCCAGGTCCCTTGTGGAACAGGAATCCCCTCCTTAGCTTGGCCCTCTTCTCTCTCCCACTCTTTTTCTCCAAGCTATTGACAGCTCATACATTGCATGGCTGCAGAGCTGTGTAGAGAGAAGGGGCAGGTTCCTTTCTCCAGCCTCTCCCCTCTCTTTTTCTCATCTGGGAGAAGTGCAGGTAGGAGCCTCCCAACTCTAAGGGAACACAAAGAAACACAATATGAAAGATGAGAAGCAGAGATGGGGGAAAAGTGAGGCGGTGGAGTGTGTTCAAAGAAGGGCAACAAAGCTGGTGCAGGGTCTAGAGCACAAGTCTGAGGAGCAGCTGAAGGAACTGGGGTTGTTTAGCCTCAAGAAAAAGAGGCTTGGTCAAGACCTTCTTGTTTTTACAATTACCTGGAAGGAGGTTGTAGCAAGGTGAGGCTCTGTCTCTTCTCCTGAGTGTCAAGTGACAGAACAAGAAGCAGCAGCATCTGGTTGTGCCTTGGAGGTTTTAGGTTGCGTAGTAGGAAAAATTTCTTCCCTGAAAGGGTTGTCAAGCCCTAGAACAGGGAAATGGTAGAGTCCCCAGTCCTGGAGGTGTTTAAAAGATGTGTAGATGTGGTCCTGAAGGACATGATTTAGTGGTGACTTGGCAGTGCTGGGTTAATAGATTGACTTGATGGTCCTAAAAGTCTCTTCAAACCAAAATGATTCTATGATTCTACTAAAACACTAAGTCTAGAAAAAGAGTAGGACATAAAACTAATGCTGTGAGTGTTGCTGTAGTATCAGCACCTCATAATATTGCCATGAGCACTTAGAAACAATGAAGACACTTCACTGTCACCTGTCATTGCTGTGCTGCCCAAGCTACCAGATGCTCTCAAAGCAAGGACAATCTGCAAGGTCCAGACAAAAATACTGAGCAGATAAACACATGATCCATGATGACATATTACAGCTTTTTGCAGTAGTATCTTAGATGACTTCAGTGCTTTTAAAGCTGAGGTCTGTTACAATAAATGTCAGTGGTGTTTAAACCTCTGAATATTCTTTAACTTGAAAATTCTCTTCCCGTTCTGACAATATGTAACATTTCAACCTGCAGAAGAAAAATTGAATCTATAACTAAGAGGAGGAGGAGACATGCTCAGAGTCTTGTGGGCTCTTGTACTACTGCAGTGTGTGCAGTAGTGCTCATAATGATGTACCCCGAGGACAGGTCATGGCTCCATCAGGGCCAGATTGGTAGGGGATGAATCAGAGGAGGAAGTCCTTTTCCCACGCAGTGCACTGCTGTCTCACTGTCCAAGGGTTTGGAGTGGAATGATACTTAATGGATCATGATATGTTGTTTTCTGTTGAAATACTCTGGTGGAAGCACCTTCACTCTGGAGACAGAATTCAAATTCAGAATGTCTGACTGGAAACATGCAGGTCAGCCCTGAAACACATAGTCAGAGGGGAGCCAGCACTCCCTGGGTCTGCAAGACACCATTAAATTCCTGTAGCCACTCAGCATCTTAAAGCACCTTAAAAATTGGGGCAAATTCTAAGAGCCCTCCAATTATATTGAAACCAATCCGAGCAACATCTTGTACAGTGGAGGCTTCTCAGACCTACACTCAAGAGAGAGCCATAAGCTTGTTTTAAAGGATTAGATAGGTAAGCTGGTCTGCAGAAATCCCTGATGCTACTTCCATGCATAACTAGCAGAAGCAAGTACGTGGTGGAATCAAGTCCTGAACAGGCAGGAGATCTGGAATGGTTTGAGTTAGTCTGCCAGAAGGACCTGCTTGTGCAGGCATGCTTTGTGTCCAGGTCACAAAGAAGCATGTGTAGAGCTATATGCATTTGTTGGTGATGTTACTGCAGTGGCTTGGAGGTTAACTGACATTCTGTCCTGGACTGTGACAGCATTCTCTGAAGTTAACACTAAGCTTTCACAGACAGTGGCTTCTTCCAGCAGTGGTAATGGTGATGGTTAGAGTTACTGCCAATGGTCAGAGTGCAAAAAGACTCTTGCTTAGACTTGCTCCTGTGCAGAGCAAGGTGACTGTTAAATCTTGTGTGCCACTTTAGGGTGCAGTAAGGTAGAGGAGGCACCTGCAGGGAGGAGAGGTGGCCCTAAAGTGACCTTCAAGAAGTTCAGTTCTGCCTACTTCATAGTCAGTATAAAGCTGAGGGATTGTCAGAATCAGTAATTTTCTTCATTGGTCAGCAGAGGAGGATATTATCTGTACTGCTTTTGATCCCAATCCTTGTGTTCCTGAATGCAGTTCCAGAATTCAGCTCCTGAATTTGGTTGCCACATCTGCCACTGAGTCCAGTCTGGGACTTTCCCAGTGCCTGCCCCCAGCATCAGTGGTGATGGCCATGTGATTGCCATCAGGGGGCTGTGTTTGGCATTGGTTTGTATGTATTTGTATAATCGGTTTCATTTTATTGTTTTCATTAAAGTTGTTTTGGCTTTCTTTCCCACCCATCACTTTCTCTCTCTTTCTCTCCCCTTTGGGAAGGGAAAGGGGTGCATAGAGAGCATCTGTCACTCTCCTAATGGACAGCCCAACTCTAACACTTGAGAATGGGACAACACCAAACTGGTCAGAGACCCAAGAGGCTGTTGTTTTTTCAGTGATGCGAGCACAGCACCACACTGCTGTAGCTGAGCTGCCTCTGCTCCCAGCAGAAGCCCAGGTGCTGCTGGCCTGAGCATCTCTGCAGAGTGTAGAAACATCCAGTCAGAAAGCAGAACCCTGCTGTGCAAAGCACTTGACAAACACAGCAGAGAAAGATACCTTGCCCCAAGGAGTTTACTCTCTAAATAAAATGGAACTGGTGTAGAGCGCACATCGCTCAGCGCATAAAGCAGTGCTTGTCACTTTTTCTGCCAGCAATGTGCCAGAAGTGAAGCTATTAAATTGCTGTTAGCAGATGGGCTGGGTCCTCCCATTGCTTTTGCAGAGTACCACGCAGCTACCAGGGCTCTTCATCATACACTCGACTCCTTCTGAAATCCATAGTTCTATCCCAAAGAGTAATAGAATCTCTGGAAGCTCTGTGAGTTATGTGCCCCCCATTAATATACCCTTTGTTTTCAGGGAGCTCCTGTCTTCTGAAAGGGTGAGGATTAGTTGAGGTTTTAATAAATGAACCTCTGCAGAGGACCACATCGCCTTCCTCCTCCTAAAAAGACACTATTTATATCAATAATCCCATTGTGGGTGTTACTCCAAGCCTCACAACAGAACAGTGACAAGTTAACCAACCACTTTTGTAATAACATTTACTGCCCTTTATGAAGTTAACAAATCTATTTTTCAAATTTCAGTCATTTAAAATACAAAAGGAAAAGCCATTTTTTCATATGATAAAATGTAGCTGCTGCTGGAATCAAAGAGTCAACCACATTTTTTTCATTAATTTGATTATTCTGAAATGATTGATAAGATTAATTAAAATTGGCTTGATTTCAGGGATCTTCAGAGGACCCATCTACACAACTCTTGCAATTTCCACTTGAATAAAAATGGAACAGCATCTATAGGGAGACAGATATGCCCAGCATGCCTCTTTTCTTCTCTAACTGTATGGTACTTATTATGACTATTATTCTCCTTCTGAAGCTGCAGTCCATCCAGAATATTTTCAGATACTTTTTTAGAGTAGAGCGTAGATGCAAAAAAGAAAATTAAAAGAAAAGGAAGGAAGGGAGGGAGGAATGGGGGGAGGAAGAGAAGGGAGGAAGGGAAGGGGAGGAAGCGGGGGAGGTAGGAAAGGAGGGAAGGAAGGGAATGAAGGAGGGAAGGTGGGGAGGAAGGGAAGGAAGAAAAAGAAAAGAAAAAAGGAAAGAAAGAAAGAAAGAAAGAAAGAAAGAAAGAAAGAGAAAGCAAAGGAAGCAAAGGAATGAAAAGGAAAAGAAAAGAAAATAAAGGGAAAGGGAAAGAGAAATAAAATGAAAGAGGGAGTTGGAAGTGAGCTCTGAAGATCATTCAGTCCAACCTCACTTCTGATTTCCTGACATCACAATGTGCAGGCGGGTTTGGAAGCTCTCCAGAGAAGGAAATTCCACTACCTCTCTGGGCAACCTGGTCCAGCATGCTCTTGCCCTCACAGTAAAGAAGTTTTTCCTTATTTTAAGTGGAACCTCCTCTGTTCTTTTGTGCCCATTACCCCTTAGCCTATCACTAGGCACCACTGAAAACAGTCTTGTCCCATTCTCTTGATCCCTATCCTTTAGATACTGGTAAGCATTGATAGTATCCCCTCTCAGTCTACTCTTCTCCAGGCTAAACAACTCCAGGCCTCTCAGCCTGTCCTCATCAGAGAAATGCTCCATTCCCCTCACCAGCCTTGTAGCCTTTGCTGGACTCTCTCTAGTAGTTCCCTGTCTCTCTTGACATAGGAAGCCCAGAACTGGACTCAGTACTCCAGACATGAATTCACTAGGGTAGAGTAGAGGGGGAGGAGAGCCTTTCTTGACCAACTGGCCACAACCTTCCTAATGCGCCCAAAAGAAAAAAAGAGAGAGAGGTAAAATGTGGGAGAGGAAGAAAGAAGGAAAGAAGAAAAGGAAAAATATATATAATTTAAAAAAATAAAACAGTTCAGCTAGTCTGCATTAAGCCTGTCTGGGAACAGATAATTTTACCTCCCTGAATGTAATACCTTAAAGACTTCTTTTAAATCTATGAATAAGCAGCAGTGCTTCACCCCTTTCCCCCTCCCTTTCCTTGCCTTCAATCTAGAGTTAATTGTACTTCATAGAGCAATAATATTTGCATTAAGAAAATTAAGCTTGTATTACTACATCAAGGCTGCAGACTTCAACTTTATTGACATAAAATGTCATGCCTAAGGAGGGCTTAAGCCACTCTCTGAGCCACAAGTCTTCTTTAGTATGTCTAGGAAAACCTGTTAGAAGGCTTTTGGATTGGAACTTAGTGGTATTTATGGTCCCTTCCAACCCAAACCGTTCTATGATTCTGTGATTTAGTTTGCTATTTGGTGATATGCCTTGTTGTTGACTACTCATTGGTGTAACTATCTTGGTTTTGTAGCTAAAACAACTCACAGAAGGGCAGGAGTGACACAGAGTTCCACCACTACCCTCTCTTAAGGGTTTTCTTCAAAATGTGTGCTCCCCAAGATGACTCATTTGTCATGGCTCAGTAGAAGCAGAAACATTTCTGTGATCATCAAGAAAATATAATCAATGAAACTCACTGTTCTGCCATTATGATAGGT
Source organism: Tricholaema leucomelas (assembly GCA_013400475.1). NCBI lineage: Eukaryota > Metazoa > Chordata > Aves > Piciformes > Lybiidae > Tricholaema lacrymosa > Tricholaema leucomelas. The sequence goes on along the minus strand of WAAF01004969.1, from coordinate 219,044 downwards.
AAGTTCATAATCCTGCCAACTTTTAGGCATGTGCCCAATTGAAAAAACAAAACAAAACTGAGGCAATTCTACATTTTCAAAGCTATGGTTGACTATTCTTCAGTAAGTGGGCTTCAGTGAGTTTTGTTATTGAACACACACAAAGGTGTTCTATTCAATTAAGTCCTATAAATGAACACTATATTTAATAGGTAGTGGATGAGAGAAGTAACTCTGATTAAAGAAGTACGAAGAAACAATCTGGCTGGGTAGTAGGAAAGAAGTCTCTACAGAAAGAGTGATTTGCCACTGGGATGGGCTGCCTCAGGAGGTGGTGGAGTAAGCATCCCTTAAAGTGTTTAAAAAGTGACTGGATGAGGCACTTGGTGCCATGGTTTAGTTGATGAGATGGTGTTGGACGATAGGTTGGACTTGATGAGCTCAGAGGTCTTTTCCAACCTGATTGATTCTGTAATGTGCCACGTTAGGTGGCTAATGTAACACAACAGATGAGATAAAACAGCTCTTGGCCTATCTAAGGTTGGTATTTCCAGACATTAATGCATTGTAAAGCTGAGTACCCTGTGCAGGCCTCTCAATTTAAGAAAGATGCTGAGGTGCTTGAATGTGTCCAAAAAGAAGAGAAGGCTTGGGGGTGACCTCATGGCTGTCTACAACTACCTGAAGGGAGACTGTAGCTGGGTGGGAGTTGGCCTCTTCTCCCAAGCAACCAGCAATAGGACAAGGGGACACAGTCTCAAGTTGTGCCAGGAGAGGTCTAGGCTGGATGTTAGGAGGAAGTTCTTCTCAGAGAGAGTGATTGGCATTGGAATGGGCTGCCCAGGGAGGTGGTGGAGTCACCATCCCTGCAGGTGTTCAGAAAAAGACTGGATGAGGCACTTGGTGCCATGGTCTAGTTGATTGGACAGGCCTGGATGATAGGTTGGATTGGATGATCTTGGATGTCTCTTCCAACCTGGTTGTTTCTGTAATTCTATAAAGCACTTAGTGCCATGGTTTAGTTGATTAGAAGGTGTTGGGTTGGACTCAATGATCTTGAAGGTCTTTTCCAACCTGGTTAATTCTGTGATTCTGTGAAAACAGTGGAAACCTGTTCCACATCTAAAGGCAATGGGAGGTTCTGGCATTTACTTTACTAGACCCAGAATTTTCCTCAAGAATTTTCTCAGCCGTTCATGTTCTTCAGAGGAACAGATGTCCTTTAGCACACCATTACAGTTCAGTCAGAGCACACATTAAATTTCTCTTTACAGTACTTTGTAAGCTAATGTACAATGTAGGCCAATATTTGCATGTGAAAAGTCATCAAAAATCAGGAGGAAAAGTGCCTACCTCAGTCATTTTTAAATAACTCAGGCCATTAATTGGTAACCTTTGTTTCTCCTACTCACACAGCCATAAATTAGTTTTATGGATTAAGTGTATTTGAACTTTTAAAAATGCTTTTATAGCTTAGAAAGCAAAACATTGCATTTGCAGTCCCTCTTTAAAAACAGGGGAGAAAAGGAATCTGTAGGCTGATTAGGACTTTCATTTCTTGCATCTTGATTACAAACTGTTGCTGGGAAGATCAATCTAGTTAGGAATTGTAGACCCAGCTGAAATGCTCTTGGAAGAAAATCTTAGTGACATTAATTTGCAAGCAAAAAAATTTAAATGCACCATGTCACTTGTCTAGAAAGGAAAGTGGGGCCAGCACTGTTTGTAAAGGAAAGCTACAACACAGACTGGCAGAAACAGAGAATACCAGAAACCTCTAGTGTTGTCATAAAATTGTACCTCACGGTTTCATTGTGGCTTTGATGTCATTACTTACAGAGCCTTACATGATCTAGGCACAAGAGTAGTTGCACAGTTCTTCCACTTCCCTGACAGGTGTGGTGTTAGCTGATGAGAAATACATCCCCAGTGCTTGAGACTTGGAACTAAAAGGTCTAACCTGTGTGAAAGTTCTGTGCTGACGGTGATGGACTTGTGTGCTTTTATGGCTGAGGTTTTCCATGAGCAGCTTGTGATTTAAAAGGCCCTGATTTCTGGTGTCCAGAAGGAACTAGAAGTGGAGAGGTGGATTCTCAGTTGGTAGTTTCTCAGCACTTCAATGGCTGTGCATGGTATGCCACAAGGCTCTGCTGGCTTTGGAATATCTCTGAATGTCCTAATCATTCACATAGTATGAAGCAAAGTAGTGTCACAGTAGCAAGGAGCAGCAGTAGACATCATCAGCATTGCTGTTAGTGAAGTCTTGCTGGAGGAGGTTCTCGCTACTGCCGAAGGAGCGCATTCCTGGAGTCCTTCCCTCCTTAGCCAAACCAACCAGCCAAAGAACCCTGGAGTTCCTTTTGCTGCTCTAGTACTCTGCAGCCTTCTGCTCCCATTTCCAACTTGTCTTTTCAACTGCGATACACGAATGTGTTACAAGAACAAACCGTGAAGCCGTGACTGGTTTGCATAATCGCACGACTCCAGGAGATGGTGCTTTAACAATACAATTTCTGGATGCATCTTAAGTATCTTCTCTCTCATTACCTTTGGTTTGAAATGGGCACTGGCTTTGTTACTGGACTCTCTTCTACCAGTGGAGGCCAGACACACATTTATTTTTTTCTACTGTAGACAGTTAGAGAGCTTTCCAGACCGAGCGGCACCATGTGGACAGGGCTGAAGATACTCCCCTGGACATGACTGTGTTGCAAGAGCAGTTTCACAAGCTTTTTTGTCCATCCCCAGCATAGATCCATCCCCTGCCCTGATTTAGAGCTTCAGAAATTCCAGTGGTTATCCGATTACCTGCTTCTGCTCCATGATAACTGGAGAGAAATCAGATAGAGAAACTCCACGGTGGTGTCAATGTTAGAGAAACAAGGGGCCTAATAACTGTCCCTTTGCAAACACTTTTGTGACTACAGAGTGGTGGGTCTCACCATGTTGGAGCTTTATGCTCTTCTGCTTCTCTTGGCTTGAGTATTTTTCAGGGCTCTTTGGCCCTGGACTTTAGGCACATAGAAGGTAAAGTGAGGAAATGGGATCGATGCTGCTCCCTCACTGCAACCCAGTTGCTTAAACTTGCCATTTTGCAGCAGCTTTGTAAGGTTCTGGTTTGTGGTTCACATCTTCTTAGGTGCTGTGAACTGCATCTCGAAGAATTTTTATGCCATTATCCCACACTTTAGGAGAAAAGATAAATGGATTCAAAGGGAACACTAGCATCAGCATTTGCTTTCACCTGAATTTCTCCCCATTCTGGAGCATTCATCTGAGTCTTGTAAGGCTATCTGGATCTTGCCTTTCCCCTTACATGTGAACGTGTATGGATTTCCCTTAATCACCTGGTGTCCCCCCTAACTCCTGCAGCCTCTGAGGCAGCTGAACACTTCTGGATAAATGAGATGACAGCAGACCTTTTCCTTTGTAATCACCACATTTCTTTGTCAGATAATCAGATACTTAGTTGCCAGCTCATGAGAGCAGGTGGTTTCTCTGAATGGCAGCCCGTTGCCTCACCTACAAGTGATTCTGCATGAAGGGATGCTAACAGAGGCTCAACAGATTTCTATGGTGAGCTCTGTGTGAAATTCCAGTGCAAGGAGGAGGTAAAAAGGATAGCTATCCAACCAATCCCTCCCACTCTCGATATCTCAAATAGATTTTTTAGAAATTCACTGCTTCACAGAGGAAAAAACTGTGATTTGTACTGTGAAGGACTCTTCCAGATCCACAAATCCCAGTCATCCACCTCTAGGTTGATCATTTTGTGCAAATGAGCATTTTTACCTGATGGGACGTGTTTGTATTTTGATGTGGCATAAGGCTGATAGAGCTTTTCATCAGTCAAACTGAATCAATCTTTCAATCACATATTGGTGCATGACTAGCAAGTGAAATCTGTCCCTCATCTGTCAGACTTTCATTCCTCTCTATCTTCAAAGTTGCCCTCTCCTACAGACCAATTAATCCAGAGGCTAACAGTGGTACTCTTCGCTTTGATTGCTTTGTGTCAGAGTATCCAAAAGTATTTCTTAGCTTGTTCTAGCACTCACTTTCCTCTGCTTAGTGGTTCAGCAACAAACATGCACAACACTGCTAATTAATGTTTGAAATTCTATCCTGGCCCACAGCCCTAGAATAACAAAATCTCAGAAGCCTTTGACTGCTGTAGCTATTAATCAGCCCTAAGCCTTTGCCTTTGTCCTAATTCAAAGCCTTTGTTTCACAAGGTATTTTCTGCATACCGCACCAGTGCTGATGAACGTCGGTTTCCAAATCCGTGTCTATTTTATTTTACAGCATGTCAGTCTGGGAAGTTAGACACAAAAAAAAGAAAGGGAAGGGAAGGGGGAGAGGAAAAAAGAGGGGGAAAAAAAGGAGACTGTTTATTTGTCTCATGCTGGGGAACTTCAGACTCCAACAGGGTTCAATGGAGTGTGTGTGTCACCATCAGAGAGTGTGCTAAGGAGGCACACTGAGTGGGAGCTAGTGATGAGAGAGAAGGGGCAGAAGAAGCCTGCGTTTTGCAGCTGAGAAGACACAAAGGAAAACAAACAATCCTCTCTGCAGAGAAGCCTCTTTCATGCTGTCACAGGGATGCATATTATCGCTGGCCTGCATTGTCCGTTCTGCTGCATAAAGGGAACTTGCCTCTTTCCAGAAACTCATCCTACCACGGACAGAACATGTCAGCTCCACAGCCGCTGTGCTCAGTGGCCTCTGAAGAGCTCAGAGACAACGCTGGAACTGTCTCTGAACTGAGAGACTGCCAGGGATATAGGGAGGAGCAGTGTAACGTGTTGTTCTCATCCAGCTCTGTAGTACTTCTCTGAGAAAAACCAATGAAACAACCTGTGACACAGACAGTGAGATCCCAGGGCTCCTGACATGCTGCGGATGGATCTGCACAGCTTCTTGCTAAACCACGAGAGGGAAATTTAGGATGTTTTCTGTGCCTCATCTCTCTCACACAGGTTGACTCAGGATAAAAGTTAGAACGTTGCTGTGAGCTGTGGCTTCTCCTTTTCTCAAAATGCTCTTCATAGGAACACTTCCTGACAATGAACTGGATTCACTCACACGGCAGGTGTTTTTGAACTATGCTGATGTGTCCTGCAAGATCTGCTAGCTCTAACTCACATTGTACAATAATACTGTGTTGCTTCTGGCAAAGTATTCCTAACCTAGAGTGTTTACAAGGATGAGGTCTCTATCACCTCTCTGGGCAACCTGTACCAGTGTCTCACCACCCTCAATGTAAAAAAAATTCTTCCTTAGATCTAGTCTAAATCTCTCCACTTTTTAATGTAAAACCATCATTGCTTGTGCTGTCACAGACCTTGCTAAATGTGTCTCCAGCTTTCTTATAGGCTCCTTTTAAGTACCAAAAGGCCCCAATAAGATCTCCCCAGAGCCTTCTCTTCTGCAGGCTGAACAACCCCAGCTCTCTCAGCCTTTCTCCATAGCAGAGGTGTTCAGCCCTTAGATCATTTTTGTGGCCTACTCTGGACCCTCTCCAACAGGTTCATGTCTGTCCTGTGCTGAAGACTCCAGAGCTAGACACAGCACTGTTGGTAGGATCTCACTAGAGCAGAGGGGCAGAATCTTCTCCCTTGACTTGCTGCCCTTGCTGTTTGGGATGCAGCCCAGGATACCTTCTCCATGAGGCTTCCCTCAATCCCATCACAGCCCTGCAGGCACCGATCCCTGTGAAGCAGGTGCAGGACCTTGCACTATCTTCAAATAAGATATTTACCGAAGAGAGGAAATGACATTTAGAAAGTGGTTTGAATAAAAACTAGGAGTTTTAAACCCAGAGGTGGTGAATAGGTAGCATTTTAAAAAATGAAAGAAAGGAAAAGTTTTAAAGCCAACTCTGGTCTTGCCTACTGTGCTGGGTTGCAGTGACTTGCTGTCCAACAGGAATAGGGATCTACTCAAAAGAGTCCAGCAGAGGGCTATGAAGATGATTAAAGGGCTGGAGCGCTGCCCTGTGAGGAGAGGCTGAGGGACCTGGAGCTTTCTGTTCTGGTGAGGAGAAGACTGAGAGTGGATCTAATCAATGTTTATAAATATCTGGGGGCTGGGGGTCAAGAGTGAGAGGGCAGGCTCTGCTCAGCTGAGCCCTATGATAGGACAAGGGGTAATTNAAACCCAGAGGTGGTGAATAGGTAGCATTTTAAAAAATGAAAGAAAGGAAAAGTTTTAAAGCCAACTCTGGTCTTGCCTACTGTGCTGGGTTGCAGTGACTTGCTGTCCAACAGGAATAGGGATCTACTCAAAAGACTCCAGCAGAGGGCTATGAAGATGATTAAAGGGCTGGAGCGCTGCTCTGTGAGGAGAGGCTGAGGGACCTGGAGCTTTCTGTTCTGGTGAGGAGAAGACTGAGAGTGGATCTAATCAATGTTTATAAATATCTGGGGGCTGGGGGTCAAGAGTGAGAGGGCAGGCTCTGCTCAGCTGAGCCCTATGATAGGACCAGGGGTAATTGATATAAACTACGGCACAGGAAGCTGCACCTCATTCTTTACTATGAGGGTCATGGAGCACTGGAACAGGCTGCTCGCAGAGGTTGTGGAGTCTCCTTATCTGGAGACTTTTAAGACCTGTCTGGATGTGTTCCTGTATGACCTGCTAGATTTTATAGTCCTGCTCTGGCAGGGGAGTTGGACTCGATGATCTGTGGAGGTCCCTTCCAACCCCTAACATCCTGTGATCCGGTGATGCAGCACCTTAACCTGCTTGCCCTGGGAGAGCCTGTGCACCATTTCTGAAGCAGCTAGTTCCTAGGTACCCCATGGCTCACTGTGGAAAGGAGCCACCTCTCTACCCATCCAGAGCCCATCTGACCTATTCTTACAAGAATATATAATCACTTATATAATAACTTAGAACAGATCAGTCAAAAATATGCTTCTCTCTGCAGCCTCATGATGCTGCCAACATCTGCAAAGCATCCCCCACTGATGCAACACTGATAATTTGCAAATACATCTAACTACATCAACATGTCCTCAGTTTTTCCTTTCACCTTTCTAATGGACATCAACCCATTATTTGTTTTTAATTTTCTTTTTTTTTCTGTTTGCCTTCAGAATTAGTGTTACTTAGTGTATAGGTGCAACATATTTACCCACATCAAGAATGAATATGTGACCCTGCTAATACTTAGGACTTCAGTCTTGCCCCAAATGTTTTTCCCTGTAGTGGCAGATCATGCAACAAATTGCAAAGCTTGCTAAACAAGAGTCTTAGTTAGGGAAAAGAGAGGTTTTGTTGGTAAAGCATCAAATATAATCCAGATTTCCTAATTCTCCAGATCAGTGTGTGTACCACTAGACCATTAAGCAGTGCAAAAATCAATGCGCTACATGATGTAATACGGCAATGGGACTGTCTTAGAGCTTGTCCTTGACAGATGTTTGTATTGACTGTAAACAGCCCAAAAGACAAAGCCTGCACCACGACAATTCCACAAATCACTTAAAAAAAAACCCCAAAGTAACAATCCTCAGGGCTCCAAAGCTTCCAAATTAAAATCCCTGTAAAATGCCTAACCCCGGAGGCTTTTTACTGTAGAATTATCACTGGTAAATATATAGATTATTTAATTAATCTACTTGGTTTTAAGTTGTCTGCTCTTTTATTTTCCTTCTGTGCCTTACTTTGGTGGTTTGGGCCCCCTGGCACCTTCAGAGATTGCTAAGAGGTTGCTGGTAGGATGGATCAGAAGTTCATGTGCACAGGTGGATATGGTGTCAGGGACCTCATCCCAATGTCCTGGTTGCATCCCCGCTCAACATTTACCCCTTGGATGCAATCTGAAGTTCAAAGGTAAACCCAAAGTGGCACCCCAATGGTACAGTCTTGCCAGCTTTGCATTTAATGAGCTCAGGGTTTCACTAGGCTCTGGAGTCTGTGATTCAAACACTCTCCTCACTGTTCAGTTAATGGGATCAGAGTAGCTCCATCTGTAATGTGCGGGTTGTCTCCTGGGTAATCTGCCTCAAGGAGATGGATTGAGAAGCTTACACCTTTAAATATGATGCAGTCAAGGAGAATTATAATTATTGCATGTATTAACACTGAGTACAAGGCCCAAATTACATGGCAGAGAAAATATGAAATAAAATGGCATGTTGGAGTAGCCAATATTCAGGAGAAAACCACCATTGATAGCACATTAGCCATGCTATTGGACAACTTTGCTGGGGAGAAAAGAAACAGAAGATAGATTCTCCCTCAAACTATTGGAAGTGTTTTAGGGCCGTGAGGCAGATCATTGTACTTAGCTTGTATGTGAGAGTTGGAAAGGACTTCATCAGCCTTATCCTGTCTTTTCTTCTTCTCCAGGATCAGTCTTTTTTCTTCCTTTAAGAGAACAAGTTTTGCCTCTTGTGCAGGCCAGCCTGGTTCCTTCATTTAGGCACACCCTGTGTAGTTAAAATGATCACTTTTAATTGTTTTGATAAGATGTCTGCTCATTCTCTGCACTGCTAGTGTAAAGAAGAGGTTCAGTGGATTTAGAGAAGAGCTAATAACTTTGAAGCTGACTATAGGATCTGGGCACCCACTTTACTTTTCTGTTACTGGGAGTTATGTGTCTAAATCCCTAAGCTTTTGAAAGTTGTAGCCTAAAGGCTTGACCTGTTGGTCTTAGCCTAAAGGAACATAGCTGTCATCAGTTACAAATAGAGTTGTTGGCATTTAGCTATCAAACTACTCCATTTGAATGTATAAAGATCATTTTAAACTCTAAATATTAGATCTAGTGCTGTCTGAATTGAATACTGAGCACAACACTGCATATGCAAGATATCTCTGATACCTTGAAAAGCCTTCAGGAAGCAGGGCCTTTGCTTTCAGAGACAAGTTGAAGACAAAGGCACTGCAGCTGAATATGAATGCATTTTAAAATATGGTTCTATTTGGCTGTTATCTGACATATTAACTTGATTAGGAATGAGCACCAGTTTTAACTGTTCCCATATTTTCTTCTTTCACCATTAGGATGTCTAAATTCAGCACCATGTAATAGACTGTCTCAGTCCTTCTGAAAGAGATTTTCTTCCCCTTCTGTGCAGTTTAGATCATTCTGATTTCCACAGTAACAGAAAATCCCACTGCCCAGATAGATTTTTCTAGCTAGTTCATTCTTCTGTGTGAGTTTTGATCTAGTCAATGAAACTTAAATTTCTTTGCTTCAGAAATCTGCTCCAAAGAACAGAAAACACCATGTTGCATTGCAGGTAAGAGTAAAAACGTTGTTGTTGCTTTTGTTGAGGGCTTTCTTCCTTTTGTAACAGTACTTTTTAACCAGATTCTCACCTTGAAAAGGAGGAGGTGGAGGGGAAATCTCATCACTCTCTACAACTACCTGAAAGAACATTGTGGAGAGGTTGGTGCTGGTCTCTTCTCACAGGTAATTAGTGATAGAACAAGAGGGAAAGGCCTCAAGCTGTGACTGGGTAGGTTTAGACTGAACATTAGGAAGTATTTTTTCATGGAAAGAATAGTCAAGGATTGGAGTAGGCTTCCCAGAAAGGCAGTTGAGTCCTCAACCCTGGGTGTGTTTAAAGGTTGTCTGGATGTGGTGCTTGGGAATATGGTTTAGGGTGCACCTTGCAGAGTAGGGATATCGGTTGGACTTGGTGATCCCAAGGGTCTTTGGCAACCTGAATGTTTCTGTGATTCTCATATGCCACAAATGCAAAAGTCACCATAGTGAGTATCTGAAATTACCTAAACCACTTCCAGTTACTGTAGTACAAAATTGTTTTACTGAGGATCACAAACAGGCACATTGAGGACCGATTCGAGAAGAGACTGTGTAGTGAATCTGAGCAGACTGTGAAGTGTCATTAACCTTGGGGAGGGGAGGGCAGAGCAAGGGGGAACGACACACAAGGAGAATGCATCAAGTGTGCATGAAGGGCTGAGCAGTAATGCATTTGGTTTTGAAAGTGACACACTGCGTGTTTGTGAAAGGAGAAAACAAGGTCTCACCACTGCAGCTTCCAGATGCAGACTTGTACAAAGATTTAAAAGCCTGTGGGATGTTGCATGCTGAGTTAAAGAGCTTGATATGGAAGTAATTAGGTAGCAGACAGTAAGTGTGATAGAAAAAATAGTGGAATAAGAGCTTTTAAGAAAGTTAAATGACTGCTCAAACCCCTCCTCCTCTTACCATTCCTGACCTCCTTTAAGTTGAGGCAGGCACGATGAAAGATCTACACATTTTCTTCTTCTAATAATTTCCTCAGTAATCAAGGAGCGGAAGTTGTTAAGTGCAGTACGATCGGTTGCAAGAGATTTGCTCCAGCATTTGCTTCTCACGCCAAGAACATAAAACTGTCTAATAGGAAGTCCTCCACTCATGAGCAGGGAATAGAGCTGAAGTAGCAATCAGCAGCTGATTGAGGCTATCTGACCACACCGACCAGCTGTCCAAGCAGCGATTTCAGCAAGTGCTGTTTTCGACTAGTCAGATCATGTGGGCTCTGGTTCTACTCTTTGGGCAAAATCTGGCAGCTACTTGCAAGGCTGTGCAAGGACCACAGTGCAAGTAGGTCTGGAGGTAAAAGACACAAAGAGAATTCAGTGTCCCAGCAAAAGAAGATGAATCTTCTATAAGAATGCTGGGAAATGGGATGGGAGATAACTCGATGGGAGAGAAAAGTGAGGAAGTATGAACTTTGCTGCTCATTCTACCGTCTTCTTCTACCTCCCACCACAAGTTAAGGAGCATTTGGGTGCATAAGCGGATTCTTTGGCTTGGTTTAATGCCAGTAATGAGAACATTTGTGAAGCAAAGCCAAGCATGCTGGCAAATATCCATTGATCATCCTTTCCTTCATTAAAGCCCTCTCACCTTATGAGAATAAATTGATTATGCTAACACAGGACACGCTTCCTCCAGCACTTCAAAGCCTGCAGAGGTGGAAGCTGGATTTGGGCCATAGTGCCTGGAGCTTTCAAGAGTTAATTAAACATAATAGTAACCTATATATTTACAGGTCCATTTTTGATGACAGCAACAGAATAGAGGTTAACCCCACTTTTCAGATTCTCCCTCAGGATTTGTTTGAACTTTGCTCCTGTTCTACCTCTGCATCAAGCATGAACTGAGCTCTGCAAGTCAGAGAGAAATGCATGGTGCATCTTCAGCTAGAAACACAAGCTGCAGGGATGGCAAGACTGAGTGATTTGCCAAAGGCTACACATGAAAACTCTATCAGGGTCCAGTTTTATTGTTTCATCTTTTTCTTTTCTTACAAATTACCTGCCACCCTCCCCCTTCTGGGATGAATCATGAGAGTATCAGTACAAAAATCAGTATAAATGACATGTAGGCACTGCCCGAAATCCTGCAAAGCACCTTACTGCTGGTGAGGTGGCAGAGAATGAGGAACAGAAATCGTTCAGATTTGCCAGCCTTAATGCAAACAGCATTTCTTTCAGCTCCTACATAAAGATCAACTAAGCAGCTTTAAAGACACCACTAAAACCTTCAAGCTGCATAACATTGATGAAAAATTGACTTAGAATCGACACGCTGCACTGTACTTACTAGCCCTGACAAGGTGGATAAAAATAGCAAGGAAACAATGGTGACGTCAATCAAAGACTGGGCAAGCCAAGGAATGCTGCAAATACTCCCACATGGAATGAGTCAGAGGTGGTGTGGAGAGTTTGAGAAACCCAAAGCAAGCAAAATCTCTTTAAGAAGTTTCACTGTGTGTTCAGAAACCTTAGACAAGTTTAATTTAAATCAACAGAGAAGTATTGAACATGTTTGAGGCTGTTGGTGTGGTGACAAGTTCTCTAAGATGCCTTTTTTTTTCCCCCAAAGCTTTCCAAATAAGTGATAAATAAAACTAGATCTTTAGGCACTATAAAATTCCCAGCTGAAGAAACATGTGAGAAACTTAATGTCTGTGTATTCACATGAAAATTTGACCCTGCAGGACAGATAATAGAGAATACTGACATCTTCCATCAGTGAACAGAGAAGAATGAGTTTAGCAGCTGTCAACAGAGCACAGCATGCCATGATATGGTACTTCAGGACAGGAAGTAAAGCAGCATGGTCCAGCCAATTGGAAATAGGAAGGGAATTTTGGGAGATAAACTGTCATAGAATCAATCAGGTTGGAAGAGACCTCCAAGATCATCCAATCCAACCTATCACCCAGCCCTGTCTGATCAACTAGACCATGGCACTAAGTGCCTCATCCAGTCTTTTCTTGAACACCTCCAGGGACGGTGACTCCACCACCTCCCTGGGCAGCCCATTCCAATGGCAAATCACTCTCTCTGTGAAGAACTTTCTCCTAACATCCAGCCTATACCTCCCCTGGCACAACTTGAGACTGTGTCCCCCTGTTGTGTTTTTCTGTCATACCTCTCAGACATGTCAAGCAACCCAAGGTTCCCAGGGTTCGCAGAGGACAGCATTTTTAGTCATAGTATTTTAAGGTCTCTCACACAGCAATGACAGGGCCTTTAATGCTTGTGGTTACTTTGGAGCTATATCAAATAAAAAACTTTTGCAAAATCTCTACTTCTGAAATTCAACCAGGTGTCTTTTGCAACATCTGAAGACCTAGTCACTTATGAAAACACAAGTAAGGATCATGAGGATGAACAATTTCAGGCCTGATGGTCGGTTTTTAAGATCACAGAATCGCATCCATGGGTAGGATCATCTTGAGCCATAGAACACAGAGGCCCTGCAATTGCATCCACAGTAACCAGAGAACAGATTTTCTTTACTCAGCTGTTTTCCATGGTCAGCAGCAATAAGCCAAGGAGCAATGGCTACAAACTGGAACACAGAAGGTTTCACCTCAACATGAGGAGAAACTTCCTTACAGTGAGGGTGACAGAGCACTGGAACAGGCTGCCCAGGGAGGTTTTGGAGTCTCCTTCTCTGGAGACTTTCAAACCCACCTGGATGAATTTCTGTGTGGACTACCCACGGGGATCCTGCTTTGGCAGAGGGGTTGGACTTGATCTTTGGAGGTCCCTTCCAACCTGTAATATTCTGTGATTCCCTTCATTAGGTCTGGGACTAAGTTCATCAGTAACATCATGCAAATGCCTTTGATTTTCCCAACATGACAGGCGTGCAAACATGGAGTAATGTGCAAGAGCTCCAAATGCCAGGTCATGGCTCAATAAGCAACTTTCCCCAAGGTAAGGAAAGAGGTTTCTTTCAAAAGCTTTTACCCACACTCCGATTTTTTACCCTGAGTCAGAACTTTTCCTCACAGATGCTTCTTTTACAGCTGGTTTTGCAGCATTTAAAGTTTACACAATGCAGTCAAGTGTCCTGAAAAAATCCCCCCTGTAATCAACATTTTCTTTTCTATTTCATAATTGATAGTTCTTTATAATGGCTTCCTAGCCTTTTCTGCAAATTCCTCCTGTTCTCCAAACAGCAAAGTGACAGAAAGATGAGAACTGTGGAAAGCATGGGCTGAAATCCAAAGGGCCTGAGAGGTGTACACCCATTGATCAATGGTCTGTTGGCAGATGATCCTCTATCCTCCCACCAAATTTGCATCTCAGTGAGCACTTGTGGCTGAAGCTGGAAAAGGAAAACCTGTTAAAGGGTCATCTAAAGAAACATTTTTGTTTCTTTTTGTGCTAGACGACCTTCCATCTTTTCCCTATACTTCTTTGATGTTTCCTTCTTTTGCAACGTCTGCTGAGTAAGGAAGATGAAAAGCTGTTATTGTTTTATTAAAAATTCGGTGCTCTTTGCCACTCCTTTCCTGTTTTTTACCTGAAAAGCCAGCCAAAACTAAGATACTATCTGTGGGTAGGAAGCATCTGAGCCGAAAATGCCATAGTCTCCAATGGTTACTTGGAAAAACAAATACTCCAGTATACACACACTCTAATAATTAGCCCTTTTAAAGACAGCAAGTACTCACTTGCAGTGGAAGAGCCATCCTAATGTTGTATATGTAGTCATATGCCATATCCTCAAGACTACTTCATAAGCCAGAATTTTAAATTAAGACTGCAAAAGTCCTGCTTTCCCCCCTTTTATCTTCTAAAATGAATGTAAAACCACATTTAATTTTCTTTGTTCTAAGATCTGACCATCCTTCCTCTACCCAAATCATAGAATCATAGAATCATAGAATGGTTTAGGTTGGAAGGGACCTCAAGGATCATCCAGCTCCAACCCCCTGCCACAGGCAGGGACACCTCCCACTAGAGCAGCTCGCCCAAGGCCTCATCCAGCCTGGCTTTAAACACCTCCAGGGAGGAAGCATCCACAACCTCCCTGGGCAACCCATTCCAGTGCCTTACCACTGTAAAGAACTGCCTTACCATTCTGTAAAGAACTTCCTCCTAACATCCAGTCTAAATCTCCCCTCTTCCAGCTTAAACCCATTCCCCCTCGTCCTAACATTACTAGACCATGTAAATAGTCCCTCCCCAGCTTTCCTGTAGGCTCCCTTCAAATACTGGAAGGCCACTATAAGGTCTCCTCGAAGCCTTCTCCTCTCCAGGAGGAGAGTAAGCCACTGGTAGACCATACCTGCTATTACACGATAATTTTGGAAGATGACTTCAGTACCAAACTGTAGTTAAGGGAAAGGTATATATAGGCCTTACTAAATCATCAGGTCACAGCAGCCTTGCTATTTATTGTGACAGACTTGAAGGCTTGGTGTTTGCCTAGGGATGACCTCTGATACATACAGCAATCTCACTTCAAATGAATGAGGTACCTGCGGTGCTGATGTAAATACAGCAAGACTCTCATGTGTCCATAGTGGAGATACTCAGGAAATACAACTGCCCATACTTTATAAAGCGCTGTGTTAGCTGACAAAACTTTTGCTAGTGGAAAGTGTAGTCTGAATGATCGAGTAGTGTGCTGGGTTGGGACCTGGTTGAAGGGAAGAAGTCAGAGATTGTAGTCAATGGGTTGGAGTCTAGTTGGAGGCCTGCAGCTAGTGGAGTCCCTCAGGGGTCAGTATTGGGACCAGTTCTATTCAACATATTCATCAGTGACCTGGACAAGGGCACAGAGTGCACTGTCAGCAGGTTTGCTGGTGACACCAAACTAGGTGGAGTGGCTGACACAGCTGAAGGCTATGCGGCCATTCAGAGAGACTGAGACAGGCTGGAGAGCTGGGCAGGGAGAAATTGAGTGAAATTCAGCAAGGGCAAGTGTAGAGACTGGCACCTGGGAAACAATAATCCCATGGAGCAGCAGAGATTAGGAGCTGACCTGTTAGAGAGCAGTGAAGGGAAGAGGGACCTGGGGGTCCTGGTGGATGGAAGGGTGACCATGAGCCAGCAATGTGCTCTGGTGGCCAAGAACACCAGTGCCATTCTGGGGTATATTAGAAGGGCTGTGGTTAGTAGGTTGAGAGAGGTTCTCCTGCCCCTCTGCCCTGGTGAGGCCACATCTGGAATACTGTGTCCAGTTCTGAGCCACTCAACTCAAGAAGGACCTCAGGGAACTGCTTGAAAAAGGTCATCACAGAGCCACAAAAATGATTAAGGGAAGGGAACAGCTTCCTTATGAGGAGAGCCTGAGAAAGCTGGGGCTCTGCTGCTTGGAGAGGAGACTGAGAGGTACCCTCATTTATGTTTAAATATGTAAAGGGTGAGTGCCAAGAGGATGGAGCCAGGCTCTGCTTGGTGATGCTCAATGACAGGACAAGGAGCAGTGGGTGGAAGTTGAGGCATTGGAAGTTTCATGTAAACACGAGGAGGACTTTTTGTTCCCTGTAAGGGTAACAGAACACTTGAATATCTCCAGGGCAACTCATATGATTGTTGAACAGGATGCCCAGGGCGGGTTGTGGATTCTCCCTCTCTGGAGATATTCAAGACCTGCCTGTATGTGTTCCTGTGTGATCTGCTATAGGTGATCCAGCTCTGGCAGGGGAGCTAGACTGGATGATCTGTGGAGGTCTCTTCCAGCCCCTGTGAAGTGTGTGTGTAGGTCTTCATGGGAAAAGTCTTACTGTCTCTCTCACTGTGGAAGGTTGAGATGCCCCATGAGACTGATACCATAATTCCCATGGTAACTGCTGAAGGTTTGCTAGGTGAAATTTGACCAATGGTCAGCCTGAAGTTCAGCGTTCAGCTAAAAAATGATTGCCCATGGTTTGGATTGTAACAAGCAGGAATGCAAGCTAAATCTGACTAGTTTCTTGTGACAAATCAGAAATTTACTCCTCCTCTGTTGTAAACTGTTGGCAGGATCAGGCCCTTAAGTACTGCATAGCAAATATCTCTGTGCAATCTGACTAATGTGTGTATTTTGCAAGCAGTTACTATCGTTTGTCCTCTGACAGAGTTTGCTGAAACATTACAGAGAAATGAAGAATACTTTTAATTTGTGCTGCATTAAATTATACTGCTATTAATTATTAAAGATTATTACTGAAAGTTAATGAAAGAAACTGTCATTATTATATCTGCCACAAATAAAAAGTATACCTACTGTATCATAGAGATGATGCCAGCCATTGATTAGTTTACAGACCCTGAAACTTAAGGGGATGTCAAAAATGCCCAGGCTTTCCTGATATCCTCATCTATGTGCTAGATGAGGTCAAAAGATGTGCCATGTGTCAGCCTGAATGATTCTCCCTATACTCATATAATCTCTTCCTCTTCCCCCTTTCCAAACACTGCACATCTATAATTAATAAAAATAAATTACTGGTCACATCATGTACATCTTAAGCCTTGAAAATTTTCAAGGCATGAGACTTTAACCTGTTTTACATTTTGGAGGAGAGAAATAAACTGATCACAAGTCAAGCTCTGATGTTACCTCCTAGTCTGGCATAACTGAGGTTTATCTGGTTTTGTAGATGCAGAGGAAATTAATGGGTAAAATTACCCTGAAATTGCATCTATGTTGTCTGTATGTCCTTACTTTCCTTAAATAGTCTTTTATTCTGGAATAATTTCAGTGGATTCTTTTTGGTTACTGTTCAGTGTGACTGAAGACAAAACTACCTTGGCCCACTGTCTAGGAAACCACTGGTCTGTGGCAAATTTGGATGGACTCAGAGAAAGATATTTTGAGTTGCTCCTTATGTTGTAAGAGAAAATGTGTGGTTTGCTGTTTGAGTGTGTGTGTGTGTGTGCAGAATTCTCTTGTTCATTTTTCCCCCTTCCCCTCAACATATAATAACTGTGATGCTCTGTGCTGTGGAGCAGCTTTACTATCTATCACTGAAAGAGAACCAATGTATGTTGTGTGGGAAGTCACAGAATCGCAGTTACAGAATGGCTTGGGCTGGAAGAGAGCATCAAAGGTCATCTAGTCCACTCTGCCTGCACTGAACAAGGACATCTTCAACTAGCTCAGGTTGATCTGAACTCCATCCAACTTGACCTGGCATGTTTCTAGGGATGGGGCCTCTACCACCTCTCTGGGCAACCTGAGCCAGTGTTTCACCACCCTCAGTGTAAAAAAAATAAATCTTTCTTATAGTCTAGATCTTCCCTTATATTTTAAACCAATCATTTCTTGTCCTAACAGGCCCTGCTAAAAAGTCCCCATCTTCCTTCTAGACCTGCTTTAAGTAATGAAAGGATGCAGTAAGGTCTCCCTGGAGCCTTCTCTTGTGCTGGCTAAACAACCACTACTCTCTCAGGCTCTTTCATAGCAGAGCCCTCAGTTCATTTTTGTAGACTGTTCTAGACCCACTCTAACAGGTCCGTGTCTTTCCTGTGCTGAGAACTCAGAGCTGGACACAGCACTCCAGGTGTGTTGTCACCAGAGCGGAGCAGAGATGCAGAACTGTCTCCCTCCAGCTGCCGCCCATGCTGTTCTGGATGCACCCTGGGGTGCTGGCTTGTGGACTGCAGGTCTTGGTCTGGAAGTCTGTTAATTGTAACACCAGGCCTGACGGTACTGACACACTTGTTTGGAACAGTGTGTGGTTCTACTGCTGTTTTTCACTCAGCTGATGCATCTGGAATCCATCTGCTGTGAGGAAGGGCTGAGAGAGTTGGAGTTAGTTGTACAGCCTGGAGAAGAGAAGGCTCCAGGGAGACCTTGTGGCCTTTTGGTAATTAAAGGAGGCCTGTAAGACTTCTTAGCAGGGCATGTTGTGACAAGATAAGAGATGATGATTTTAAACTAAAAGAGGGGAGATTTAGCCTGGAGCTGAGGAGCAGATTTTTTACACTGAGGGTAGTGGAACACTGGCATAGGTTGCCCAGAGAGGTGGTAGAGGCCCCACGGCTGCAAACGGTCCATTTCAGGTTGTTTCTAAGCAACTCGATCTAGTTGAAGGTGTTCCTGCTGACTGTGGAGAGGAATTGGATAGATGACCTTTAAAGGTCACTTAGAATCTAAAGCATTCTCTTATTCTATGAAAACTTAAACATAGAAGGCTTCACTTCAACATCAGGAGAAACTTCTTTACAGTGAGAGTGATAGAGCCCTGGAACAGGATGCCCAGAGAGGTTATGGAGTCTCCTTCTCTGGAGACTTTCAAAACCCACCTGGATACATTCCTGTGCAAACCACCCTAGGGGATGCTGCCTTGGTGGAGAGGTTGGACCTGGTGATCTCTGGAGGTCCCTTCCAACCTCTGAGGTTCTGTGATTGCTGCTTCATGTCCAACAATTGAAATGCACCAGCTGGGCTTGCCACAGAATACATCTCTGCAGCCATAGAGACATTAAGTTTAGCTCCACTGTGCAGAGAGGGAAAATGAGCCATTTACCAAAACCCATTGGCCTCTACTGGTAACCTCTATAGTAGATTTCTCCCACTAGAGGATGGGAAGATGAAAAGCTGTTCATAGCTACTCACAAAACCAGCATGGCTGACTAAGCATCAGCAACTATTGACTAAGTGACCCTCACCAACCTGGGGAAGAAATCTGCTGATCCCATCTTTGCTGATCTTTCTTTCTGCCAGTTGCATCTACTCATGCTTTGTGCAGTCCCTGGGGAACTGACCCTTACTGAAAAAGTTCAGAAGCATTCATGGAAGACACAGAGCTTTATCGTTTTGTGTATTCAGAAAGCCCTGCAAATACTATATGAGTATGGGAGGCCCTAGTCAGGGAAACAGCTTCAGTTAAAATAGCTGACATACATATCTGGAAAGACAGCTGAACTATGCTGGGGTGAAAAATGGAGCTGTGCTTTTAATATTCATGAATGGTATATGGCTATGCAGCTCTTTAGGGACAGGACTCCAGAGAGCCAGATATGGGCTGAACAGTTGGATGTCACTAGGCAAAGACATGAACATGGTCCTGGAAGCAATGCTTCTCAGGACATTATTTTCTTGTAGGGATAATGGCCTTGATCTTGAATGACTGCAGGTTTTCTCAGTGAGTACAGGGTAACAGCACATCAATAGTTTCCACTGAAGTAATTTGATATGACAACTTTAAAATACACAAAACATATCCTCCTGATAACAAAACCTATTCTGATAAAGAGATGCATAAACTACTGGAGCCCAGAAATACACGGGAGATAAATCCCTAGTGGCACTATGTGTGAATTCTACATGCACACACTTAGCACTGTACACAAATCCATACGCAAAAGTGAACAGATAAACATCTCTATATGCATATTTACACAATACTCCTGAAGGTTGTTGCCATGAATCATGGAGTAGTGGGAGTGGGAAGGGACCTCTAGGGATCATCTAGTCCAACCCCTCAGCTATTCAGAAGGCAGCTGGTTCACTTCATACATGTCATGGCTGCATTTTGCTTACCCCTTTTTTCCTTTTTAAATCATCTGCCTGTCTTTTTGAAATGTTCCTTCATATTGTGGTAAAAATCATAGAGTCATAGAATCAGTCAGGGTTGGAAGGGACCACAAGGATCATCTAGTTCCAACCCCCCTGCCATGGCCAGGGACACCCTGCTCTAGATCAGGCTGGCCACAGCCTCATCCAGCCTGGCCTTAAACACTTCCAGGGACCGGGCCCCAACCACCTCCCTGGGCAACTCATTCCAGGGTCTTACCACTCTCCTGCTGAACAACTTCCTCCTCATGTCCAGTCTGAATCTCCCCACCTCCAGCTTTGCTCCATTCCCCCTAGTCCTGTCACTAACTCAGAGCCTAAAAAGTCCCTCCCCAGCTTTTTTGTAGCCCTCCTTCAGATACTGTAAGGCCACAATAAGGTCACCTTGGAGCCTCCTCTTCTCCAGATTGAACAGCCTCAATTCTTTCAGTCTGTCCTCATAGCAGAGGTCCTCCAGCCCTCTGAGCATCCTCATGGCCCTTCTCTGGACACGCTCCAGTATGTCCACATCCCTCTTGTAATAGGGGCTTCAGAACTGGATGCAGTTCTCCAGGTGGGGTCTCACCTCGTATTTTTCAGCTGCTGATTGAAAAAATCTAGTGCAGCACAGCACCATTCTGTTTCACCACATAGATCTTTTAAGTCACAGAATCACAGAAACATTCAGGTTGGAAAAGACTCTCAGGATCACAAAGTGCTAGCAATATCCCTACTCTACAAGGTTCACCTTAAACCATATCCCCAAGCACCACATCTAAATGACTTTTAAAAACATTCGGGGTTGGTGGCTCCACCATCTCCCCGAGCATCCCATTCCAATGCCTGACCACTCTTTCCATGACAAAATGTTTCCTAATGTTCCGACTAAACCTACTGAGTTGCAGCTTGAGGCTATTCCCTCTTGTTCTATCACTAATCACCTGTAAGAAGAGACCAGCAGCAGCCTCTTCACGATGTCCTTTCAGCTAATAGGGATGAGGACTCCCTGCCTCAACTTCCTCTTTTTCACACTAACCAGCCCCCTCTCCTTCAGTCGCTCCTCACAAGATTTATTCTCCAGGCCCTTCTCCAGCTTTGCTGCTCTCCTCTGCACTCACTGCAGCACCTCCAAATACCTCTTGTAAGGAGGTGTCCCAAACCAAATATAATACTCAAGGCATGGCCTCACCAGAGAAGAAGGAGCTGCAGTTGCTGAGCCCCTTGGGAAATGCAGACTCAGTGTAAAGAAGCCTGACCAGAGGTATCTCTGTCTTTAGGTTTTGATATGGAATCTGACACCTGGCTCTCAGACTGGACATCTGTTTGACAGCTTTGACTTGTAATCATTATGATGAATCCTTAAACAAACAGATCATAGTAGACAGCAAAAAACCACACTAGAACAGAGTAGAAGCTGGTCTGTTGCTAGGGCCAGTGCATGTAGGAGGGATCACCAAACAATACTACCTTTCTTCCTTTCTTTTTTTTTAATAAACCAGCAATTTATTTGACTTTTCTCCTTACTGAAAGCAGTCCTGTTCAGTATCTTTATTGATGATCTAGATGAGAGAATTGAGTCCAGTATCACTAAGTTTGCAGATGACACCAAGCTAGGAGCAGGTGTTGATCTGTTGGAAGGTAGGAGAGCCCTGCAGAGAGACCTTGCCAGACTGAATGGGTGGGCAGAGGCCAATGGGATGAGATTTAACAAGGCCAAGTGCAGGGTTCTACACTTTGGCCACAACAACCCCAAGCAGTGCTACAGGCTGGGGACAGAGTGGCTGAGAGCAGCCAGGCAGAAAGAGACCTGGGGCTACTGGTTGATAGCAGCTGAACATGAGCCAGCAGTGTGCTCAGGTGGCCAAGAGAGCCAATGGCATCCTGGCCTGGATCAAGAACAGTGTGGCCAGTAGGACGAGGGAGGTTATTCTGCCCTTGTGTTCAGCACTGGTCAGGGCACACCTTGAGTACT
>WAAF01004969.1:0-197297 GCA_013400475.1 Tricholaema leucomelas | reverse complement strand
CAGAGAGAGTGATTGGCATTGGATTGGGCTGCCCAGGGAGGTGGTGGAGTCACCGTCCCTGGGGGTGTTGAAGAAAAGCCTGGATGAGGCACTTAGTGCCATGGTCTAGTCGGTTGGACAGGGCTGGGTGCTAGGTTGGACTGGATGGTCTTGGAGGTCTCTTCCAACCTGGTTTGTTCTATGATATGGTATAGTGCATTTGGCACTGCCAGTTTTACCTGTGAATTATTTGGTAGAATTACATCTTCAAAGCAGAAGACATTACTATTACTATTACAATTTTACCCTTCCTGTGACGTGTTTACTGCAGCATGTACTTGCAAAAAGAAGAGCCTAAGGTAGTACTCCTAACACTATTCAGACACTCAGCTGTAGGCAGATGGAAATCAAAGCACCATGTGCTCTCCTTTAATTCAACAGGATTTGTGAGGGTGCAACACATTAAGAATTTAAGGCCATTTTTACTTTGATTCCTTAATAAATGGACTTAGGATCCGAACTGGAAAGCTGTAACTTATGTGCATAGCAAGGGGGTTAAGGTGGCACAGGGTTGAGGTAGGAAGGCATCAGAAGTCTCTTTGCTGTGTTTCAACCTTCTGATATTTGATGCCACTCTCCAGAAGTCTCCAAAGTGTAAAAAGTTTGTCTCCTCTTGTTAAATTGCCACCTGCTCAGGGAAAAGCTAATCCATTAAGGTCAAGCAGTTCTGAGAAGGTGCTGCAGTGCCTGGGGCAGCCTCTTGAGTTTCACTTCTAGCAGCTGCGGGAAGATGAAGTCGGGATGGTCCTTGTTACTGAAATTAGACAGATCAGGAAGTAAACAGAGCTCGCCTTTCATCTGATCTGGCTTTGAGATGAGAAAGGTTGGGGAGGGGGGCAGAGCAGAGGGTGAATTCCTCTTCTAATTACTTTACGGGTCAGTTCTCCAGACTTTGTGTCAATGTCAGACATGCATAATCTTTTTTAGTTTTCAGCGAGGGAAAAGGAGCAAAAAATCTCATGAAGTGCTGAAGATTTTAAGGTTTACTATCATTTAGCTCTCAAGACCAGGACTTTCATGGGGATTATTACACCTTCCTTTGAGAACAAGCAGCCAGCAGAACTAAGACAGGGGAAGAGCCATGCTGTCTGTGTAAACTTCTTGGCTCCTTTACACATTGAAACGTTCGCCTTCTGTGTTCATTACTTGTCTCACTTCCTCTGAAGTGGATTTGAGGCTTAATGAAGAGCACTGGACTGGCAGCACAGGCTGGAACCCTCAAGATTTTCACACCTGAGCTGCAGGAGTAACAGCCCTGTGAGAGCATTCCCTCCCTACAGATCGGATGAAGAGTCAAATGCCACCTCCATGACAAAGACTTCCCTGTTCCACTCCCTTCTGTGCCTGTGCTGAGACCAGCTTGCACAAACTGTCACCTCTCAGAAGTCTCTGAATTGCAGATGGCTACTTCAGAAAAGAGAGGGGAAAATTCAGATGATGTAAGATCATTTAGGAGCAATGCAGAGATGTGCTCAGCACAAGCAGTAGCTCATAGCAGCTGTTTGGATGTGCCACAGCAAATGAGTGAACCAGACTCGATCTTGTTCTGTCTCACTGAGAGCTTGGGATCAGCTGGTGCCAAACCAGACTTTTCAACACTTTTTTTTTGGGTAAGGTAGGCTGTGATTATATGAAATCCATAGGCACAGGCAACCTTATTGCTTCAGTCCCCGCTTCTCACACACCCACTTGGAGTCCTATTTTCGCAGGGGTTTTAAGAGCCGCTTTAGAGAGCTGTGATAATCCTGGGGATTAGCGAGAGCCAGAGGGGAGCCAGACACATGATGCCCCACAACTGAAACATGCAGATGCTTTGCTTTGATGTGATAAGGCGCAATGGAACCTTTTTAAACTGAGATGAGAGAGCATTTTGTAGAGCACTGCAGCAGCATCTTACCTCTACCAGGGCCAGCAGAAGCTGAGATGCTGTGAAGACAGCTGGTCAACTATTGATTGAATTACATTTTTGCCCCCTTGATTCTATGTAGCCATAGCTCTCTTTTCACCTTCCCCCACCCCTTTGCTCTCCCAGTTTATGGGGCAACTCTGGTGAGTTGATGTCCCAAGCGGGATGGAAAGATACTCTCCTCCAGAGTCAGTTATGTCTGCATTATAGGTAGCCCGAAGGAGCCTTTTGACTGGATGAAAATAGAAACGTTTTAAAACCCTCTCTCTTCCTCTGACTTGCAGCAAGCTTTGAAGTCTCACAGACTGAATGGCTTATTTTGAAATCTTCTCTCTCAAGTGCCTGCCTTTCTCTCTGCAAATCCTCAGTGTGTTTCCCCACCAGAGACAAAATGCATGTAGCTAAATTTCACTTTGCACAACTATTTCTCCAAATACATATATATAAAATCTCCAGTGAGTATGCAGATGCAACTAGGTACATATTTAATCATCTATCTATATTGGTGTATATGCACACAACTTACTGAGGGATCAGGCTGTTCACTTGGCAATTGTCATTGCTGCAAGAAATCTGTATGCACACAGTTGGTGTCAGTTACGGCATTAGGCTCTAATGAGGATTTCATTCTGCTGAGCATTTTATAGAGATCAGAGTTAAAAACAATCCCTGTGCCAAAGCACTTACGACCTATGTACTGCAAAACAGAAACAGTGGATAAGGCAGTAGAAGAAAACTTTTTTTCTAGTTAAATGATTAATTTTTCTAAGACTATGTTGAAAATTCTGTTCTGCCTTTGTCTTAAGAAAGCACAGATCACAGGATCACAGGATGTTAGGCGTTGGGAGGGACCTCCAGAGATCATCAAGTCCAACCTCCCTGCCAGAGTAGGAACATAGAATGTAGCTCAGATCACCCAGGAACACATCCAGATGGGTCTTGCAAGTCTCCAGAGAAGGAGACTCCACAACCTCTCTGGAGAGCCAGTTCCAGTGCTCCGTGACCCTTATAGTAAGGAAGTTCTTCCTCACTTTTAGGTGGAACTTCCTGTGCTGTAGTTTATGTCCATTGCCCCTTGTCCTATCACAGGGTGCAACTGAGCAGAGCCTGTCCCCTCCTTGATCCCCAGCCCTCAAATATTTATACACATCGATCAGATCCCCACTAAGTTTTCCCTTCACCAGACCAAAAAGCCCCAGCTCCCTCAGTCTCTCCAGCCCCTTAATCATCGCATTTAGTAGTGCTTAAATTCTTAAGTCAGTAGGTCATCAATTCACCAGCACCTCTTAAAATTGTGTTTGAATCTCCAAGGATGCTCATCACTGGTGCTATGTGAAAATACAACTTGCTGTTTACAGTGAGTTTGCAGACCACAGACCACCAAGCGAATTCTAAGATGCTACCAAGGTGAAATTGAAATAGCAGTAAAATACTCTCACAGAACCAGATACAGAAGCCAGATGTGTTTGCTTAGACCTATCTGGGACAAAGCTATTAAAAACTAACCCTCTGGTTCCCAATGACAGTATGGGACCAGAGTGCTTTCAGAACTCATCACATCCTACCAAATCTCAGAACGGTGGACAGGATAGGGAGAGACACTGCTGTCTGCTCTTTGTGGTACATTTGTGTTGTTCTCTCCTTGTTTCCTTAGCACTTATTTCTTAGCTCTCAGGTGAGAGAGTCCTGACTGGCAAGAGACTACTGTGGAGTCATTGCTTGTGTGCAGGTGGGTGTGAAAAAATTCCTAGGGGTTTTAGTTTCATTCTGCATTGGAATGAAAACAGATCTTGAAACATCAACACTTGCCATTAGATAGAATTTATTGGGTTTTGGGCAGCCTAACTTTTCTCCACCATCTGCTTGGCACACCATCCTGTCTGTGGAACACAGTTGGAAGAGGCCTATTACGATTAGTATAAATGCTGCTGGAAAATAAACTCTTTATTGGAATTTTTATGTTATTCCATCAGACAAGGAAACCCTTGCTAATTGGATCCTATCCTTCCACTGCCAGTTTCAGTTAGGAAGAAACGTAAGCAGTACACAGTTGGAATTTTGTCACTGTGATTGAACACGTAGTTGTTTAAATGCGGTCTAGGGCAGATACATCATTTAGCACACCACTAGATATACTTCTTTCCTTGGCACAAATGCTTGCCTCTTCTTGTCTGGCACAGTACTGAAATGCATATTTAGTCAAAAATGTCAACTGAATTCTTAAAAAGCATCCTGTCAGGACTGGGCACAATCTGAGTAGTTTAAATATAAAGACAGCAAACCACCAAGCAAACTAGAAGCATCATTGGAACAGACCAGTAGTTATACAGAAACTACTCCTGCCACGAGCCAAGGCCTATAAAGATGATGTTTTAGAATAGTCTCACAGCAGCAAATCTTGTCAAGATGCTTTTTTAATCTGTAATATCTTGGTTTCAAATTCCCCACAGAATAAGAGATTCTCTCTTTCATTTTCATGTTCCAAAGGCAAGGTACCACATACTCTTTCAAAAGACACTTGGCAAAGAGAACAGAAGATGTTAGCCCCCCCCGTCAAGTGGAAAGCTTAAAAAAAAAATTCTTATTATTATTCAGCAAAATGCAAACAAAGCTCAGGAGGGGTCTCTGTTAGGAAGCAATTTAAATCTCTTGGAATGATTTAAAACTGATGAAGATGACAACTTGAGTGACTTCTTACCCTCTGAGGACCTCACAGGCTCTGGCAGGAAACAAAGATAAATATTGAAATTATTTTGCTACTGAAAGACAGAAAAACTGATCTGATGTTTAGGCCTTCTGTCCCTGCTTCTGGGCCTTGGGCTCTTTATCATCTGTGACCTTGACTCAGGGAGTCATTGATCTCCATCTCATCAGCAGCCAGTGGCTGCACAGTCTTTTGCCGATATGGCTGCAGATGGCACTGTTTCAAAAATGGCACTGTTTCACTTCTTGAGAAATTAGTTCCTTTTACAGATACAGACTCTTCTCCCCCTCTACTCTGCCCTAAGGAGAACACTCCCAGTTCAGGGGAGACAAGGACCTGCTAGGAAGAGTCTAGCAGAGAGCCATGAGGATGCTCTCTTCTCTCAGGTGGCCAGTGCCAGAACGAGAGGACACAGCCTCAGGCTGCGCCAGGGGAAGTTTAGGCTTGAGGGGAGGAGAAAGTTCTTCACTGAGAGAGTCATTGGACACTGGAATGGGCTGCCCAGGGAGGTGGTGGAGTCGCCGTCCCTGGAGCTGTTCAAGGCAAGATTGGACGTGGCACTTGGTGCCATGGTCTAGCCTTGAGCTCTGTGGTGAAGGGTTGGACTTGATGATCTGTGAGGTCTCTTCCAACCCTGATGATACTATGACTGGGGGACTTGAGCATCTCCTGTATGAAGACAGACTGAGAGCCGTGATGCTGGTTAGTCTGGAGAAGAGGAGATTGAGAGGACATCTGATCAACGGGTACAAACATCTAAGGGGTGGCTCTGAAGTGGATGAGGCCAATCTCTTTTCAGTGATTCACAGCAATAAGCCAAGGAGCAATGGCAACAAACTGGAACACAGAAGGCTTCACTTCAACATGAGGAGAAACTTCCTTACACTGAGGGTGACACAGCACTGGAACGGGCTGCCCAGAGAGGTTGTGGAGTCTCCTTCTCTGGAGGCTTTCTTGTGCAAACTACCCTGAGGGATCCTGCCTTGGCAGGGGGGGGGTTGGACTCAATCTCTGGAGGTCCCTTCCAACCTCTAAGGTTCTGTGATTATTTATTGGCAATGTTATGATTTTAACAATAAAATCCACACAGCTGTAAGAGAGCATCCTGAATTCGGTGACTACTTCCAGTCAACAGAATAAGTGAATGAGTAAGTATTTGCAGTCAAGTAACTCTGGGGATGTTAGTGTGTGTTAAATATTGTAAAGAGCAGAACACTTCCCTGAACTGCTCTAGGAGAGCAAGATGGATTTGATGACTACTCCAAGTCAAAGGAATCAGTAAATAAATATTTGTGGTCAAATGACTATGGGGAGTTTAGTATGTGTTAAAATATTCTAAAGAACAGAAGACTTCCCTGAACTGCAATGAATGGGAATAAAATGCAAACAACAACAAAAGGCACATCTGAAGATTTGTTTTCTTTATATAAGACTGATATACCTCATACTAAACCCATAATTCTAGATAAAGTTTACTGCATGCCAAAAATAAGATATTTCATAGAGAAGCACATCAGAAATGCTAGATAAATACGTGGAGGATCAAAAAAGACGTTGATTGTTTGATCCAATTCAGTAATATGTGGAGATATGAAGCAATAAAGCAGATGCCATAGCAGGAATTACTGACACTGACAAATATTTGAGTGAATTGGACCCAAATTTCTACACGTGATGCTTATCTGGAAGATGGGAGTTTGCCTGTGGAGCCTGGGAAGTCAACACAAGCTTCACCATTGACTTCAGCAGGAGCAGAAAAAGGCTAGCAAAGACAAAGAAATAAAATGGGACCTTAACCAGTGACACAAACATCAGAGAAACTGCCCATCTAAATTACCTCACAAATAACACAGCTTCAGAACAACTCCAAACCTCAGTTTGCTTTCCTAGATGCAGTTACTAGTGTGATGTATGGAGCCATGGATTGTCATAGGCTGCAAGCACACTTACTAAGTAAAAGCTCCAAGGCCATGCCAGTCATTGGACCAACTCTGTTCCAGTTTTGTCTCCACTGAGCCCACCACACCCAGCCTGGATCTCTCTCCATCAGCCACAGACAATGAGCATCTGGGATATATATGACACAATAAGCCTCTGTGGCGAAATCATAGCCCATTGAAGTCGATGTCGAAGCTGC
The DNA here is from genome assembly GCA_013400475.1 of Tricholaema leucomelas. Taxonomy (NCBI): domain Eukaryota; kingdom Metazoa; phylum Chordata; class Aves; order Piciformes; family Lybiidae; genus Tricholaema lacrymosa; species Tricholaema leucomelas. Next base: position 190,511 of record WAAF01004969.1, on the reverse strand, counting down.
CATTGACTATCACAGGGGCCATATTTCATGCAGTCACAGTTGTCTACACAAAATGGGGTAAGCTGGGACTAGCAGGAGCCAGCTAAGTATTTTCCAGCACACATGTTTTGGTGAAGTTGCCTTCTTCTGCAGCTGTGTCCAGCAGAAACTCAGTTCCAACCAGGAACTTCATATAGATGTGGTTAGCAGCCAAAGTTAGGGAGCCCTTAATAGTTAGGCTGACAGTGATTGCCAAGGAATGAGATATTACTGCTTCCCCTTATTTGAAATTGAAACCTTATTTTAGCAAGGTAATAAAGGTCAGTTTTTCTTGCCATGTGAAAATAAGTCTCAATTAATCTGGGGTTTGGTGGAATACGAAGTAAAAGCCAACCAGCACCTAGCAGAGTGGAGTTTTGAGCTTGATTAGAGCTTCTAAGGAGTACAGCAAATAAAATTAGTAAATAATAATCATAGCGACCAATGGTGCTTCTTAAAAGATCAAATAACTCAGAAAAGCAGAGAAGAAAGGAATCTTGAAGAGCTCATGTGTGTAGTGTCAAGTGAGAACAAATAACATGGGGAAAATTCAATATCCAGTGTTAACTTTTCAGGTGGACCAGGATGTCACTTTTAGCTGCACTGAGAAGCTGAGACTCTTCAATTGCATATCTGGAAAGTTGGTAGCCAGCCACAACTGGGTAACTGAGAGGAAAAGCAGTCCTTCTTGGCAGCAAGAATACAATAGTGCCTCTGGTGCTACACCCATTTCTTCTCCATATGAGAGGCTTTGTGCTCATATCTGATTCATGCTAAGGAGTCAGGGTGAGCATCAAAATCAGAAGGCTGCATGCAGGAGCAAGGATGTTTCTTCATTAGTGGAATGGCAGTAGGTTTAATATATGTCCTCAGCCTCAGTTCATTTGAGTGGACTTCATAAGGAAGCCTGTTGTTTCATCTTCTCTCCTCCCATTGTTAATAATATTCTAATTACAATAATTACTATTTCTTAGCTTTTACATAACGCTTTGCATCTTCAAAGCATTCTCTAGCTATGAATCATATTGCTCACTAATTAAGTTATAGAACTAGACAGGATTTCCCTGACATTTTTTATGAAAGGAAAACAGGTTTTTTTTAAAGCCCTTATTTTCTGATGTGGAGAGGTATGGAATCACAGAGCCATAGAATGTCAGGGGCTGGAAGGGACCTCCAAAGATCATCCAGTCCAGGATCACCTAGACCAGATCACACAGGAATGCATCCAGGTAGATTTTGAATGTCTCCAGAGAGGGAGACTCCACAACCCCCCTGGGCAGCCTGTTTCAGTGTTTTGTCACCCTCACAGGGAAATAATTCCTCCTCATGTTTACATAACTCTACCCATGCCTCAACTTCCACCCATTGCCCCTTGTCCTGTCGTTGGGCATCACCAAGCAGAGCCTGGCTCCATCCGCTTGGCACTCACCCTTTACATATTTATAAACATGAATGAGGTCACCTCTCAGTCTCCTCTCCAAGCTAAAGAGCCCCAACTGCCTCAGCCTCTCCTCATAAGGAAGATGTTCCATTCCCTTCATAATTTTTGTGGCTCTGTCCTGGACTCTCTCAAGCAGTTCCCTGAGCTCCTTCTTGAGTTGAGGGACCCGGAACTGGACACAATATTCCAGATGTGGCCTCACCAGGCAGAGCAGAGGAGAAGGAGAACCTCTCTCAACCTACTAACCACAGCCCTTCTAATACACCCCAGAATGGTACAGGCCTTCTTGGCCACCAGAGCACATTGCTAGCTCACAGTCCCATCCACTAACTTCTATCAGCTCATGTTTGAATACAAATATCTGGTGGATTTGGTCTAACAAAATGACCTCTTTCCTTTGAGAAAGAACAAAGATCCAATGTGTCCATCTGTGCCATTCCGATCACCTCCTTTGTCCTGCTGGCTGCGCTTGTCTTGGTGCAGCCCAGGACATGTTTGATACAGCAAATTTCAATGGAATATTTAGTTGATTGTTATTAAAAACTCCTTGATAATTTTGTTTAAAAAGAAATAAAAAGGAGAGAAAGGCATAGAGAAGCACGATTAATATTGTAATTTAGAGCACATACATTAGGAAGTAATGGAATTTCCTTCCAAATGAATGTCTAAGTTTTCATCAGCTCTGTTAGGTTCAAACCTGTGGCAGAGCATTGTGCCATTTCCCTCTCCTCTAATCAGCTGCTATGTGAGCAATGGTCTCAGAAAACAAATTAAGAAAGCACAGTCTCCAGATACATCCAGCTGAAGAAAGAGCAGAGGAAATTATGTTCTTAAAGAGGAGAAGGTCACTGCTGGGTTTAGTGTCCCGAGGCATCAGCCAGCATGGGAACACAAGGCTATTCCTTTATCCTTGGTTGCCAGTGGGTAGAGAGGGAGAAAGAGGTTTACCAAAAGAGTGTGTCCAGAGAAGGGCCATGAGGATGATCAGAGGGCTGGAGCCTCCTAAGAGGACAGACTGAAAGAGTTGGGGCTGTTCAGTCTGGAGAAGAGGAGGCTCCAAGGTGACCTTATTGTGGCCTTCCAGTATCTGAAGTGGGCCTACAAAAAATCTGGGGAGGGACTTTTTAGGACATGAGGTAGTGACAGGACTAGGGGGCATAGAGCGAAGCTGGAGATGAATAGGTTCAGACTGGACATGAGGAGGAAGTTCTTCAGCATGAGAGTGGTGAGACCCTGGCATAGGTTGCCCCAGGGAGGTGATTTGGGCCAGTCTGGATGAGGCTGGGGCCAGCCTGGTCTAGGGTAGGGTGTCCCTGCCCATGGCAGGGGGGTTGGAACTAGATGGTCCTCGTGGTCCCTTCCAACCCTGACTGATTCTATGATTCTACTGGTCTGTGCACAAGATATTTGAACGATACAAGCAGGTCGAAATCTCCCCAGACATGTGTGCATCATTCCACTGAGTGCTGAAGAAGCTCTTTTTGTTAGGTCAGGGCTCTGAGCTGGTGGCTCCAGGTAGACAAGATTGATCCCTTCTGGCTGAGGAAAAGTGATTAACAGAGCTTTACAGTTAAAGAAACTTCTGTATTGACTCGGAGAACAAAGTCTCCCTTCCTACAGGTTTGCTCTCCTTTTGACCTCCCCACAGACAGCCTTGACTGTTGACCTCCCGGTGGCCTCTGCCAGGGGTGGACAAGCTGGGGCTGGGTTTGTAGATGATACTCAACTGTTATGTTCAACAATAACTGCATAATCAGCCAAGAAAATCAGCACTACTGCCTTTACCTTTATAGGAGATGATTACTCCTGGACTACGCACTTTAATGAGTTTTGAATGAGTGACGTCTTAATAAAATATTCACAATCTCTTCAACTTTCTTTCATTTCTTTTCTTGCTGGAGCCCTTTCATATTTGAAAATTAATTATGCACACCATATTTAACCAGGGTGAAAATGAGACTTACATGGAACCTTTCCAGCTCTTCATTACATATTTAATTCTTAAAATAATCAAGCTATCCATCACACGTTCTGCCACCCAGTCGTCTGTCACCTTGGAACCAGTCAGAGATCACAGACAGAGAAGTCTGGAAACAAAAATTTCACATCTCTCACATTTGCCAATGAAAGAAATGGCCTTGGCATGGTGGAGCTGTACCACATTTGCTAAAATAACAATCAGCAGCATCTTCGTGGCATCCTCTATGCTTCAGATTTCCTCTCACTGAGCACTAAAAGCTACGGTCATGTTATAGGAAAGTTTTTCTTAGCACAGAGTGAATTCAAGCTCCTGCATCTTCACACTGATTTTAGAGCCAGGCCAAGAGCACTTCACAAAGTAGATAGTGATCTGCCCAGCATTTAATAATAGCTGCATGTTATGTGATGCTTTTAATCAAAAAATTGTCCCTGCACTCTATTAAAGTGCTTGGTAACATAGTCCTTCTTTTATGGATGGCGAAACAGAAATTTGAGATCAACATCAGACTATAGCAGTAATCCATCAAGCATAACAAGGTGCTCTGTGGAGTTCTGTGTCCTGGAAAACCACAAAGCAAACATAGGAAGACAGATGAAACCTCCACCTCCTGGGTTTGATCACAGTTCTCTTTCCACCCGCTTTTCCACACAGCAAGAGCTGCATGAAGGCTGTAGGGTGTTTCATTTAAATGTGGGGTTCGGTGTTGCAAGATCAGAAGTCAATATAACTTCTGTGAGCGACCTGTTCTAGTGGGAAGTGTCCCTGCCTGTGGTGGGGGTTGGAACTAGATGATCTTTGAGGTCTCTTCCAACTTAAACCATTCTATGATGCCACAGCTGCACGGTGATTGACAGACACAATGTACAGAGAATTCAGCCCTGTGGATTTTGGATGCACCTTGTGATTTTTATGAAGTAGAGGAGTAAAGAGTTGAAGAGGATGGAATATCACAGAACCACAGTGGAAAAGACTCGCAGGATCGTCAAGACTAACTGATAACCCTACTCTACAAGGTGCACCCTAAACCATGTCCCCAAGCACCACCTCCAAATGACTTTTATACACATCCAGGGTTGGTGACTCCACCACCTCCCTGGGAAGCCCATTCCAATGCCTGACCAATCAGTATCAACAAAGTTGGTTTACCTATGCAGGTGTCTCTGCCCAGCTATCTGCCAAACCATGTGTTCCTACAACGTCACCAGGAAAGCAATAGGGCACACTGCAGTGAGAACATTTTAAGCAGTCACTAAAATGTAACCTGTTTTAGGTTACGTGATCTAGAGACAGAAGGACACACAGAATATCTAATTATCCCCTGTCCCACAGCCAGGGGTCAGATTTCAAAGGCATTCAGGTGGGAACAGAGTACCCTAGTTAATTTAAGCCCAATCTCACCGTGTATGTCTTCAGAAATTGAGGAGTACTTAATTTTGATGCCCAATTTTACATAACAACAACAAAAGGCTTAAAACTCTAGAAGAGCTCAGAAATACTGTGGTTTGAAATGACTGCTGTGTAATATTTTAACAGTCCCTGCATTAATTGAACATTGCCTGGTAGGCTAAAGATAAAACAAGCTTTCTCTCTCACAAAGGTAAAACAAATACTATTAAAATCTAACTGGAGAGCTTTCTAAAGAGTATTAAATCTCAGCTCAGGCAGGCCGTGATGCATTGTGAAGGTCAAAGCTGATAGGAAATATAAATTAGCTATCTGCATAGAAATAATGCATTTGGATAAAGAAGTTGTGCCTAGAAAACAGGGATATGAGCTGGAAAAACAACAACTGAAAAACCAACTGAAAAACTCCCACAGAAGATGCAGGAATCACAAAACAAAAGTCACCAACACCAGCTATAGCTTCAAAAGTATCAAGGACAGACCCAGTGGAGCGAATGATCTATCTTATAAATTAGACTTCAACTAGTGTAAAAGCAGCCAAAGTGAGGGCCCAATTGTTTTGGTAGCCTGTCGGCAATCATTTGAAAGCTGACAGGATACCACGGCTCGGAGTGTGATCTCACAGATTTCAGTGCTCATGCCGAGATGAGCAGAGCAGCACGGTGAAAACTGATAGCAAAAGCACTGCTGCCAGCTTTGCTGTACGAGGAAATTATCGTTCACTCCAAATAGCAGCTCGGGCGAGTGCTGAATGACTTCCTTTTCCTCCTCTCCTTCTCTGCCTGCCTTTCTCCTGCTCTTGTGGTAGGCTTGATGGGCCCCAAATAGGCTTATACATGTACTGGCTTGCCCAGGTGTGTTTTTCTCCTGTGGCACACAAGGTACACATGCTTAGCTTGTGCCTGCCTTGTGCAAGGCATATGCTTTTCCCAAATTTGGGTAAAGCAAGCCTGTGGCTCCATATTGCCTTTCTCTAGGAGCTGCAGAGTGGGAATGCTTCTGGTTTATGGGTCAAGGAAGATTTATTTCCTCTCATTTATAGCATCATGTACTTGGACTAGTAGCATTACTGTTTGCATTTGTGGGATACTACAAGGCCCTGTCCAAAATAGAATCCCTGGAGATTAATATTTTCCTGGCTGAAATGCCCACCAATTCCATTACAAGTAGAGGTTGAATTCATTATAAGTATGTGCCCAATCTTGAAGCTGGTGGAAAATTAAGAGAGTCCTATGAAAAAAACATTAAGCAGAGACTGCAGGGAACTGATTTCAATTCTTACTGTTGCTGCAATTTCAGCTGTCAACAAATTACTTCATTAGCTGCTGTCCCAGTCGGAAAAACTGAGATATTTTCTTGGATCAACATATCTAATTCTACCGGAGAACAGTCGTTTAACAAATGCTTGCATTTCTAGAGTCTATCACAATTTGAGTCCAATATTCATTTGGCTGTCTAGCTCCTGTGATGTAAATAACAACTACTGTGCTTAGTGGGGCCCATGTGCAACTAGAAGATGGAGTATCATTCCATACAGCTTTTTCTCAGTAAAGATGCTGAGCTGAAGCTAGCCTTGCTTCACCCCAGGCACCCGGTGCTATCCCTTCAGTTCACTATTTATCAGTACCATGGTCTAATCTAGGTTAAATGCCCCTGCTTTTCCCCATGCCGACCTTGCAACACAGCTAAAGAGCTGAAAGATGAAGAGTAGGAAGAAGCAGAAGACATTTTCTTTCCAAAATGTCACCTTCCTGCTAATAAAAGAGTGCCTGGCAATCTACTCCTGCAGCCAGGCAAAGGCAGTGCTGTCTTAATTTTACAACCAGAGAATGAAATCATAGAATCAGCCAGGTTGGAAGAGACCTCCAAGATCATCCAGTCCAACCTATCACCCAGTCCTACCCAATCAACTAGACATTGGCATTAAGTGCCTCATGCAGGCTTTTCTTGAACACCTCCAGGGACGGTGACTCCACCACCTCCCTCAATCAAATCACAAAAGTATCAATTGTTTCATCCCAAGTCACACAGGAATTTTGTTCCAGGGGCAGAAATGTTGCACAGATCTCCCTCCCACGTCTCTGATCAGTGTCTAAAAGTTGAAATAATCACCAGAAGGTGAAATACTTGGGTTAACTGCAGAAGTATAAGAGTTTTATTGCTTGCTATGCAATATAGAGAGAAATAGCAGCAATGCATTTCGAGTTCCTGGAATCCTTTTAAATTCATTTATATTCTGAGAAATGCCTGGGAAAAATGACATGGTGGAGTTCTCTGTTCATTCCCTCTCGGTGACTTTCCTCTGACATGTTCTGAATTCGCCATTCAAAGGGAGGTGTTTGCTCAATGTTACCACCCCACCCCCCTCCCCCAACTTCAGAAAATCTCCCAGACTAGCTTCATTATTTAATTTCCAGCTGCTGAGTCTAGTCTGGGTGATTTTCTTAATGGGGGGAGGCAGATAACACCCAAACCATCACACCAGCACCACACAAACTCAGTCAAGAGCTGAAAAAAAGATCAGTGAATTCTTTGACTCTCGCAGCTTTGGTAGCCTGAGAGTGTTTTCAAAAATAGTTGAGAAATCAGAGGTCCAGATTTTTTTTTCCCTCTGGAGAGATTTGGGTTGATTTCACCTGCTCCTGCTGGTGGCAGAAGACTCTCCAGAAGATGGAAGCCTAATCCCTTCCAAAGCCACTCTGAAATGAAAGAGAAAATTCTTCCCACTCAGTGCCAGCTATCTAATTTCCAAGATGGAGTTACCTTTTATAATATATAAATATTAATACTGGTAATAGAATAATAATGTTCCTTCCCACTTGGTTTTAAGCAATTATTTAATTTTATTAATCCCAGTAGACCAAAAAGGATTTCACTTGCCCATTCCACTCTTTCTGTATGTGATAGATCCTCCTGATCACAAACTTTCACTCTATCTGCTGTCCCACAAGTGTCAGGCAGGCAAAAGTATAACTCTCCTTGGGGAGGGAAGTGGGGTCAAGGGTGAGGCTTGTGGACACTTTTCTCCACACATACAGTTCACAGGATCACAGGATGTTAGGGGTTGGAAGGGACTCAAGGAGATCATCGAGTCCAACCCCCCTGCCAGGGCAGGACCATACAATCTAGCACAGATCACAGAGGAACACATCCAGACAGGCCTTGAAAGTCTCCGGAGAAGGAGACTCCACAGCCTCTCTGGGGAGCCTGTTCCAGTGCTCTGTGATCCTTGTGTTGAGGTGGAACCTCTTATGCTGCAACTTACACCCATTGCTCCTTGTCCTATCCCAAGGAGCAAGTGAGCAGAGCCTGTCCCCTACTCCTGACCAGCCCTCAGGTGTTTATAAACATTTATTACATCCCCTCTCAGTCTTCTCCAGACTAAAAAGTCCCAAGTCCCTCAGTTTCTCTTCTTAAGCCATGCCCTCCAGTTCTCTAATCATCCTCATAGCCCTCAGCTGGACCCTCTCCAGCAGATCCCTGTCCCTCTTAAACTGGAGGGCCCAAAACTGAACACAGTATTCAAGATGAGGTCTCACCACGGCAGAGTAGAGGGGAAAGAGAACCTCCCTTGATCTGCAGGACATAACTCTGAATCTCACCATCACTGACTTCATGCAGCCCATGCCTGTTGGAGCAATGGACCTTTTCCTCTAAGGGAGAAGGCAAAGGGGTGTGTGATGCTGCTGGGAATGGAGTTCTGGCAGTGAACTTGGTCAAGCCCAAAGTTAGCTGATCCAGCACTAGCAGGCTTCCAGTCCCATCAGGAAAGAAAATGATTTTGTGGTGTAAAGCCCTCTCCTTTTTTCACATTTGAAAAGAAACGCCCAGTATTTTGTCCCTTCCAGTCAAACTGGCCTAAAATTTCATCCCTCTGAGTCCAGACACTTATTGTGTTCTCTGATTTCTCCTGAAAATACTTGACAGATTTCTTTATTGCTCTGCTCATTATTCCAAGTAATGAAGATGGAAAGAATGCAGGTCTTAAGGTACTGACTGGAAGAATCAATAGCTTGGGATTTTTTGAGGGAGTATCCAAAGACAGATTTTCCTGTGAGTATTAACATCTAAAAGCAAGCTGAGATTTTAGCTTACAGTACAATTCACATTCTTGTCTTTGCATGAACAGGCAGCACAGCAGGACAAATCCCTCCTCATCTCTAGGAGCTTCGTGCAGTTCACATCCCACATAAGCTTCACCTTAAAAGGTTCCATATCTGGCTGGAATTCAGCGGAAGGGAGAGTTTCTACTGTACCAATATTGCCTCTCTGTTTCTACTTGACTTTCTCAAGTTGCCTTTGTGAAATAAATACTGAGAGAGCATGATGACAACAAAATCTACAGGCTAGGAAGGAACAATAAAAATTTAAAACCTGTAATAAAGCAGTAGGAGCGCTGCAGTCATGCAATAGCTTTCAACAGAGATCGTAGTAGAAAGCATTAATTAAGCTTCAATCACTTAAGCTCGGAGGTAGGTAATATTACCATACCCACTTCACTAACAAGTAAACAGAAGCTTTGGTGTGTTACAAGCCCTGTCTAAAGTTACCCAATGAGTCAGAAAAAAGGGAAGAGAAGTAATCGAGTTAACAGCAGCAGTGAATGTTTCTGGCATGACATCATGCATATGCTCTTCCCTACTTCCAGCAGCCACCACCACTGTATTTACCAAGTTTTTGTACCTAGAACTCATGTGTTAAGCATCTTGATGATCTGGATGAGGGGATTTGGTCCAGCATCAGTAAGTTTGCAGATGATGCCAAGCTAGGAGAAGGTGTTGATTTGTTGGAGGTTAGGAGAGCCCTGCAGAGGAACCTTGCCAGGCTGGATGGGTGGGCAGAGGCCAATGGGATGAGATTTAAGAAGGCCAAGTGCAGGATTATAAACTTTGGCCACAACAACCTCAAGCAGTGCTACAGGCTGGGGACAGAGTGGCTGGAGAGCCAGGAAGAAAGAGACCTGGGGGTACTGGCAGATAGTAGGTGAATATGAGCCAGCAGTGTGCCCGGGTGGCCAAGAGAGCCAATGGCATCCTGGCCTGTATCAGGAATAGTGTGGCCAGTAGGATAAGGGAGGTTATTTTTCCCCTGTACTCAACACTGGTCAGGCCACACCTTGAGTTCTGTGTCCAGTTCTGGGCCCCTCAATTCAAAAGAGATGTTGAGGTGCTGGAACATGTCCAGAGAAGAGCAACAAAGCTGGTAAGGTGCCTGGAACACAAATCCTATGAGGAGAGGCTGAGAGAGCTGGAGGTGTTTAGCCTGGAGAAGAGGAGGTTCAGGGGAGACCTCATTGCTGTCTACAACTACTTAAAGGGAGGCTATAGTCAGGTGGGGTTTTGTTCTCTTCTGCCAGGCAACCAGCAACAGAACAAGGGGACACGGCGTTAAGTTGTGCCGGGCTGGGGGGAAGGTCTAGGCTGGATGATAGGAGGAAGTTCTTGACAGAGATAGTGATTGCCATTGGAATGGGCTGCCCAGGGAGGTGGTGGAGTCACCGTCCCTGGAGGTGTTGAAGAAAAGCCTGAATGAGGCACTTAGTGCCATGGTCTAGTTGATTGGTGAGGGCTGAGTGATAGGTTGGACTGGATGAGCTTGGAGGTCTCTTCCAACCTGGTTGATTCTACGATTCCTGCCATGATTTAGAAGTCTGGCTTATGGTTGTGGCCAAGGGCACTGATTCTAGCTTTCCCTTTTGTTCAACCTGAGGATTCCTTTCTCCCAATTTTATTTTTTGTCTTCCTTTCTACCCTCCTTGCTTCTGAGTGGGCAGCCAAGAATGAAGGCATCAGAGGAATAATTTTCAAATAAGTATAGCTCTGTGGGGCTACAAGTTTCTAAAGACTTCATTTAAGGCCTGAAATTATGGCAACAGATTTTCAGTTGCCTTTTAGCAAGTTCATGGCTGCAACACTATCTATATCAAGCGAGCCTCTAGATGAATTTTACACGCTCAGTCTGCACAGTCACCACTTGGGATCAAGTCAAGTTCAGAGAAGTCATCCTCTAGGAGAAGAAAAATATTGGTTTCCAAATAGACCAACTTCACATATGATTTCCTCAATCCCTTCCTAAAATAGAAGAACTGGGGCTTCACACACATAGGGAAAATTAAAATGGACAACTGTATCTACAGAGGAAAGAAAACCAAGCATCTTATCTTTACAGACTGGACTCTTGGGGATCAAAAACATGGAACAAAAACATTTAAGGTCGTGTTGGACCAGGCTCTGAGCAACCTGATCTAGTTACTGAGTGATGATGTCAGCTACAGTTTTATTTGCTGAAACGTCTCTTCATGGTTCTTAAGCAAATTTGCACTCTCAACATTCAGAAGATTATAAAATGTCTACTTCTCACTCTCACAAAAATCATCTCTGCTTGGCCCATGCCAAATGAAGCCAAAAGTGGGGTCAGGCCTGAAGTCACTGCAAACCATGATCTGATTTATCAGTGGCTAGAGGACAAAGGGTGATGGCTTTAAATTGAAAGAGGAGAGATTTAAATTAGAGAGAATGAAGACATTTTTAACAATGAAGGTGGTGAAACACTGGCACAGGTTGCCCAGAGAGGTGGTAGATGACCCATTCCTGGAAACTTTCCAAGGAAGGCTGAAGAGGGCTCTGAGCAATCTGATCTAGTTTAAAATGTCCCTGCTAACTGCAGAGGATCTGAACTAAATGGCATATAAAGATCCCTTCCAAGCCAAACAGTTTTACTATTCTATGAAATATAAGCCTCTTGCTCAGAGTTTGAGTGGCTCCAGGCGGCTGTGGGATGGAGGTTATAGAGAGGTGGGGGTTGGTCTGTTCAACCCAGTAAATAGTGACAGGACAAGAGAATATGGCCTCAGCTAGCATGAACAGAAGTTTAGTTTGGATATTAGGAAGAATTTCTTCACTCAAGGGGTTATCAGGCATTGGAACAACTTGCCCAGTGAGGTGGTGGAGTCCTTGGCCTGGAGATATGTAAGTCTTGTGGATGTAGAATCATAGAATGGTTTAGGTTGGAAGGGACCTCAAAGATCATCCAGTTCCAAACCCCTGCCATAGGCAGGGACACCTCCCACTAGAACAGGTTGCTCAAGGCCTCATCCAGCTTGGCCTTGAACACCTGCAGGGAGGGAGCATCCCCAACCTTCCTGGGTAACCTGTGCCAGTGTCTCACCACCCTCACTGGAAAGAACTTTTTCCTAACATTTATTTCAATCTCCCCTCTTCCAGTTTAAACCCATTACTCCTTGTCCTATCATTACAAGACCTTGTAAATAGTCCCTCCCCAGCCTTCCTGTAGGGCACTTCAGATACTGGAAGACCACTACAAGGTCTCCTCAAAGCCTTCTCTTCTCCAGGCTGAAAAGCCCCAACTCTCATAGTCTGTCCTTGTAGCAGAGCTGCTCCAGCCCTCTGAGCATCTTTGTGGCCCTCCTCTGGACTCATTCCAAGAGTTTGATATCCTTCTTGTGTTGGGGAGTCCAGAACTGCACACAGTACTCCAGGTGAGGTCTGACATGAGCAGAGTAAAGGGAGAAAATCCCCTCCCTTGTCCTGCTGGCCACACTGCTCTTAATGCAGCCCAGTACTTAGAATCATAGAATGCCAGGGGCTGGAAGGGACCTTGAAAGATCATCTAGTCCAGCCCTCCTGCCAGAGCAGGATGACCTAGAGCAGATCACACAGGAATGCATCCAGATAGTTCTTGAGTATCTCCAGATACTTCTTAGGGGTATGGTTTAGTCAAGGACTTGTCAGTGTTAGGCTAATGATTGGAATCCTAGGCAATTCTGTTATGGAGGAGGGGAAAACAACCTTTTGCCCCAGTGCTGTACAGCATATATAATGCTTCCTACCTGGGAATGACATGGGGATGCAAAACCAGTTAGCCCTGCATATCTTACAGGAGTCCACGAAATAGAGAGCGGCACTAATATTAAGGCAGGCAGGTAATAAACCAAAACTGATTAAAGGTCTGGCCCATAATTATTTTAAGCCTTTCATTTTTTTTTGCTCCATTTCTGTCCAAACTGGTGAGGTTTCTTTTCCTCCTGGTTTTGATTCAGTAGTCCTGACAGAAGTCCGCAGCTCCCCCTCTCTCGCATTTCTTCCAAGGCATAATGTAGTAATTATACTTACATTTTTAAAGGTAGACATTTCTCCATAGGCCCTTATCAACCTGTGGCCTCGTGATTATAATTACTTGATCCACAGTCTGCTATTTTTTTATCTTCCATAGGAGTAAAATAGTACAGGGATGGGACAGAGGGAAAAGCAGAGAAGTTGCAGACAGCTATCAGCACATGTTTCTTGAATGATTATGACAGGAAATATGAATATCAGAGGTGTCAGAAAACATATGATTGTATTTCTTTCCTCATTTCCTATTTCTCAACATGACAACAGACTCAGTAAAATGGATTTAATTGCTAGGTGGCTTCCCTGGTTAGAAGCAACAAGAAAACTATCCAAGTAGGTTTCTGTTTATTACTTTTCCAATTAGATTTGCATGGCCTTGATGCTTGCTCTCATGAGTCTATTTGCAATACTGGGAAAGGGCATGAGCAAAATGAGGCCAAGTCCATGACAAGTTTCTACTTAGCCTAGTTTTCCTTCAGTTGCTTATGATATTTCTGGTTTTCCAGACTGCAAATGAGATGAAAACCAGGAAAAGCAAGACTTGGTAATAACAGTGCTTACTCTGGCTGGAAAAAAACTGGTCTGAAACAGCAAGCCTGGCTTTGATTACATCTAGTAATCAAGCTGCATTCAGAATTGCTTGACTTAATGTCTCAGGAAATATTAATATGCATGTGGAAAGCTTTGTTCTGGAGACTGTATGATTGACTGACATTGGGTTAAAAAGTTAAAGTACTTTGTGCTTCATTTTTTCTTTTCTATTCTAGTCTCATGTTCAGGAGGGGCTAAGAGGGATAATGGAAAAGCTGCTTGGTAAATGAGCATTTTTATCTTTTAAGTCAGTATGGTAGCAGTACTAAACAGACAGAAAAACCACAAACACAACCCACTCGCAAGTCAAAGAACTGGCTGCAGGAGGGGGAGTTACTGCATTTGACTTGAAGTCCACTAACTTGACAACATATGACAACCTGTATTTTAGTATACTTCAGAATTCAGTGAACTAGGAAAAAAAATGCTTGCTAAGGACAAGACAATAAAGTAGTACTGTAGTAATCACAGAATCACAGACTGGCAGAGGTCGGCAGATGCTTCTGGAGATCGTCTAGTCCAACCCCGTTGCAAAATCAGGGTCACCATGAGCAGGTTGCCCAAAATGACATCTAGGCAAGTTTTGAATCTCTCTGAAGGAGTTTCCACAGCCACCTGTGCAGTGCAGGTGGATAATGCAAGTGCAGGATCACAGACTCACAGAACTTTAGAGGTTGGAAGACTCCACAACCTTTCTGGGCAGCCTGTTCCAGTGCTCTGTCACCCTCACTGTAAAGAAGTTTCTTCTCATGTTGAGGTGAAACCTTCTATGTTCCAGAGAGCCAGATTTTACCTATACATCCATTGTTCTGTTAAGCTTAAGTATAGTCTTTGTGTGTCTAACTGACAGCAGCAGGAAGTAATTGGACAGTTGTAGGGAGCAAAGATATTCACAGAGAGCAAGAAACTGGCATTTGATATCAAGCAAAACCAGATTAGCCAAATGCCATCAAACTCTTGGTGAGGACTGAGAGAGCTTGTGCAGTACTAGGCACATAAACAAGACAACACACATCCCATGAGCTCTTCTAGTCTCCCCGACCCCCAACTCCCAATGGTACTAAACCGTGTCCCCCAGCACCAGAGCCATGTATCCTTTAAACACAGCTGGGGTTGGTGATACAACTGCCTCCTTGGAGAGCTCATTCATGGCTTGGCAACCCTTTCAGTAAAGAGCTTTCTCCTAATATGCATTGTAAACCTCCCCTGGTGGTTTAGAGGCCATTTTTTCTCCTCCTACCATTTGTTATGAGGGAGCACAGACTGACACCCTGACAGCCACCTCCTTGCAGGTAGTTGTAGGGAGCACTAAGGTTTCACCTCAGCCTTCTTTTCTCCAGACTACACAACCTCAGTTCCCTCAGCTGCTCCTCATAAGGTCTCTTCTCCAGAAACAAACTGCTTTGGGACTAGGCAGCTTGTTTTATTTCTTAATGCAACATGCAATTGTATAATTCACTGTGGCAAAGTTAACACTCCTGAGACATAGTTTAAGGTTTTCTCTAGGAAGATGCTGAGGAAACAGTTTTTGAAAACTTATTTTAACCTAAACCAGTCAGCATTATGGTCTACCCACATTTACTAATGGCATCCTGGGGTGCACCATGAAAAGTGTGTCCAGCAGGTCTAGGGAGTTCTTCTTCTCCTCCTCTACTCTGCCCTAGTGAGACCACACCTGGAATACTGTGCTCAATTTTGGGATCCCCAGTTCAGGAGAGACAGACACTTGCTAGAAAGACTCCAGCAGAGAGCCACAAAGATGACTGGGGAACTTGAGCATGTCCCAGATGGAGACTGGAAAATCTAGGGCACTTTAGTCTGGAGAAGGAAAGAATGAGAGGAGATCTCATCTATTTTTATAAATATCTAGGGGTGGGTGTCAAGTGGATGGGGCAAATCTCTTTTCAGTAGTCTGCAGCAATAAAACAAGGAGTAATGGACACAAACTGGAATACAAAAGGTTTCATCTCAATATGAGGAGAAACTTCTTTACAGTGAGGGTGACAGAGCACTGCAACAGTCTTCCCAGAGGGGTTATGGAGTCTCCTTCTCTGGAGACTTTCAAAACCTACCTGGATGCATTCCCATGTGAACTACCCTAGGGGATCCTGCCTTGGCAGGGGGTTTGGGCTCGATGATGTCTGAATGTCCTTTCCAACCTCTAATGTTCTGCAATTCCCTTTAACAAGTTCTGTCCCACCTCAGAGCTCTTGACCAAACCCTTCCTCTATACCTCAGTAATTTTCTGTCAATGTTTTCATCTTCCAAAATTGCCTGCACTTCATTTGTCTAAGGAAATCTTACTAAGGAGTGTATTGGTGTGATAACAACATTTACCAATAAACCTGCGGGTCATTTCTTCCCCTTTTCCATTTGCTTCCCCACTTGGTTAGTCTTTTCTCCAAAAACACACTGCAGGCACATTGCTACTTTGGCAAGGGTGTTGGGCTTGATGATTTCTGGAGGTCCTTTCCAACATCAAATGTTCTGTGATTCTGTGACATTTGCACACTCTAAACAAAAAGCACTAGGAGTGTAGTTACCCAGATTCCTGTTTAAAACCTTTCTTGAACAACAATAACAACTCCTGAGCCACTAGCTTTTAAAATGAAACTTATAAGGGAAACATTCCGAAGAAACAATATTTTCCCATCAATAGATCCAGAAATAAAGAGCATGGGAAACATTTTCCCAAAGACATCAGTGGATATTCATAACATTTTACTTAATTATCAGAGCAAATGATAAGTGAACCTGAATCAAATCATAAT
This sequence comes from Tricholaema leucomelas, assembly GCA_013400475.1. NCBI lineage: Eukaryota > Metazoa > Chordata > Aves > Piciformes > Lybiidae > Tricholaema lacrymosa > Tricholaema leucomelas. The sequence goes on along the minus strand of WAAF01004969.1, from coordinate 174,173 downwards.
ATTCCTAAAAGAACCTCTCCCATATGTGTCACAGGTGAACAACACAGTCACACACTAAGTTTGGCAAGAGCACAAACAGGGCAATTCTTATATGTAAAAAGCAAGTGAAAGGAAAATACCTGACCTGGACCTCCCCAGATCCTTTGTTCTTTATGGTCAGTCATTTAAAAATAAAGAAAGAAATCAGTGCATTTCAGAGCCCACAACTTTCTCCCTGCATATATCTAGCTTGAAAATATCACTGCAGCATTTGCTATTTGCAAACTGCTGACTGGCACAGCTACCTTAGAGAACTAATAGATCACCGTGATCAAAGACATCTGCTGTTCTGGTGGAGCTACCAAATTCTCTTCAGGAACCCCAGTTTGTAATTATCTCTAACTAGGATCAGCATCCACCTTCTCTTCCTTCCCCAGCAACATAAGAGAGCACCACGCAGCATCGCCAGCCTCCAACTCTTGTTCCCACACAATGAAATGCGACATATTAAACATACAATGCATGTTCGAGTAAGTGGAGCCAACGAGAGCTAAAGAGCTTGCAGCTGCTGGTACCACCTGTGTCCCTCAGCTTCCAGCCAGAACAATCTCCTCTCTGCAGCCCCTAGTTGTGGCAAGAGATAAAAGAGGCAGAAAGTGAGAATGACATGTCTGGCTCCCATCCTGCTCTCTGCACGAAGGAGCCAGTTGATCTGGAAAGCTTCCTCTTGCAAATGTGGAAGATTGTGCCTCTTTCCCCCACAAGCATGCAAACACAAGGTGGCCATGGACGGATTTCCCATTTAATCCTCTGTGGCCAAGGCCCCACATGCTCATTGTCACAGTTCACCTAAGTGCAATTTCATTGCTTATCGTTGTTGGCTCTCCTGAGTCATGAGGATTGCTTTGGGATGGTAAACTTGGGCTGAGCAGGGAACAGACCTGGTGGGTAGACATGGTTTTGGCAGACCAAATGGAAATCTATCCTGAGGTCCATTTTATTTTAAGAGATGTTTTTATAACAGCTTTTGACAGAGAGATAGGCTTTAAAAAAATATTTTTGTTACCTTCTTCTTTGTTTTTTGTTTAAAAAAGTCCCCAAACCAAACAGCTATTTTTTTTCCCTTGTCTGACCAAGTGGTGATATGGATGCCTTTCAAAGTTTGGAATTATCTGTTGGCTACATCACTGCCTCAGGGCAACTGGCGTCCATTCAGGGATCAGAAAGACCATCGGTTGTTTGGATCTTTTTCCTTTCACATGGAGTTTTGTTTTCCTTTTTCCCTTTCCATGTATTTTATTTCTGAGTCAACCGTTTTGAATCAATGCCCATCTTGGGCCAGATTGTGCCATTAAATCACTGGCCAGTATTATAGCCTGGATGGGAAGCAAGGTTGGCAGAAATAGGCAGTCACATAGATCCTCACTAGATTGCTCCCAATATTAGTTATCAACACGAGCACTGGAGCTGTTCCTTCAAGCTCCATCCTCAGACTAAAGTCTCCTTTCTGCAAAACGCTTCCTGCAGTTTCTCTGCTCTTTTTAGGTGACATCTCAAGCATGACTGCTGGAGAAAATTCTTTCAGTCTTGTTGCAAGACCAACACCTGTACTCCTAGAGTCTTGCCCCTTCTCACTTCTCAGACTGAAGGGTTTTATCCCTTCATCTCCCTTGCATCATATCAGAATGTTACTGCCAGTCTGGTATAGACAGGATGTAACCACCACAGCATAACATTTCTCCTTCTGGCGCAGCATGAAGCTGGCTCATCTTTCAATTTAAATAAACTAGTGAGCCAAGTTACAAACATATTTGAGCTTTGTAGTATAAAGTCTGAGATTTTAGAGCCATCACAGAGCTCTGGTTGCTAACACCATGGACTTCCTAGAGACATCCTTTCCCACTTAGAAATATTGTTTACAAACATTTTGAGCACCTCTTGTGCTTGTCCAATGGTTTTCAATCCACTAGAGCACTGGCAGGGAGGTCTTCCCCAGACTTTTTCTCCTCTAACTAGGACAAATCTATAAATTAGGCTGTACTTCTCCCACAGTTTAGAAAAAACCCTGGATGTGGGGCTGTGATGCCTGTTGCAGTTATTGCCGCACTTGTCCCATTACTACATTATTGGAAGGATTCATAACACGTAATTCATTTACCAAGTGTGAGCAATAGAGTAGAATACTCTCTTTTCTTTAGGTTGCCCTACAGAGGAACTGTGCCTCCACTGAACACTAATTAGATAAAGAGCTTGGGATTCCTCATCACCTCACTTCAGAGGTTACTGGAGTAGGTGGCATGAGTTCTTCACTGTGCCACTGTCTAATTACAGTGTCATTTGTTTCATCTTTGTTGGTAGATGCTCTGTTCTCCTTTGTCAAGAGAAGTTGATCTGTTTGATTATGACTGGTCTTGGAACAGAGGGAGCAGAAGGGGTAGTACAGTGAACACTTCAGAGGACAATACAATTTGATATTCCTGCTAGTAAACACACCAAGCAGAAAGTGACCACGTCAAACAAACAGCCTGATCTGTGCCCATATCATTAGCTCTGCTAGTAAAGAGAGAGTGAAGTTAACTCTCCCACTTTCCATGTTGCACATTGTCCCGTGGCAGCTCCCAGCATTTGATTTTTGTATTTGCTCTGTAGCTCATTCCTTTCAATCACTGTAAAACTGGCATTAGACCAATTTCATTTCTCTTGGACTGCTCCTTGCTTATCTTCTGTATGCACTGATGGCCCAGTCCTATAATGTGACAGATGCTGTCCTGGAGCGGACAAAAATTGAACAGCATTGTCCTGCACCTTCCAGGAATTAATCAAAAGGCAGCCCAGACTTTTCCAAATGTTGCTGAGATATTGCTTCTCTCTCTTTTTTTCTTTAATGGTTTTTGTCCTGGCATTGGACACACACATCATTGCAACAGCATGTTGTGACCGATACCGTAAGTCTACCAGAAAATGTTTATTTCCTTTAGGAACAATTTGGTCTTGATGTTAATTGTGCTCCTCCACTCCTTTTACAAACATACTATTTGCACAAGCCATTATGGGAGCCAGATATCCATCCTCTGCAGTTCTCTACAAACAGGGTTTGCATGTTCAAATTCAGATGTGTTTACAAGCACATGAGAGAGAAAATATTAATGCACCAAGTTGGGTGTAACTCATCAAACCACATTACTGCTCCTTTGAAAATGTGATGCAGTATTCAAGGTCCTGTTGACACATTAAATTAAGAAATGTTTACAAGTGTTTAACATTTCAAATGTATCTTCATTCTCCCTGCTTAGCATATGATGTTACAGATTCATGACTTACATTAAAGGTGCATTGCCATCTCCTGTGAAACATGTTTGGGGGGAGTTACTAGAGTGGCTCTTATGGGGGCTGCATAGTAATTCTTTTTCACTAGTTCTGTTGTGTGGAGCTTGATTGAGAAGTGTCAATAGTTGTCATTACTCACTAGGCAGCCTTTAGGTAGAATAAGAAGATTCTTTTATGTGGCCCTAGTGAGGCCACGTCTGGACTATTGTGTCCTGCAGTATTGTGTCCAGTTCTGGGCTCCCCAGTTCAAGAGAGACAAGGAACTACTGGAGAGAGTCCAGCAGAGGCTACAGAGATGATGAGTGGACTGGAGCATCTCCCTTATAAGAGAAGGCTGGGAGACCTGGGCCTATTTAGCCTGAAGAATATTGAGAGGGGATCTTACCAGTACCTAAAAAGAAGGTGTGAAGAGGATAGGGCCAGACTTGCTTCAGTGGTGCCCAGCAATAGGACAAGAGACAATGGGAACTAACTGAAACACAGAAGGTTCCATCTGAGCATGAGGAAAAACTTCTTTCCTGTGAGGGTGCTGGAGCACTGGATCCGGTTGCCCAGAGAAATTGTGGAGTCTCCTCTGAAGATTTTCAAAACCCACCTGGACTCATTCCTGGGCAACCTGCTCTGCGTGAGCCTGCTTTAGGAGTGGGTTTGGACTAGATGGTCTGCAGAGGTCCCTTCCACAGCCCTTACTATTCTGTGAGTCTGTGTTTTCAAATGGCTCTAGTTTAATTATTTGCATCATAATAATGTTAACATTGACATTCTGTGGAGCTGATGCCTTGATTTAGTTATACAAGATTCAGGTCTTTTTGTGTGTGAATGTGTGCTTAGTCTTTCCCTGCCTCCAGATTTTCTCCTAATCATTAGCTCGTGATCTAGTGTGAGGTGTCCCTGCCACGTTGGAACTGAATGATCTTTGAGGTCCCTTCCGGCCCTGACAATTTTGTGATACATGTGCTGTAATGGACAAGTTAATAAGGTCTCATTTTAATTTCTCATGCTTCAGCTAGTCTTTTTTTTCACATTAAGGAGGGACTTGGAAAGCTACTTCTCTATGAAAGCTTAAATCATGAATCCAGATAACTGTGCCCCACATTCAGGTAACAGTGTGTGAAGCCATTTTGCTCCGTGTGCTGGTGACTGCAGTCGTAGTGCCTTGCAACCACTGATCATTACTGCATGCTAGCTGGCATTTTCACAGTCACAGAATTCACCAGGTTGGAAAAGACCTTTGAGACCATCAAGTTCAACCTATCACCCAACACCTTCTAATTAGCTAAACCATGGCACAAAGTGCCTCATCCAGTCTCCTTTTAAACACCTCTAGTGCTGATGACTCCACCACCTCCCTGGGCAGCCCATTCCAATGCCAATCACTCTTTCTGTGAAGAACTTCTTCCTAATATCCAGCCTAAACCTGCCCCGGTGCAGCTTGAGACTGTGTCCCCTCATTCTGTCACTGGTTGCCTGGGACAAGAGACCAACTGCCACCTGGCTACAACCTGGCTCCTTTCAGGTAACTGTAGAGAGCAGTAAGGCCTCCCCTGAGCCTCTTCTTCTCCAGGCTGAACAACCCCAGCTCCCTCAGCCAGTCCTCACAGATCTGTGCTGAGTCCCCTCACCAGCCTCATTGCCCTTCTCTGGACACGTTCAAGCATCTCAACATTTCCTGTGCTCTGCACACTGATTCTCCTAGCAGAAGAGAAACTGAGGAAACCTCAATAGGTGCCAAAATGCAATCATCAAGTTGATGTCAATTGTCTATGTTATACATAAGGTATATGACAAAAAAGGAGACAGAGAACAAATATTTCAAAGCAGTTCAGTAATTTGGGTCCTGTTGATTTGCCAAACGTGCAAAACCCACTACAAAATTAAGCAGCCTGGATCAGGGCAGAGATTTTCCACATGAGTATTATTTTTGAGAGCTGCCTAAAGTAAGTGCAAACATCACAATAGGCAACTGTATTGTTGGGTCATACAAACAGAAAATTCTCCATTCTGCCAAAGATTTGTAATGTGGCTCTCGGTTACTCCTGCCAGCTCTCTTGTATAGAGTTCAGTATGGTGTTAGTCACGTTATGTGCCTGTTTCACTTGGAGCTGGATGAATTTTTGTTGTATTTTACTTGAAAATGCATAAGGATATTCATTTTCTGACTGACTTTGCAACATCTAAAAGTACAAAAGAAAAAAAACCAAACCCAGAAGAGACTTCTGAAAATGAAGCTGTGTGTGGTTAGGGCTAGACACAGGTATGTGTGAGTTTATCACATTTAGCTGTGTTGTGCTATCTTCTCAAGATAAAAGGACAGGCAGAGCAACATTTTCATGTCGTTGCCAAAGCTATGTCACAGCAAAAGCGCTCATTAATTATAATGCACATTTTACTACTGGGGAGAAATTACAGGTTATTTTGGTAGTGTAATGACACAACCAGAAACATAAAGTTTGTGTTGGAATTCTCATTTGTTGTAGTCGTTTTCTGTTGAACTGATCTCTTGATTTTAAAAGATTAAACCAAAAAGTATTTCCTTACACTCACAGGCAAAACACCTGCAAAGCAGACAGTGAAGTATTTCAGGGAAATGCATACAGAGAAGAAAAATTGAGGAGAAAGAAGCACACAGAGATAATTATATGGATCCTGGGCTTGATTCATTGCAGTAGCATTCCAGTGAAGTAATTCAAAAGAAGCTAAGCCAGCATTATGTTGGAAGAGAGTCACACTGGTAAACCAGGACTTCTTTTGGCATGCTCATGTGCAAAAGGGAAATGAGCTCATTGGATTCTCCTCTCACTTTCACAGCATAAATCAGCAGTAATTCTGCCGAAATAAATGGAGTTAAGCCAGGTTAGCATGAAGGGGAGATGAGAATCAGATTTGCAAAGCATGGTTTGCTGTGATTTAGCACACAAATAAGTCCCTTATAATCTGTTTACCAACAATGGATGAAATATGCAAATTGTCTTTTTGGAAAGCAACCATGAAAACTGAGCTTCACAAAAGCAAAATGAGGGGTGGGAATGTTCTTAGTTCCAGACATTCACATCTGTAGTCAGAGGTTTGATACACAAACACTGTCTCAGTGAGAAGAAAACTGCCAAGTCTTCGTAACACATGCAGAAGTAAGGTAGATTATAACAAGACGTGAGACCACGATTTGGAAGGGCAAATATCCCTCACAGACACTGGGATAATCCAACAATCAGGCCTCAAAGAATGTCCATTCGAGCAAAGCAAGGCAGGCCAACTATACCATTTCACAATGTGGGCTGCACCCAAAATCCACTGCAGAGCTGTATAAAGGTGCCTGGGTCCAGGTGGTCCTAGCACCTGGTAGTCTCAAGCAGGAATAGTCATACAAAACACCCCAACCTTATGTTTTCTAAACACCGAGGATCTAAAATGGCTGCAAATGAGAATCCAAGTGTGTAATGACTGAATAAGAGATCCCTAAATAACAAGAGAGCAAAATGCTTTTGTGGTCACTTAGCCATGGAAGAGACAAGGAAGATCAAACACTCAGGAGGAAGTTCTTTACAGTGAGGGTGGTAAGACACTGGAACGGGTTGCCCAGGGAGGTTGTGGATGCTTCCTCCCTGGAGGCGTTTAAAGCCAGGCTGGATGAGGCCTTGAGCAGCCTGCTCTAGTGGGAGGTGTCCCTGCCTATGGCAGGGGGTTGGAGCTGGATGATCCTTGAGGTCCCTTCCAACCTAAACCATTCTATGATTCTATGATTCATTTGCGGGCTTCAGGATGTTCAGGGTTGGAATAGAAGACATCTTAACGTCACTTCCACCCCGAACCAATCTATGGTAATTACTCAACGGCTCACAGGCCCTCAGATCTTACACAACTGGAAAAATGAAGGAAACCAAAAACCTGCTGTCACAGCAGGCTCTGGAGGCCTCTCACCCAGAAGAGGGCAGGCCTACAGTGTTTTTCCTTAGTGGCATTCTTGCAGATCTAATTCCCTTTCTTTTCTCTGCTATGAGAGATGGAGAAATAAAATACAATGCAAAAACCCAAACAACTTCGACTCTGGAAATAACTTAGGCAGTTGCCTCAGCACAGGGGCTCAGTCCTTGACCTTTCTAGTTACAGTTTTTCAGGCAAGTATTTTGTGTCTGCCTAACAATCAGTGTGGTCAAGTAAGGAGAGGTCAACTTGTTCCATTTGATTGCTGTAGATGAGGACAAAATGCCTGCCCCAAATTCAGATGAAAGCTTAGGTCAGAAAATCTAATTTTAATGAAGTTCTTCATTTCCCCCCTAATTAAAATTAAACCAATCAGCTAACTTTCAATTATTTCCCACCCCTACTTTCCCTCCTCTTTCCATCCTGCTCCCCACCCTGCAAATGATGAAGATGACCTGATGAGTTGTGTGTTATTTGTTAATGAGTATTTAACTGTCCAAAAGAAATATTTGAACTCAAAAAAAATACCATGAATTCTTGACCAGCTGAATGTAGGAATTGTAGTATCAATACTAGCATAATACAAGTACTATGATGATACTGAAAATACAACTAGAGAATACTATCTCTGAATAGAGTTCTTTAAAATCCCCCTCGTTAAGAAGGACATCTCCAGCTTTCTTAGCTTCCAAGCATTTTCACCTTCTGTCTCAGGCTTACATCTATGAAAAAAAGAGACCATTCTTTGCTTTAAAACAGGCAGAGATTGCACTCTGGAGCAGGCTGTGCTGGAAGTAAAATCTTTCTTTTTCAGATCTTCTTTCTCTTTCCTTTTTTTGCACTTGTTGCCTACTCGTTGTCAGCTCTCACAGTTTGCTTAATGCACAGTGGTTTTGAGGTATAATGTGACAGGTCTATGCGACTGGAGCTGGGAACTCCAGCAGAAAGCTGGACCCAAACAGACCTTTACCCCAAACAGAGCACAGAGAGAGCTCTTTGAAATTCAGTGTTCCTTGATCACAAAATGATAGGAATTAGAAGGGACCTCTGGAGATCATAGAATCAACCAGGTTGGAAGAGACCTCCAAGATCATCCAGTCCAACCTAGCACCCAGCCCTATCCAGTCAACCAGACCATGGCACTAAGTGCCTCATCCAGAGATCATCTACTCCAAACCCCTCTGGCCACACAATTTTAGTGAAACAGAATCATCAGTTCAAATATATCTCTGGAAGAATTAGATATGCTTTAATAAAGCAAGGTGTGCTAGTTTGGAGCTAGCAAGAATGTTTTGGTGAGAAGGATTAAATCACAGGCTGTGAAAGAGAAACAATGATGATGTGTACTTCACTCATAGGCTTGCTGAGATTTATAAAAACAAGAGTAAAAACATAGATACCTTATCTATGCACAGTTTGAGCACAGCCTGAGCTCTGAGCTGCATTTCTCTCTAACCTCACCTACCGTCTCTCTGATTAATCCACTTGCTTCCTAACTCCTCTGGCTGACCTCCATTCTTCCTTGGGGCACACGGCAACATCTGGGGTAAGGTAGAGGGGTGGGAGAAGGTGGAAGGGCGGTTGAGAGCCTCTCCAGGGGACTCAGGTTACTGGGAGGGGTGTTGTATTTCTGTATTACCTCTCACCTTGTATATAACTGTATATATATTGTAAACATCTGCTTGTACATTCTGCTAAGCTTTATATTTATAGCACATTGCTCAGGATCATGTCCAGGCAGGTTCGGAATATCTCTAGAGAAGGAGACTTTACAGCTTCTCTGGGCAGCCTGGTCCAGTCTTCTCAAAGGAAAGAGGTTTTTTCCTTACGTTCAGACAGAACCATCTGTGTTGCAGTTTGTTCTCATCATCACTTGTCCTGCCATTAGCCACCACTGGAAAGAGTCTGGCCGCATCCTCTTGACCCCTGCCTTTTACATATTGATAAGGATTGTCAAGATCCCCTCTGTCTTGTCTTCTCCAGGCTAAATAGCCCCAAGTCTCATATCCCTTCCTTGCACTTGGCAGTGATCTCCCTCTCCTTTCATAGACTTTTACTCAAATGTAAACTTAAAACTAAGCAGAATCTGACATAAAATACCTGAAACAGACCCACACTTGCTTGAGTACGCTCACCACCGACTAGATGGCAATTTGGTCCTCATCAGGTTCTCCTTGCATCTGGCTGGAAAGCTACTGTGGTTGCAGAAGGTGGTTGCTCTCTCACTATTCAAACAAGTGCTTATGACTCAGGCCTGCACTTTTGGACATCTGCAAATGTTGTGCTCCATTAATGAGTCAAAACTTAAAACGTAAAGAGAAAGTACACAGGACTATCCTTATTCTTACATCTCATCAAAGCATTTGAAGTCAGGTAAGTTATTGCTACACTCCACTCCAAACTTAGCCCAGATGAGGACAACACAAAGATCTTGTTAATGAACTTCATTGTGGTGTTCTCTCTCCAAAAAAAGTAAGGGTGATGCAATTAACCAGCAATGTAGCAAACCTTCTGTGTTAGAACAAATTAGGAGTCTAACCTTTCAAAAAGAAATAAGTGAGGATATTAGAAAAGCATATCACAGAAGATGATGAATTGAGAGGATAAATAAGTAAGAATTTTCATTATTTCTCATTCTGCAGGAATGTGACATTATTACAGCCTGTTTAAAGTTAACAGAGGAAAAAAACTTTCTAATTGAACATGGAATGAGTGCAGAGGAGGGCAATGAAGCTGGTGAAGGGCCTAGAGAATAAATCTTATGAGGAGCGACTGAAGGAGCTTGGGATGGTTAGTCTGAAAAAGAGCATGCTGAGAAGGCTGACAGTGATAAGACTCCTACAGCTACCTGAAAGGATGCTGTAGAGAGGCTGCTGCGGATTTCTTCTCACAGGTGAATAGTGGTAGAACAAGTGGGAATGGCCTCAAGCTGTGACTGGGTAGGTTTAGACTGGACATGAGGAATTTTTTTTTCCCATCAGGAGTGGTCAGGCGTTGGAATGGTCTGCCCAGGGAGGTGGTGTACCACCCAACCCTGGATGTATTTAAAAGCCGTTTGGATGTGGTGGTTGGGGATATGGCTTAGGGTGCAACTTATAGAGTAGGGATATCAGTTGGATTTAGTGATCCTGAGGGTCTTTTCCAACCAGAATGTTTCTGTGATTCTGTAAAATTAAAATATGGAGCTTATTCTTACAGGAAATTTGAAGCCAAAAAGGATAAAAGGAGTAAAAGAACAATTAGATGTGTACATAGAAGATAAATCTATTCGGACTATTAAACGTGGAGATGTGTGATCTCAGGGTCATAAAACAGTTCTTTTCTGGTTCTGGAAGGCTTCTAAGCTCTCAAAGACCTTAGAACAAGTTCTACTACAGATATCATCGTTTAGAGTCTCACAAAAAGGAACCAGTATTTTCCAACAAAACCAGCCCACAGTTTGTTTATGAGAATTATCTGAAGTAATGCTCAAAAATGAACCTAGCCTCTTCAGAGTGCTCATCAGGGAAGGAAAACAGTTAGGGAACATCCTTTAAACATCAGGAAAATAAACCCAAACAAATCTCCCAACTACTGCAGTCGCATAGCTGTCATCATTCCAAGTTTTAACAGAAACCATTAAATAGTTCTACTCACAGCTCCAAAACAGTGTTAGAAGATTAAAAGTTTAGAAATGTCCCTTTTAAAACTGAAAATAACCTAAGCATAGCCCAACATAGCCCAGATATAACAAAACCAGCCAATTGATTGCTACAGCACTATGCGAGTCGGGCTTCACGGCACAAACCTCCCTCCAGTTTGATCATCTGCATCTGCCAACACTTCTACAGCAAAGGACTCATGAATCCTTACATCAGGGGCAGCTCCTGACTGAGAGAGGATCTAATCATAGAATCAGTTGGGGTTGGAAGGGACCACAAGGATCATCTAGTTCCAGCCCTCCCTGCCATGGGCAGGGACACCCTACCCTAGATCAAAATAAATGCATATATATGTATGATAAATGTATATAAATATCTGAGGGCTGAGTGTCAATAAAGAAGGGACAGACTCTGCTCACTTGCACACTGTGATAGGACAAGGGGCAATGGATGTAGACTACAGCACAGGAATTCCACCTCAACAGACGGAAGTACTTCTTTACTGTAAGGGTCACAGAGCGCTGGAATAGGCTTCCTAGAGAGGTTGTGGAGTGTCTTTCTCTGGAGACTTTGAAGACCTGTCTGGATGAGTTCCTGCGTAACCTGCACTGGATTATGTGGTCCTGCTCTGGCAGGGGGGTTGGACTTGATGATCTCCAGAGGTTCCTTCCAACCCCTAACACATCCTGTGATCCTGATTTCCTCCCTCTCAGAGGGCAGAATTGGTATGAAAAAGTAGTCAGTGTTTGCAGAGGCAATAGTTGAGCAACTGTGAAATTCCAATATGAGCATCAGTGAGATGCTCATTTAAAACCTTCCTCTTTTCTTGGCTCTCTTACAAAGGCAGAGCTTGCAGAATGACTATTGAGAGACAGCCTAGACTGAACAATGAGGACACTTGACTTCAGACCACACACATATTCCTTCGCTTGACTCTCAGATCATCTCTGGACTCCGAGTAAACACTTCTTCTGAGACACCAGTCTCTTCCATCCCCAAAATTGCTCTTCCCAAGGCATCACTCTCAGTAAATCAGACACCTCACAATATTTCCAACAGTTTGCATCCAGCAGAAATGGGACACCTTATCATCTGTATGCCAGGAGCCTGATTTTGTCAATTAGATGCTGTATATAAAAAGCCTCTGCTATCTGCTTTCTTGCTACTCTGGGGAAAGCATATGAATAATTTTAAATGAGGAAAATACTGTTGGGAATATTGTTTTATTTGGGAATTTTAAACTATGAAACACATCTACAAAGTGTATTTTAGAATTAATAGCAGTTTGTGGTTTTGTTTCTTGTGGTTTTTTTTGTATGCACACACATATGTGTATTTTGAATTCAAATAAAAGAGGGAGAATATATCTGAATATATCATAGAATCAACCAGGTTGGAAGAGACCTCCAAGATCATCCAGACCAACCTAGCACCCAGCCCTATCCAGTCAACCAGACCATGGCACTAAGTGCCTCACCCAGTCTTATTTTGAACACCTCCAGAGATGATGACTCCACCACCTCCCTGGGCAGCCCATTCCAATGACAAATCACTCTCTGCGTGAAGAACTTATTCCTAACAAACTTCTTCTTAACATATCTTATAACATCACATTAGTTAGCACAGATTTTGAAAGACAGACCAAAACACCTTAAAAATAAATACCTATGAGCAAAGCATGGGAAAATCCTCTGATGTCCTTGGCGCAGGTCCAAAGGACACGCAAGTGAGAGATGTATTGTCTGTGGCACAGAAATTACTCCACTTATCAGCTGTATACCTTCCTTGTGACATGACTGTTACACAACAGGAGTAATTTTTGAAGATCCTAATACATTTCACTGTTTACAGAATTTGAGCCTGGCCTTTTAGATGGATGAGAATGTTTGTAAGCTGCAAAGGGGAAAAAAAGTAAAGCAAAAGGAGTAACGCTGAGATGATGAGAGTTTGTTTAGGGTGAATTGATCTGTGATTGTACAACAGATCATTTGAGCATTTGCAACCTTCTGAACCTTTTTGATCCCACCTCATCATTACCCTAATACCCTTTGTTCCCTTTTGAGCTATGGTCACTTAGAATCACTCATCTCAGAAACTTCACAGTGATGTCTTCAAGACTGCTGATATAACACTCTTATTCATGAAAGAATGATTTTCAGAGCAATACACAGGGGAATTGCACTGTTTCCAAACTGCAATTGTTGGCCACTTGTTTTATGTTTCATCCTATTCTTTTTGGATATATTTTTGATGTAGCAAACAAACTGAATTCTTCTTGAAAAATAAATTACACACTGGGAGTTTTCTGAGCTGTCCACACAGCATTTGTTTCATGTTCCCAGCGTATCACTGGGACTGACAGGAAGAAAGAAGGTGTTTGCCAGCTGTCACCACAAAGTAGTTTCTAAACTGTGGTTTCTGTGTTATTGCCGGATCTCAAGTGCTGTTGCACAAAAAAACTCTTAGCAAAAGCTAATCTTTTACAGATGACCAATACATATTAATGAGCCAATACCATTTAATGGTAGCCTTTCTTTTCAACAGATTATACTGAAAAAACCCAAACCAAACCAAACCCCAACAGCTAAGAGGACATATTTTTATTTTATAAAGCTCAAACTCAGCTGCTGTTCTTTAAGCAACGGAAACAAAACACTCATTAACATTCATATATATTAAATGGCTTCATTATACTGCTCTACTGCAAGATGCTTTCTGTCTTCCCTGAGTCCTGGGTTATTTACCTCTCAGCTAAGTGATTCTGCAGAACATTTAAAACAGTATTGCATTGGTCATTATATATCATAGAATCAGTCAGGGTTGGAAGGGACCACAAGGATCGTCTAGTTCCAACCCCTCTGCCATGGGCAGGAACACCCTGCCCTAGATCAGGCTGGCCACAGCCCCATCCAGCCTGGCTTTAAACACCTCCAGGGATGAGGCCTCAGCTGCCTCCCTGAGCAACCCAGTCCAGGCTCTCATCAACTCTCATGGTGAAGAACTTCCTCCTCACATCCAGGCTGAACCTACCCATCTCCAGCTTTGCTCCATTCCCCCTAGTCCTGTCACTACCTGACATCTTAATTCCTAGATTCTATGATCCTGCACTGGGAGAGGGTTTGGACCTGAAGATCTCCAAAGGTCTTTTCCAATTTCTACCATCCTATGACCCTGTGATATCTGTGGTAGAATACTGCAATGCAAAATACATATATCTATAGCTTGGCTTACTTTAAAAAGAAATAATTGAAATCAAAGAAAGTGAGTGGCAGAAAATATTAAGAAATGTTTTTAAGACCAACGTGAAACCTGCAATGGTGCCTGTTGTTAAATATATCCTCCTTCAAGAGATAAAGCCCAGGGTTATTATGTAAGGAACTGGGGATACCATGCCATGTATATCATGAATTATGAAACCAGGCAGTACAGATTATGTGTTTTATCCTTTGAAACATGAGTAGAAACTCTGAGTAATTTTCTAGCTGAAAGTTTCTTGTCCAGCCTGGAATAGTCAGAGCTGAAGGTATCAAATGCTCAGCATCTTGGGGAATCTGTCATCTTTCAAGTGCCTCATGCTGTGCACATGCAACCATGGCTCACTTCTTAAAGACATACTTGGATGGGAAGCACTTTCCAACCTCCCACTCAGCTCTGGAACCCCTGCCTTGTCTGTCTTCACTTTCCCTGCAAAAAAAGTAGTCAAAAATATACATTCTGACCTTGATAATACTGGATTGCTTATCAACTTGATAAATCTTTGCCTGTTCCCTAGATAAGTCTTAGCTGTCTAAGCTTCACCAGGCTGTTGCCACCTCCACTGCCTGTGGGCTAGCCCTGAGGATCTCACTGCTTTTCATAGAATCATAGAATCATAGAATGGTTTAGGTTGGAAGGGACCTCAAGGATCATCCAGCTCCAACCCCCTGCCACAGGCAGGGACACCTCCCACTAGAGCAGCTCGCCCAAGGCCTCATCCAGCCTGACCTTAAACACCTCCAGGGAGGAAGCATCCACCACCTCCCTGGGCAACCCATTCCAGTGCCCTACCACCCTCACTGTAAAGAACTTCCTCCTAACATCCAGTCTAAATTTCCCCCCTTCCAGCTTATACCCATTCCCCCTCGTCCTAACATTACTAGACCGTGTAAATAGTCCCTCCCCAGCTTTCCTGTAGGCTCCCTTCAAATACTGGAAGGCCACTATAAGGTCTCCTCGAAGCCTTCTCCTCTCCAGGCTGAAGAGCCCCAACTCTCTCAGCCTGTCCTCATAGCAGAGGTGCTCCAGCCCTCTGATCATCTTCGTGGCTCTCCTTTGGACCCGCTCCAGCAGTTCCATGTCCTTCTTGTATTGGGGGCTCCAGAACTGCACACAGTACTCCAGGTGGGGTCTGACGAGAGCAGAGTAAAGGGGGAGAATCACCTCCCTTGCCCTGCTGGCCACACTTCTCTTGATGCAGCCCAGCACTCGGTTGGCTGTCTGGGCTGCATGTGCACACTGCCGGCTCATGTTGAGCTTCTCGTCAACCCAGACCCCCAGGTCCTTCTCCTCAGGGCTGCTCTCCAGCCATTCATCACCCTTTTCCAAGCTCTCCTTTTTGGTAGCTTCTACAGGGAACATTTTCCCAAAGAAATCTATCAGAGATGGAATCTGGTATTACACTGGATCTTTCTACACTGCATTGCAAATCTTCCCTTAGAAGCAGAAATGGGATGAAAAAGTATGTTTTTATGCAAATAGTCAGCCAAAAAAACCCCAAAACAATTACCTCAAGAAGTACCAAAAAATAATATGCCATGTTAATCTTTCACAGGGAGCTCTGATAAGCCTTGCTTGTCTTTTACAAAACTCCCCACACCTCCAACTTTTGTCACAAGGTAAGATTTGAAAGGTCATCTAATGTCTCCATCATTCAAATATGTGGGAACTAAGCTGATATAGTTCACAGCTTATATGTTTGCAGATAACCTATGTGATGATAGAACTGCTTATTTTGTATGGGAATTAAAATTGGAATCTAAGCATCTAGAAAAGAAAAAGATTAAAATTAATAATAAGGCCCACACTTGTTCAGTCATTTAGTTTGCATGGTGATTCACTCATAAAGAAAAGAAGGACCAAATTGAGTCAACAGTTGTGTACAAAACACCCTTTAGTCACAATAAGCCTCTGGAGACAGATGTAAATGTTCAGGCGTGGCTAGATAGAAGTGAATGGCAGTAGATAATCTTGCTGTTACTATTTAACATTAATATGATTGCAGGTAAAATGATTATTGACACAGACACAAGAGGCCTGTTACAGTTGAAGAATGGGGTCCTAAATTGTAAATAAAGTTTCTAAGAGAGTTTGATTGTATGTCCCAAAAGGAGGCTGAACAGAAGAGAGAAATTTATCCCATTTTGTTGGGTTGTTATTTTTCTATGTAAGCTGAGGTTTAGAGTGTTTTTTCTCTTGCTTCCTTGCTTGTCCCACTGTTTCTCTCTCCCTATGGCCTTGCCTGTTCAGTGTCAAAACATTGTTTAGGTTACACAGCAGTAGCGAGGTAAGACAAGGTGACCTTGCCAGCTGTGGTGTCCAGTGGGGGAGGTATCTGAACTTTTTGTCCAGGGGGCTTTGGGTTTGTACAAGAAGGGGAACAAGTCTGGGGACAGAGTGGCTGGAGAGCAGCCAGTAAGAATGGGACCTGGGGGTACTGGTAGATAGTAGGCTGAGCATGAGCCAGCAGTGTGCCCAGGTGGCCAAGAGAGCCAGTGGCATCCTGGCCTGGATCAGGAACAGTGTGGCCAGTAGGACAAGGGAGGTTATTCTTTCCCTGTACTCAGCACTGGTAAGGCCACATCCTGAGTCCTGTGTCCAGTTCTGGGCTCCTCAATCCAAGAGCGTTGAGATATTGGAATGTGTCCAGAGAAGGGCGACGAAGCTGTTGAGAGGCCTGGAACACAGCCCTGGGAGGAGAGGCTGAGGGAGCTGGGGGTGTTTAGCCTGGGTAAGAGGAGGCTCAGGGGTGACCTTCAACTGGTGTAAGTGTTGCAGCTGCATAAAGCTATGTAGTGCCTATGGCAGCTGATAATTTGTTTCAGAACATTCATATTACTGTGGAAGTGCAGGAAAAGTTTTGGAACAGTCACTTTTTAAAGCCAAAATTCTTCCCAACCAAACTTATCACTGCTGTGTGTTACATATAGAGTAGAAACTGTTGATGGAGTGAAATTATTAACAACTTCTGTAACATAGCAGATAAAACAGTAAAGTCCCTTAAAGAGGGTGGGAGCAAGGTGAGGTTCATTCTCTTCTAAGGAATAAGCAATCAAACAAAAGGAAAGAGCCTCAAGTTCCACCAGGCGGTGCATCAGGATAAAGTGTGTCCAGCAGATCTAGGGAGGTTCTAGGTTCTTCTTCTCCTCTACTCTGCCCTAGTGAGACCACACCTGGAATGCTGTGTCCAATTTTGGGCTCCCCAGGTCAAGAGAGACAGAATCCTGCTGAGAAGAGTCCAGCAGAAAGCCACAAAGATGATTGGAGGACTTGAGTATCTCCCCTATGGAGAGAGACCGAGAGCCCTCGGGCTGTTTAGTTTGGAGAAGAGTGAGAGAAGATCTCATCAATGTATAGAAATATCTGAGGCGTGGGTGTCAAGTGGATGGGGCCAATCTCTTTTTGGTGGTCAGCAGCAATAACACAAGGAGCAACAGGTACAAACTGGAATACAGAAGGTTTCACCTCAACATGAGAAGAAACTTCTTTAGAGAGAGGGTGATGGAGCAGTGGAACAGGCTGCTCAGAGAGGTTGTGGAGTCTCCTTCTCTGGAGATTTCCGAAACCCACCTGGCTGTGTTCCTGTGTGAACTACCAAGCAGGAGCCTTGGCAGGGTGGTTGGATTCAATCTCTGGAGGTCCCTTCCAACCTCTAAAGTTCTGTGATTCTATTTAGATTGGACATTAAGAAAGAGTTCTTCAGCAAAACATTTGTCAACCCCTGGAACAGGTTGCCTGGGGAAGTGATGGAATTGCCATTCCTAGAGGGCTTTAACAAATGTGTAGATGTCAGTCTGAAGGATGGGTTTAGTGGTGATCTGGCAGTGCTGGGTTACAGATGGATTTGATGATCTGAAAAGTGTCTTTCAACCAAAACAATTCATTGATTCTATTTGAACAGGCTCTACAATCAGGCCTTAGAATATTTTCAGCCCAGCTATTAAGTGGTATTGATGACATGTAGTATTAAGTGCCTTCCAAATGCCACTCTTACTAAAGTTTTTCCAAGGGAAGAAGGTATTTTCCTCTTCTTATGAGAAATAAAACAGATATACAGAGAAAAGAATTTGCACAAGGTGACACCAGAGGCTGCAGCACCCAGAAGAAACGAAGTAGCTAGGTTCCCACCCTGAGTCTGAAGCAGGAACACAGCCCTTTGTCTCCAGCGAGAGCTGTGTTCTCACTTCTTTATCATTTTCAGTGCATCTGTCATATTAATTAAGATAATTAATGGAGCCAGCAGAGCAAAAGCTACATATATAGGCCCTGATGTCATTCACTGTCACCACAATGGTAGAGATCAGAAGCTAGTGGTAGCTAGTTCCACATCCTCTCCCTTTTTGGAAGGAATTCACACAAAGTAATCTTGTTTTTTCTTCATCTCTACTCTTCCTGAAGTAAGATGTGGTGAGACTAAATACCTGTTCCACCAAACAGTGGTTTTCAACTCATGATATATTGCCTATGCCTAAAGTAGCCACAAAAAATAAGAGAAGCAAATTTGTCTGTGCTGTGCAATCACCTGCATGGAATTTTCAAGGGTTCTGCATTGTTACTTCAAAATGTGAGATACCTATGAAGAAAATCAAACCATTCTCAGATGCCTTTCAAAACGTTCAAAGTGCCCTTAGACTACCGGAGGAATATCCCTGGTCAGGATTGTTTTGCAGGATCAGTGACTGCAATCTGGCCCTGAGCACATGGGAAATCTTGGAGCCATCACCTCCTCTGCAACCACCCGAGTCACTCAGAAGATCTTGCATGTCTTGCATTTAGAAGGAATTGTGATTTTAAACAAATGGTTTTCAAAACCCTGTGTCAGTGCTCTAGCTGCAAAACTGTGAGTGAACTCACACCAAAGAAACTCCTTGCTAAGCCTGATGATGCCAGCTGAAGAAAGCAGAGTTATGACTTTCCTCTCAAGTTCTTCAACAATACTAGTCTCAGTGCCTTCCTTATCATCCAGATGAATGGGAAAAAGCAGCAGATTTTATTTCAGGAATAAAGTTATTATAAAGTACATGCTTAAAATAATAACAACAACAACAATTCAAGAGAAAAAAAAAAATCAACCCCCTACCATAACACTGTCTGTATTTTTATTCCTGCTGTATCAGGACTTTTCAGCAGCAAGAATTCGTATTTCTTCTCATTCTGTGAGACAGAAGAGGCTTACAATTCTGTGAAATGTAATGTACAGGTTTAATAGGATTGTACTCTTGCCTAATGTCACAGCAACAAATAAATGCAGTAGAGAATTGCTGACACAATAGGAAACTGCTAGTTCAACACAAATGAGTCTCTGTAAATAAATCTGAAGTAATTTCTCTCTACATTTTCGTTGCTGCTTTAAGCCTGGGTTAGAGTAAGGAGGTGGCATGGCATTAATAGTGGGGGTGTGTGTTAAAAACTCTTCTAGCAATGTGTTGCAGCATGTTGTAACTTAAGGAAAACGTGACTTGACAGTTCACTTCTGAAACACCTTGTTTAGGCACAAACTCCCCTTGCAGCCCACATACAAAGAGCACAGAATGGCACATTGTGAGCTGGTGGAAATGGGATTGTGAAGGGACACAGTGGCACTCCCGTGCACTTGGCAATGATCACATAATCAGATTCAAAGCTCTTGCAACACAACTGGCACCAGATATCCTGAGTACAAGAAATGATAGCACCTCCTTGTTTCTCCAGTCAGCAGTTCTTGGCTCTTTCTGTCACTGTTTCCTTACTGGCACAGGCTTCTTCTGACTAGCAGATCCAGTGACAATTATACTGGAGAAATACACATCAGCCTTACCTCAGCCATTTTCCATTCTACTCACACTGATTCTTTCCAGTGTAAGACAGGATTAATCCTCTCCCACTACCTAATTATACCACAGCAGCATACCTGACAGAAGGACCACTCAAGACTGCTAAGTATTTTGAATAGCTACTCTGGAGGGATTCAAAACCTGCCCGGATGCAGTCCTGTACAAGCTGCTCTAGGTGACCTTGGCTTTAGCTGAGAAGTTGGAGTAGATCATTGTCAAAAATCCCTTCCAACTCCTACCATTATGTGATTTTATGAGACTATAAGAGAGCCTTATCATGAGTAAAATAAGGAGCAAACCACCAAAACTCAACAGTTACTGTAGTGGCTGTTGTTAGCATGAGGCTGTGATAGATAGAAGAGCTAGCCTTTATATCAACGTTTTTCTTCAGCCTTCCTTCTATTGATGTGTCTTGACCAGACACTCAACCACCTGCTCTCCAACTCCCCCTCCTGAACAGGACAGAAAGTTGAAAAGAAGATGGGAAAGCTCATGGAGTTGAGGTAAAGATCACTCACCCATCATGGCTACAACAGACTCAACTTAAGGAAAATCAATTCTATTTATTGCCAACTAAACCAGAGTTGGATGGTGAGAAACGAATGCAAAGTCAAATACTTTCACTCTCCTGATCCCCCTCTTACCTGTATTTCCAGCTCCACTTGCCTCACCAGGTTCTCTCCAGAAGATTCTACTCTCGCACTTGAATCACTTCTTTCCCTTCTTTCATCTTCACATCAGAAGACTGTTCCTTGCTATTCTTTTTTCTCTCTTCTTTTCCCAGTCACTTATCTTCTGTGTTTTCTTAACCAGGCTTCTCTAGAGATGCCTCAGCCTTGTCTCTTTGCAGACGAGGTGGGGTTATGGGGGAAAAGGAGATAACAACTACTCCTGAGTCAGGTTCTCAGCTGATGTAAAGAAGTCCCATTCTCACCTCACCTGCAGTAGCTGACTGTGACTTCAGTGATTTCCAGGAGCCTTCAGCTGCCATCCAAATCGTCTTAATTGGATGACTGAGCCGTATGACACTACAGCAGAACTTTGGATTGCTGTGTCAGGGCTGAAGTTCATTTTTTAGCAATGTCCAATTATCTGCTTTCAGTTAACAGCCACTACTCAATGCAACATGTAAGGAATAAGGAGCAGCATGAGGACCTGGTTGTTGCAGTGTTTATGGACAATCTTCCTGGGTGGTTTGATTAACTGAGGAGCAGATGCTATTTTTCACCCTTTTCTTGATCTATTTTTGCTTGGAAAATTCGGAGCTGATTGCACATATGCTTAAAGTTTGGGGATGCAGATTTGGAAAAAATCTAAACAAGTAAATGCATTTCATGAGTACTACCAAGAGGGCACTAAGTATTTATTCTAACCATTGGATTTCCATGCACAAATGTTTAGCTGATGCAAACAAAGAGACTCAATTGGTCAAATCTTCTTTAGGTAATGAATGGATCTTGTTTCTGTTGTGGTTTAATTACCTTCCTTGGTTCAGATGCCTTCACTGAGCTGCATCTGCAAAATATTTCTCAGCTGAGGTATGACTAAATCCTTCCTATGATTTGACCCCATGGCAAGGATCCAGAGGGAGCTGGACACCCACATTGCTCTTCCTGCAGTAAGAGTTGCAAGTGCACAGCACCCTCGACCATTCTGTAGGAAGTTCTGCATATTTCAAGATTTCTCTATGGAAGAAATTGCTTGTTGGGCACACATATATACATGGGGTGATACCAGAAGGGACACAGCATCATAAAACCATAGAATGGTTTGGGGTGAAAAGGACCTTAAAGAGTCACCTTATTCAACCCCCCTGCAGGAATAAGGGACATCTTCAACTGGATCGAGTTTTTCAGTGTCCTGTCCATCCTGAACTAGAATGTTTGCAGGGATGGAGCTCCTGTCATCTCTCCGGGCAACCTATGGCAGTATTTTGCTACCCTCAGCTGTATCTAGTCTAAATCTCCCCTCTTTCATTTTCAGATCATCACCCCTTGTCCTATCACAACAGCCCTTATCAAAAAGACTGTCCTCATCTTTCTGCTAGGCCCCTTTAAGTACCAAAAGGCTGCAAGAAGGTCTTCCCAGAGATTTTTCTTCTTCAGACTGAACAGCTTCAACTCTCTCAGCCTTTCTTCATTGCAGAGGTGCTACAGCACTCTGATAATTTCTGGGGCTGCCTCCAACAGTTCCATGTCTTTCCTGTGCTGAGGGCTCCAGAACTGGACATCATACTGCAGGTGAGGTCTCACCAGAGCAAGTAGAGGAGCACAATCACCTTCCTTGGTCTGCAGGCACTAAGGCTTCAATGCTTCTTGCAGGAATGGATGAGCAAGATGAACCAAGTGCTGGCTAAGGAACCTGGGAGAACTTTGTAAGCCTGAGATGAAGGTATCATGGTAGGAGGGTGACCAAGGACCCTTTTGCCTTCACAGAGGTCAGACAGCAGATGGAGAAACTTCTGCTAAGGATAATCAAGGGACGCATTTTGGCGTGTTACCCTCTGGTTAACCCAGAGCAATTATTTCTGACTGCATCTCCATTTGCCAGGTCAGGTTTTTTTATTATCAACTCTCAGGGGCAAAATTTCAAAGCACTAATCAAAGATTCTGTAACCTAATCTGTTTTCATAGCAATGGCCTAAGCAACAGGAAGAAACACATAGCAAGTGTAGACATGATAAAATGCATCAGCTGTTAATAATGGCTGTTCATTTGATAGACACTCTTAGATATATAATCAGGACATCTGCAGACTTACAGAAGTATAATCATGGCATCTGTTCACAGGATCACAGGATGTTAGGGGTTGGAAGGGACCTCTAGAATTCATAACTGAATGATCCTTGAGGTCCCTTCCAACCTAATCCGTTCTATGATTCTATGATTATCATGCACAGAATCAACCAATTTCTGATCACAGAACATTCTGATACTTTTGAGTGCAGTTTGCTGTAGCTAGAGTGGCATTGTATTGCTTGCCCAGATGGTCTGAATAATACCGAATGATTCCAGCCACTCTAACTGCATACAGTTTTGTTGTAGAAGTTGTTTTGTAGGGAGAAGGAAAAAAAAATAGTCCTCTCTGGAGATACTCAATACCCACTTGGATGCATTCCTGTGTGATCTGGTATAGGTGATATTGCTCTGGGAGGTGGGTTGGATTAGATGATCTTTCGAGGTCCCTTTCAGCCCCTAACTTTCTGTGGTTCTGTGGTATCACTGCTTTATTTCCTTTTATTCTCAAAAGCAGTCAAAACTGGGGCCAGAATTTAAAATACAACCAGTAAATGTGGGTTCACAGCAATACCCCAAAGAAAGAGGTGATACTCAGCGTCCTCCCTCAGTGAATCTGCTCTCTCCTGTCCAAGCAGACTTTTGAAATCATGGCTTAGCATGATTAGACACCGGGTTTAAATTACGGTCTGTGTGCAACAACACGGTGACCAGCTATCTGCTGTGCCTACCCTGTTCTACGTTGCACATATTTAAGGCTAAAAATGACTCAGTTTTTCAACAAAAAATGAAAATCTGCTATTTCTTGCAAAAAGTTCCCTTTTTACATTCCCCCACCCCGCCCTCAACCTAGAGATTTCAATTCTGAAATATCTGGGGTACTGATATTTCAGCCTTCATTTCCCACAGGAAACCAGTGGATTCCATAATTCATTGCAGCAACTCAGCAAGAGGTGAAAACTATATGTAATGTAATCTGTTTAGGGAGACTCGCTCAGCAAGAACAATGGTGGGATAAAGATCCAAAATATAACTCCCACGAGTGCTGTGGAAGTATTCTTCAAATGAAAATGTTCAGTTGCCATTTTTATATTTAATTTTTTTTTGGTGAAAAGGCAACATATACTAAAGAACAGCTGCCTACTTCAGTCTGGTTAACTCCTGTGTAACTGGAACATTAGATGCAGACACCGGCTCATTTATCTCTGTAATGTCTGCATATACTAACATCACTTGTCTTTTATTTTTTGTCTGCAGTACTGTGGCAGATTATGGCACTTACAGAACATGTATCTTGTTAGCTGATATGAAACATGGTAGGAAAGACATAAAACTCCACTAAATTCTCCAGCCTACCACTGTACTATTGGTAGCTTAATAGTAGTAAACGGGGGTCAGCATTGAAGTCTCTCTGATTTAGTTTTCCACTTACCACATATTCTGTAGATCAGTCACAGACTATGAGACTCCACAGCTCCTTCCATGAGAGGACAGATGACTTCATAGTTAGGGCATTAGACCTGAGTGTAAGAGATCTGGGTTCAATTTCCACCGCTCATATGGAATCTTGGGCAAATTATTTAATCTGTTGGTTCCTATCTTCCACCTGGGATGATGGTAATACTTCTTTCCAGCTGTTTAGCTTGAGGAAGACTGAGCTGGGATCTTATCACTGATTATAAATAACTAAAGGACAGGTGGCAAAAGGATGGGGTCAGACTCTTTCCACTGGTGCTCAGTAAGAGGACAAGGGGCAACAGGCACAACTAGAACAGAGGAAGTTCCCTCTAAACGTAAGTACAAGCTTCTTTCCTGTGAGGGTGCCAGAGCACTGGACCAGGCTTCCCAGAGAGGCTGTGGAATCTCCTTCTCTGGAGAGATTCAAAACTTGCCTGGACACGTTCCTGTGCAACTTCCTCTAGGCAAATCTTAGCAGGCGGGTTGGAGCAGCTGATCTCCAGAGGTCTCTTCCAACCCCTGCCATCCTGTCTTGTGGTTTAGTCACTTAAAAAGCACTTAAGTGCAAGGACTGCCTTAGAGCAGATGTCTGCATGCAGGGCTCAGCACGGCAGAAATCCAGCTCTTCTTGAGGAACCACTGTGAGACCACACTAATGGTGACAATAACCTATTTCCAGGGATCTAAATACACATGCAGCTTGGCTTGAGCATGCCCTTAAGCCATGGTGGAAGGCAGGTTCACCAGCTGAAAAGGTGTACGCAGCGCCTTTGGGGAACTCACAAGGTGTGGCAAGTTATGCCCCACATGAACCTTTTGTAACAGTTGTGGAAGCAGCATCAGGGTGATGTTACCTGGAACCTGTGAGGCTTAGTTGCCTGGTATCTTCACCTGTTATCTGGAAAGCACTTGACTGACAGACGCTGAGAAGTGTTTCACCCTGTGGGACTCGTGACAGCCATTGTCTGTCAACACATTCTATCACTCTCTGCTTATGCAGACAATTTTTTTCCTGTTTTTCCTTTCTCTCTCTCTCCCCCCTTTTTTTTCCTGGTGTATTCATCACTAGGCTGCAGACACCTAGTTAATCCATTTAGAACCTATCAGCTCTGTTCATCGGCTCATAAACCCATTACCTCGGAGGCGCAGAGCTCAGGGACACAGGTGCCAGACCAGTGCACAAAACCCAATTGAGTTATGTAGCAGGCGGCAAGGCCCTCGGATTCATGATTCTGCCTGCATGGGGAATTGCACGCGTTATGTGGCAGCAGCCACTTTATTAAATATCGATTTAAATCACAGCCTTTAATCAAATCTGATAGGAGACCTTTCTCACCTCCTGTCTCTCCTCCAACCCCATGCCTCTCCCTCAGCCCTCCCCAGTCCTGTCCTGCCTCGTACTGGTCCGCCTGGTGACAGCGAAGCTGGGGAATGAATAGTTAGCGAGCAGTTCAACGGCAAACCCTTATCAACAGTAATGAGGCATTTGCGATAATCGAGTGATGAAATGTAAATGGGCAGTAATGAGCACAATTACATCCGCTGGGGAACCATCAAAGCCGCTTCTTTCCTCGCAGATAGATGAGCTCCCTTGCTGTCGCTGCCCATTGCTGCCTTTGCTCTGAGCATGGCACAGATGTGGGGAGCAGTAGGGAGGGAGGCAGCACAGTGAAGAGCAGGACTCAGCAGTGCCTTGCTGCAGGAACTCACTGACAGTGGCCAGGTAGCGGCCAGGCACCCTCCGTGCTAATTCCACCTTCGATGGTTAGCCATCGCTGCCATCTCCGCCACCCTCTCCTCCCTCCCTTCTGGTCCTTAGGGATGATTTGATTTGCTGCAATGTTTGAAAACTGCCTCATTGTGCTAACAAGATTAACTTGAGCCTATGTCTGTTTGATACACTGGAAATGCACAGGGTGACTCGGACTGGCTTTCTGCTGGAGCTGAAAGAGCCAAGAAATGGGATGGTTGCCAGGGAACAGGCCCGACAGCAGCTTATGTCATTCTTGCCAGCGGTGGACCAGGGAGGATAAACACCGACATGTTCAGGAAAGGGGGAAAGTTGGTGCCTCCATCATCCAGCCAGGAAAAAATTAGCAGATCCCAGAAACTACTCACCCTGAAATAAACACATCAAACTGCATAATCTGGCCCAGTTACTCAGTTTATCCCAGGTAATTTGTGCAACTAAATAGTGCTAGAGAAGAGTCAAAGACCCAGGGTTAAAAAGTTGGGCTGCAAAGAAACCTGTGTAGAAAATACCCTTGCGCCCACTGTGCAGTCACCAAATTTCTCTTGACTATTTTCTGTGTCTCATGGGATTTAACTGTGGTATGTAACCTAATTGTCAGTGTCCTTATTTCCCTGCTTTAAAGCCACATCATCAATGGAGAATTGTTGCAAGAGGGTAAGAAGTGATGAGCTAATGAAGGCCCATCATTTGTGATATGTTTTTGTCTTCAAAATCACAGAAAGACTTCTGGTATGCTTAAACCCTGGTCAAAGTTATGTTTCTGATATTTCCTTGCACTAAAATCCACTTTAATTATGCATTCATTATACCACATGAAGAATTCTTATGCAGACAAATCTCCTCTCTGCTGGATTGCACACTTGAAAGCCAGGGCAGATGGTCTACAAAGAGCTCACTGCAGGACTTTTGACCCTGGGCAGATCTGCAGAGAAGGGTAGGTGTCACATTCAACATGGTCAAAAACACACCATCCCACTGAGGGTGCAGAAAGGGGCTGCTGGTAGAGGTGGAGTAACTGCAAACTGATTTTATCCACATGAGTCTCATTTACTATTTCACAAACTAACTTGAAAGAGGAAGCTGTGTGTGCGTATATATATGTATATATATATATATATAATGCATACATATTTTGGATAATTGAAGTGGCTACAAAGTTTCTGGGATGACCACAAAATCAAAATGGTAGAGCAAGCAGTGGAGCAAGCCTACATGGGTGGATAGAGAGCAATGGAATAGGAAAAGATGACTCTTTGGTAGAACTCTTCTTCCAAGGACTACAAGAATTGTGATAGGTGGGATCTGAATGAAGATAAGGTTTGGCAATGGAGAGTGCCAGCCAGAGAACAACTGGTTCTGAGGCAGGGGAAAAAATGTGAAACTCAAAATGTGAGACTCAAAATACTTGCCAAGTGTTTTGAACAAAGCCAGGGTAGCAGACCAAGCTGAACATACCCAGACTACCAGAGTCAAATCTTGGCTCATGCCAAGCAAGAAATTCCTCACGTTTTGAATCAGAAATGTCTTCAGATGATCGATCATGGTGGAGAAACCGCAAAAGCAAAGCAACCCAAATCCTAGTAAGAGAATCACATCAACTCATCTAGGGACTGATTACACTGGCACTGCATCTGATGGCAGGTGACTGTTGCAGGAATTTCACAGTATCACAGGTTGGAAGAGACCTCATAGATCATCAAGTCCAACCTGTTACTGCAGAGCTCAAGGCTAGACCATGGCACCAAGTGCCATGTCCAATCCTGCCTTGAATTTAGGGAAGATCCCACAGATGAGTGAGCCTGGTGCAGTAGTCCACCCACCTGGCTCTCAGACCAAAGCAATCATATGGTCAGCTCTGCTGGCAGTCACAGATGGTCTTCCTGAAGTCCTAAGGAGTTAATTAACATTATGGAGTTCCGTTGTCCTCCACTATCGGGGTGTTTTTAACTGCACTAGTTTCAGTGCATGTTGTGTTTAGAAATACACTAGGATCTTTTACTTATTAGAAATGCAATAGCTGTTAAATTGTATTAGTTATTGACCTTAGCAGCAATAAACTGTAGCAAGAGTAGTCTACAGTAAACACTGCTAAATCATAATCAGCTGGCACAATGCAGGTCCTTCTGACCACTTGTGCCATGCTCTGTAAAATGCATTTGGTCACAGTGTATAAAAATGTGGGAGCAACGTATACAATGTTGAAATGCACTGAGTTTAAAGACATACCCAACCAATTTATCATTTAACTTACGGCTTCACAAAAGCTATTAAAAAACACTGTGAGCCTGGAGGCCACACATATGCTACAGCCCTGGAAATGTAAAGAAGTTCATTTGAATCCCTTAATAACGCCCTTGACCTATCGAACAAGGTATACTTATTGTCAACAATTCATCTCACTCTTGACCCATGGCAAAACACCTAACCCTTGAATACTTATGGTGGGTGAGGAAAGGCTTGTTTTTTTTTTTTTCCTCTCCTCTTTCCCCTGGTGAAATGGGCCATTTTTTCTCCCTGTTTAGCAAAATCTGGAACACAGATCATTAGAATGCTTTTGGCAGCTAATTTGAACATCAGTGACTCAACTTTGAGGAGGAAGCCTTTTTCTGCCCTAAAGAATCTCGAAGAGTTTTCAGACTACAGTAATTGAAAAATCCCTAAACACTCACTCACAGAGGAGATACACATTACTGCAGGAACAGTCTACAAATTGTAAAGTATTCAATTTACATTCTCAGTACCTCAGGGCAGTTGTGAAGAATTTATATCTTCAGAAACCTTTGAACTAACAAAAGATAACATTTCACAGTAAAGTCTACTTGCATAAAAGTTTTTTAACTCCCTTCATTCTTATTCTGAAGGAAGTGTCTTTTGCACTTCTGGAAGCAAGGCTCCACACAGGTATCTGAGATGTTAAAAAGGAGATGGAAATGGAAATAGAGGTGTAAAGAAAATGTAATGGACGTACTGCATCTCATTTAGAACATGAGTTCATTATTCACTGGTTCACATGTGATGTATTCTTGCTCCCAACTTGATGTCTTTTTAAATGATACTTTGATTTGATCAATGTGCAAAGATTCTTAGTTATATTAAGGCCCATTATGCAAAGGGCTTGATAATGTGTAGGTAATGGACACAGCTTCACCCTGGGTGAGGGCAATTGGACCTTTTCCATTCTCTGTGTGTGTCATCTGGGGCAATGTGTAGTGTCACATCTGATGTGGTCAACTGGCTACATCACCCCTCTGTTTACACTGAGTCTTCATCTGCTTGGAAACATTGAGTTTTACAATGCATTTTGATGAGACTCAGACCTGACACTTTGTGCGGTCCTTGCCTTTAACAAGTGAAACCTTTATTATTTTATTTAAAGTAGAGTCATTTCACAGATTAAATCACTTGGATCTCTATCAACAAACCAACTTGTTTGGTGATTCCTCTGTGAACCACACAAAAAGCTCTGTATTTATTTAGGCTCAAAGAACCTCAAGGGGTTCGTGCAATAGTAGGTAATGTTAATGATGTGCTTCAGTCACAGATAAGTCAGAGGTAACATGCAGCTGGCACTTGACTATAATAAGATGAATACTGAGACTGTTAAGCCATCAGGGTTCAAGCCAAATGTTTGTGTAAAGAAAGCTGGTAGTAGAAACAGGCATCACATTTTCTAACTAGGAAATGATCCTTCTCTTCCTCTGCTCCTTTTCTTGATCAAAGAGCACTTAATATAATTATAATTACCAATCTAATGACATCCCTTTGCTTTGACTTTTTTTTTAATGTCTGTGGAAGAAAGGGGAGGAAGGCCTACAAAAAAAAATGGAATCTGCTTCAAGCCAACCCTAAATCTGTGATTACCATATTCATGTCCAACACTAAGTATTGCGTGGAAACATTAATGAAAGTTTTAAAATGCAATCACTGGTCAAAGTTGTTCTTTTTCCCCCCCCTTCTCTATAAAGAAATTGATAAATGTTTCTATTAACTAATAACCCAGGAATCAACAGTCTTATAAAACCAGTTTATTCAGCCCAGAAAATTAGGCAATCCATCACGACTGATTTGTTCACATTTCCCTCTGCAAATAAGTGAGATGAAAACTTTAAAACCAATAAGATAATGCACTTAACAAATTCAGCTGAGAGAGATGGATAAACTAAGATGCCACTGGCATCAGTTAAGGAAAATCTGTCGTGTTTCCAATTATTTGAGCAGATTTTGTATCCCAATTTGCTGCCAGACTGGCTGCATCCCCCACTCCCCTCTTTCAAACCAAATCATCTGATCTTAAATCAGAACAAGCTCATCATATCACACTATGAAAGGCCAACAGGGGATAAATGACACCAGATGTTATATGAGTTTTCTTTTAGGCTTTCATTTCAGACTTACTGCATTCCCCATGCTGCTTTTTACTTGTCAAAAACTAAAATGTGCTTTGATAGATAACAACCCTATTTTCTTCACTGCCTGAGCTTAGAGAATACTATTAAGTATTGATATTGATGGTGCTTAACTAGGGAATGCAACCTGGGACTGCGGAAAGCAGGATCCTGGGATCTAGAGGTATCTTTCAGTCCCACAGATGCATTTTCTGCTAGTCCCAGGGTTTTTCAGTTGTTGCTGCTGGGGGTGGCATTGGGACACACGCTGTGTGATTTTACAGCACAAAATGTGAGCGCACAGACAGGCAGGAAGAGCAAGGAGGGGCAGGCACGCTCGGAAACATAACTCTTAGGCCCATCTGCTGCTGCTGTCTGAGCTGCTGAGGGAGCCGATGTCATACTGAAAGACTAACAATGAACTTGTGAAGCTGAACTGAGGCTCGCCGGTGCAAAATCCAAAGCACATCATTATAATATGCGTTGCTTATGGTCTTCTGGAGTCAATGTGTGCCCAGACTGGCAGGGATAGGCTGGAAAATGGCAGAAACAAAGAGCAGCATGGACGGCTCAATAGCAGGGAGAGAGCCAGGCATGCAAGGGTAAATAATATGCATGGCACTGTATCCCACCAGTCCAGGTCTGAGGGAAGAAGCTGCTCTGTAAGGGAGAAACCTGATGTTTTTCCCAAGATGTGGGCAGCTTTTAAAAGCCAGCTTGCTCTTAGGTACCAACTCTGTTCCCAGTCTTAAGGTGGCTAGCTGGGGCTGCAAAAAACAGGATGGAATGAAAATGTGAACCACCTTGGTAAAGGGCAAAGGAATAATGTGATAAATAGGCTAGTCTTGATCATGAAGGGAAAAGCCACTTCTTTGCTTAGTATCATAAATTACTGTTTTGAGGAGTCTTTACAAAGCTGCACTAGCCTTTCATAATTGCCACAAGTATTTTCTTAATAAAATACCTAAGTAGTGAATGCACTTTGACTCTTAACCCCACAGTGGCTAGTAATATCACATCAAAAAGATGCAGTTGTTGTTTTCCATCTGGCCCAGTATGTGTGTTTGTGTAGGGGCACGGCCATATTCTCAAATACTTTAGTCTACTTCCTAGGAGTAGCTTGCTTGTCTCATGGGTGGCTGTAAGGAGGTTGCAGTTTAACCTCATTGACTTTCCTTCCAATACAGCCTGCAGATGCAGTAAGGAAGCATACTCACACAGACTCTGACTGCAGCTGCTGGCAAGCAGCATGCTCCAAGGTGCACTGAAGTCAACAGGGTTAAGCCTCAGGAGTAGAGGAGAAGATAAGGGTACAATCAGCCTTAGTGACAGCACCAGAGGCTCTCCTTTACAGATCCAAAATGCTCAATCACAGATACTGAAGCAGAATTCAGCTCCATTTAAACAACACAATAACTCTATTCCCTCAACCCTGTCTGCTGCTGCCTGCGCATTTCTGCCTGCCATCATGATTCCACTTACTCTCACCAACAGATCACCTTTGCAACTCATGCAAAATAAGCTTGGTGCACAATATGCACCAATAAGGCAGCAGTTGTCAGAAACCATGGCTTACAGCATTAAATGGCATCAGCTTGTTTTGGCTGACACTGCAATATCTGTGTAGCATAGCATCAGTTGATGCTGGGAATGAGCTGGCCTCAGCTCCCGTCTCAGCAAACCTTTACAGAAAGCCTTCATCAACCCACTTGTGCATTGATGTGATAATGCAGAACACCCAACGTACAGGGAGGGGGGCTGGCAGCAGGTGCATGGATATATTTAGGCACATTGGTCTAGAGATCAGTGCCCATGGGCACAAGAGAAAAAGGCTGTCACTCTTCAGTTGTCCAGCATCATCACCTCTACAGTTCCTGTGGCCCTCTAATAGCCAAGCTAAGTGTGGTACCAAATGGGCCATAGTGGAGAGAGACATCAGACATGTCACCTTTGCGCCCACTCCATGTCACAAGAGAATCAAATGGGCTTGGAAATGTGTGGTCCTGCATGCAAGCACTCATCATTATCAGAGAGTTTGAGCTGGTACTCTTGGCACCTTTGGAGGTTCTTCCCATAAAGGTTCTCTCTGTATGCAAATTTCTCTGGTGGAAAAATTCAAAGTGAAATTGTAAAAATATCTGGGGAAAGTGTTTCTGGAATTTGCGTTGGAAGACAGCCTTCCCAGAAAGCTCGTTCCTTCAACCCGGAAAGGAAACAGCTCTTGTGACAGTGCGGAATCAAAGCGGTTTGAACCACAGTGGTAACTGCTGACAACAAACCACTCTCAACCAAACTCCAGGCTGAATATTACAACCAGAATTTAGGTGGCTAAGGCTTTGGCATGACCAATCGATTGAAGAAAATCAACACACTGCTAACATACAAGTCACCAAACAGGAGCAACATTAATCAAATCAATGACTTCTTTGACTGTGTGATATTCAACGCAGCTAAATCCCACCCATCACTTGCTTAGGCCACCGACACAGTGGAAGCAAGCTCCTAATTTAATTATTGTATAGCCTCTGCTCTTATTGCTGAGCTATTTCCTTTTACGTTTGCTCTGATCTAAGACATGCCATTTCTTGGTCTGAAGATAAAAGAAATGACATCGAAACATCCCCCAGCAGTAACCCTCTTAAAATAAAAGTCTGGGAATTAACAGCAGCCACGTAGATATCTTTGAGATCACAGGAGCAACTCGGAATTTCCCAGCATACAACTGTATGAATATTTGCCTCCCCATATCTTTCCAGTTGAGAAAGCGGCAGCCAAGTAACGGGATTTGAATGCATATTGGCTTGCTGCCTCTGCTGTTTTGATTTGCAGACTGGCCAAGCAGAACACAATTAGTCCTTATTGACACCTTTACAGGAAGCACTCATAAGGGAAATGAGAAATTGAAAATGTCCTTTAAAAGATGGAAGCAAAATACTGTATCAAAGCTTGCTGGTATATAAGAGAAGCCCAGAAAAGTGCTCAGTCAGAATATTTGTATTTCTGTATCATTTAGGAAAATCCTATTATGGCTTTAGCCACAGAGACATCCCTGGTGTGCAAGATAGAGGCAGTTCATAAAATACATAGCATTTTCAGCTTGAAAATAGGGCAACCTATTGCTTTCTGTAGATGGCTATGTTACACCCCAGTTCCCATCAATAGAACATAATCTCATTGCAGCAGGCAATACTCAATATCAATGAAACACTGGTATTGTAGGTATTTGCAGACTGCCAGTACCTAAAGGACAGAAAGACTTTGTGTTTTTACAAGGGCCAATATCTCTGCAACACATTTATGAAACAAGGCAGCACACCAAGGAGGCAAAGGAGTTATATGCATGTGTCCGCAGAGCTGTCTGCAGGCGTTTGTTCGCTCTTTCTCCCCTCTCTCTCTTCTCTGACACTTTGTGCCCTCTCCACCTTATACCCACGAAGTTTCACTAGCAATGTCAGTTACGCAATTAGTCCCCTGACAATTAATGCCAAATTAGATGCCTGCTGTCAGTGTTCCCTAGCACTGACGGAGTGTATGGTAATAATCTGTAACCAGGATAATGCTCTAAGGAGTCTGCATTGTTCTCTGGAAAGGGGTTTAAAAAAAAATAAGGGAAAGAGCAAAAAGGAGAAAGAAGAAGTATGTTGTACGTTCACTTATGCCATCAGCAGGCAGTGCTAAAATAAAATAAGTTTTGTTGTGCAGTTATCCCAATGATTAAAATATAATAGGCTAATGAGATTACAAAGCTGATTGTGAACAAGACCAATTGTGTTAATTGGAGACTCCTGAATGGCAATTTGAGCTGCTGCCGCTGCTGAGTTTTGAAATATAATCAGTTTTACTAATTTTATCTGATTTCTTAATGAAGCTTGCCTTGAGCAATTGTTCTATGTGTTCTTTAGCAAACAGCGTGTGTCATAACTGCTGACATTAATCTTGATTACTTTAGTTAAAATAAATAGTTATACTTGGGCGGCTCTCAGAAAATACATTATAGCAAATGTAATGTTAGGAAGAGATGAGGCTTTACTCCTTATATTTGTTGCTGTTTCTATATTGTATTTGCAAAGTCTCAACAGTGAAACACGTTGCTTGTGTGACCTGATCTCTTTCGGACTCCCCTATCTTTTGCCCACCCTTCAGAAGTACATTTCTGACTTCCACAGAAGGAGGGATAAAGGCAATATCTTCATTATGGAAAAAAAAGTCTTTACTAAGAGCATAGGAAAACAAAATCCACCAACAAAATCCATCTCAGAAAAAAAGCAAGCAAACAAAACAAAACCCAACCACACTACAAAGAGCTTTTTCATGCATGAATCTCAAAGTTGGCACACACATTCTCACCACCTCGTGCTCCAGCTGCCAGCACTAACACTCAAGCCTTATAGAAATGCTCTCTCTCATATAGCTTATTTATTTTTATGGAGGATTAATATACTTAGGATGGCTCTTTGGAGCTTTTGCAGTGCATTTGATGGGCTGCTGTACCATATTGCCGCTTAGGAAGGGACAAATAAACATTAACAAATATAAACAGTAGAAAAGAGGAAATGGGAATATAAGTGCAGTCTGAATTAATGGTAAACATAGCTAGAGACTGTTCATATTTCAGAACTCAAATTATGGTCTTGCCATTACAGGGATAATCCTTTCATAATTAAGATAATGGCTAACTAGTCTGATAGGTATTATACATCTTTTTGAGCCAGTATGCTTATATGACAACATAATTTGCATGTACTTATTACTGGACTATAAAATCTGTGGATTTTCTATGTAGTTGCATTGATTAGGTACTTGGATGATAAATAGAAACCAATTTGGGAAGATGATATAGGATATATTAAACATTTATTTCATCCTTTGTAGCCAGCACTGATTTGGTACATTAAAAGTGTTTTGTCTGGCCTGAGTAATAATCTATGTCCAATTAAGAACTAAATATACAATAAACAGTCAGGTTTTTAATCCACATGTGTGTAGAAATTTCTTTAGTCATGGGGTTTTAGAAAGAATTACCAAGTTTTTTCTCTAAGACAAGCTGTTCTGGAGCAGGGAGGGTCATGGGCAGCACCATGAGCAGCAAGAGTGGCTTCATGTGGCACTGACAAAGACTGCACCAAGGACCAAACAGCAGGGTTTCCTACTCATATAGAATGAGTAGCATTTTCTACTCCTAGAGATATAATGGGTGAAAGTCTGGATTTCCTACTCAAACTCCACTCCCTCAGTGCTTAATTGCACTACTGTTTGATACACTGCAGCCAGACAACATGTCAGCTTTCTATGGATAAATCTGACTTCTATGGGGGAGCTGACATCTGATGTGCACTGTTCTCACTCCATGTCCTTAAAACATTACCTTTTATTTGAAACAATCTCCTGTCCTGCTTAAAAATCAAACTAGACATTTTGAGGAGAAGGAAGGAAAAAAACCAACCAACAAACCAGAAAAGGTATTTCCACAACAACCTTGCCTTGAAAAAATTCATATGTGATTCATAACTGTAATTCAGACACTCACCTATAAGGAGAGTGTCCCCATCAGCCTGGGTCCCTAAAATACTTCTTTGAGAGATCACAGAATCATAGAAGCAACCAGGTTGGAAGAGACCTCCAAGATCATCCAGTCCAACCTATCACCCAGCCTTATTCAATCAACTAGACCATGGCACTAAGTGCCTCATCCATGCTTTTCTTGGACACCTCCAGGGATGACGACTCCACCACCTCCCTGGGCAGCCCATTAAACAAGGCTTCACTTAATCATATGGATTCATGGAGCAGGCTCATGCTAACTTTAGAAGGCCTGCTTCGCTCAATGAGTAAAAAAATCCAAATGAAACTGACTTTGTGTATTTTCACTTAATAAATATGAAAATTTGTACTTAATGAGAACCTACTTTCACTTGTCTCTGCCTTCCTTAATGAGAGCTAATTGAACAGAACAATCTTCATTTGGCAGGACACATCACGAGGGCTTGTCTATACTTAGAAATTTACTGAGATAACTAATCTAAAATGGTTGAGAAATATCCCTACAGCTTTCTGCCCAAATAGCTGTTCCAGAGCAATTATTTCAAGAGAGCTATTTTTGTAAATTTTCAAGTGTATACAAGTCTCAAATCTAATATCTGGCTGGCATTACACACCCAACTAGTTTTTATGGATCAACCTCTTTGGTCTGGTAAGTCACACTGTGGTAACAAAAAGAATAGAGTAACACTGGCATTGATTTGCCTTTATCCTAATGCATGATGCTATTAAAAAAAACACAACTAACATTAGTGCCACAGATAATTTGGCTATAGATGACCTGGATAGCAAATTCACAGTACCAGCTGCAAATTCCTGGCCCCAGATATTTTTAAAGGTACCATACAGGCTACCTCAAGATAATTTTTTTCACCTTTTCACTTCCCATTAGGGATGAATAATTTATTTCTCGAGTGCTTTCATTGTGATTGGCAGACAGTCAGGCTGCTGCTGTAACTTCCAAAGGTACAATGGTGTATGATAAGCCCTACTTTAGGTCCTGGCTGTGTTTGGTACAAGAATGCCTACCAAGTTTCAAAACTCACGTGTCTGTCTTTGGGGCTCTGGCAGCACACCAAAACAGCAGCCTCTGCTAGACGTGGATTGATCATTCCTTGTTATGTGTGAGAACCAATTCCCTCAGCATGACCACTGCTTTAATCTTGTATTTTGAACATAAACAGAATGGCAGATTTTACAGTATAATCTGGTAGGCACAGCAGCTTTTTAGAAGAAGGAATCATTAACCTAGAAGCTATGTTTACGTTAAAAGGACAGGCAACAGGAAAGGGGGAGAGAGGGAGAGAAAAAGAGGTTGGTTTTGTTCACGATTTAACACACAACTGTGATCTGCAATGCCTCAAAAATGCATTGCTGGAGCAGAAATAAACCTCGCTACAAGCAGGGCAGGGAAAAGTGGCAAAAGAAAAAAGCCTGAGGAGGACAGGGAGAGAGAGGAAGGAAAAATGAATTTTAACATTTTCTCTCCTGGTGCATTTTGGAAATGTAATATAAACTCTGTTATGGTAGGAATGTTCTTGTTGCTGTGCTACTGAGAAGAGCTGGAAGAGAAGGAAGGCATGTTGAGAAAGGCAACACCTGTCATCAGGCCAACTGATATACATGAGGACAAAACAGAGGAGGAAATACTGGTGTACTCTTTTCTCTTGTCTTTGAGTCAAGCAGTTTTAAAGAAACTTCCATTCTATTACAACACAAGGTCATTTTTGTTTAGAGGATAACTAGATTGCTGCTAACATTGATGTATTAATCAATTTGCAAAGGGAGAGCTTCTGGGACAGCTTCTCATTTATACTACCATCCCTTCTGTATCAGGCTGGGCAGATTAAATGGATTTTACACCCTTGTTTAAGTTTATTTTACATTGCTATGTTATTAGTGTAAATAAGAATCAGACCCTCTGCTCTTAAACTACTCCCAAAGGTGGCTTAAATAATAAAGATCCAAATGTGAAACTGATGCTACTCATTCATTATCTCCACTGTCTTACTAGAACACATTTTGCTCAAGTTTATATATGTATAAATGTGTGTGTAAATGTATTGACACCACAGATACAGAAATGGAGCAGGAGAACCTGTGCTACAATTGATATAATCATTTATATTTTCTCATCTTGCGCACACATGTAGCTTTCCTTCTCCTTGATTACAACAAGAAGAATGTTAGATTGATCTATTTTTATCTTCATTTTTTTTGCTTGCAGGTTGTGTTTTAAAATTTGACCCCTTGGGAAGAGAGCATGCAAAAAAAGCAAGTCTTGAAACTTGCTGTCAGTGTTGCGTGTGACTTAAAAAACCCCTTGTGTAACTTGAGCTTGTGCTGCCCAATTGGTCACTGCACTTGGGGTTCCCAAATGTTTATCACAGAATCACAGAATATTAGAGGTTGGAAGGGACCTTCAGAGATCATTGAGTCCAATCGCCCTGCCAAGGCAGGATCCCCTAGGGTAGTTTGAATAGGAATGTATCCAGGTGGGTGTTGAAAATCTCCAGAGAAGGAGACTCCACAATCTCCCTGGGCAGCCTGTTCCAGTGCTCTGTCACCCTCACTATAAAGAAGTTTCTCCTCATGTTGAGGTGAAACTTTCTATGTTCCACTTTGTAGCCACTGCTCCTTGTGTTACTGCTGCTGACCACCAAAAAGAGATTGGCCTCATCCACTTGACACCCATCCCTCAGATATTTATAGAGATAGATGAGATCTCCTCTCAGTCTTCTCTTCTCCAGACTGAACAGCATCAGGTGTCTCAGCCTGTCTTCACAGAGGAGATGCTCAAAGCCCCTAATCGTCCTCATGGCTCACCACTGGACTCTGTAGGCAAGCCATGTGACCATGAGGTTTTTCAGGTATTTCCTGGGAGGCATTTTATACACCTGAGTCACCAGCAATGACTGAACTAGGTCAAGGTAGAGCAAGAATGAAGTCATCCAGTTGGGTGGCTGTTGTCTTAATACGATTTGGTGATGTGGTGATAGGTCATGCTAATGTGACAAGATGCATCAGAAGGAAATGAGACATGTCTGAGAGGAGCGACCAGAAAAGCTTAGGCATGGCCAAATGCATGTATATATGTGAAGCTAAAACTGGAGAGATATCTGTGTCCACCTATAAATGACATCCTGCTGACCTGCTCATGGTGGAGGACCATCATCAGCTGGGTTTTCCATTTGCTTGAGGGAGTGAGCAATAACTTTTTTTCCCCCTATTCTTCATTCAAACTAAGGCATTTGTAAACAAGAAGTAAACTCATACCAGATGGGACCTTACTTTTCATAGTGCAAAGACCAGATTGTTATTTAATCCTTCCAAATTGATTTACTATGTTGGGCATCCCTTCTGTTGCTAAGGGTAGGAGCTCAGGCATTTTTGGGGGTTGCCCACCTCATCCCAGAATGCAGTGACTTATCTCCCAGAGCTTATGACTTGTCTTACACCCAGAAAAGCTGAAGCTACAGATAAGGCAATCATATCTCAGGCACGAGAAGCGTTTAACAGAAGATGAGTGCCTTTACTGCCTTCTTTGCATCATCTCTACATGTGAGAAAAAGAGGTGACAAAATGAGCCCTTCCTTTAATTCTTCACAGACTTCTTTTTTGTTCTGTCACATCTGCACTTCTGAGATGCTTTGCTAACTTTTTTCTTTTTACCCTTTAGTTTCTCAAGTGGATCTGCTAAGAAAAGGACCATTACTATTTTTATCCAGGCAATATTTACTTCAGTTATGCCACAAAGTCTACAATCAGATTTTTCTTTCAAAAGAAAACGTTGCCTCAGACTGCACATACATGTAAAGGTAACTTGGCTATACGTAGATTATTTGCATTTTTTTGCAGCTAGGGTTCAAATCTTTCTATATTTTTATTCTGCTGTTTGTTTTATTAGTGTTTTTTAACATATTTGTCATGCATGGCTGTGACTTTCTCTTTAATACAGAAGGCAAGCTTTTAATATAACAGCTAAGAATTATTTAATTGCACAAAAGAAAAGGAAAAAAGAAAACACCCACAACTGAAGGTGGACTTAAAGGCTACAATTTGCCAATAAATGCAGTCTATCACTCAAACAGATGTGTAGTTTTAACTATATAAGTATTCCCGATGAAATCTAGGACAGGGAACTGTATTTAGAACAGTTTTTAAACACTCTTCTGACCAACTAGGTTTGGAACAAATTTTGTGTTTGAGCATAATACAATTAACAACCACAAGGAAGGAAAAAATAAGTAGGCTAAAGAGTTATCCTAGATTGCCTGTGGAGCAATTTTATTCCTGGTGCTATGCCTTGGTGCGAAAAACCTTAAACCATGCCACCAAGTGCCACTCTCGATCTTTTCTTAAAGACCTCCAGGACTGGTGATTCCACCACCTCCCTGGGCAGTCCATTCCAGTGCCTAATCACCCTTTCTGTGAGGAGGTGCTTCCTAATATCCAACCTCAACCTTCCCTAGCACAGCTTCAGATCATGCCCTCTTGTCCTGTCACTGGTTGCCTGGGATAAGAGCCTGACCCCCCACCTGACTACAGCTTCCCTTCAGGTAGTTGTAGAAAGTGATAAGGTCCCCTTTAAGTCTCCTCTTCTCCAGGCTGAACAACCCCAGCTCCCTCAGACTTTCCTCATACAACTTTTCCCCCAGCCCCTTCACCAGTCTCATCGCTCTCCTCTGAATCTGCTCAAGCACCTCAATATCCTTCCTGAAGTGAGTGGCACAGAACTGCACAAAGCATGGTATGAAGCAGCTCACTGAGTACCCAGAGCCTGTGAGACAACCATTTTTGAATGTAAGAGCAACGTCTGATCTGTGTTACCTTCCTGTGTGGACAAGACCTGAAGTGCTGGAAAACTACCCAAAAGGAGTTTGCAGTCAATAGGAGTTGGCTTACTGTCTCAAGTAACAATCAATGAGACAAGAGGAAATGACCACAAGTTGTGCCAGGCAAGGTTTAGGTTGGATATTAGGAAAAAAGTTTTTCCCTGAAAGAGGGAAACAGACTGCCCAGGGAAACAGTGGAGTCTCTAACTTTGGGTTTAAAAGATGTGTAGGTGTGGTGCTGAGGGACATGGTTTAATAGTGGACTTTCTAGTGTTGGGTTAATGGCTGGTTCATTTCCAACAAAATGATCCTGTGATCCAATCTGTCAAAACCAGGTATTGTTTTCACTTTGTGGGAAAACAGAGTGGTTCATTTAATCCAAATCCAAATTTTTACCATACTGCTAATACACATACCTGGGAAAAGACCTTTTAGTTCTCAGATTCCAAACCAAACATTATAACTGGCATGTTTTCTTGAGAGAGAAGAGTTGAATCCATGTATTTCCTACCTTGTTTCTGGTATCTCTTCTTTTGATTTAAAGAAAGATTGCAATAACAGGAACTAATGTAAATTTTGTTCTCTTTTGCTAAATGTCTATTTTCAGATTACAACCTTCAGATCTTTAGATTCAAGAACTTATGTTTTTATTCCTCTCTATCTCTTTAGCTTAGTAATGCCACTTGGTTTTAAGCAGAGCTATCTTCACACTAAGGTTTTAAAAACAAATCAAAACTCCATTCTTATGGAATCATTGGTAAAGAAATATAAATTAAAGTCTACTTTTTTTATAGTGGTTTGGAATTTCTGACTGCTGAGTTGGGTTTATTTTAGGACTTACAATGGTCATCTTCTTTGTGTCAAAATACTCAGTTCTTTACAATGGGTACATAGAAACCAATTGGAAGATAGAGAAGAATAAAGAGCTTGGGTTTGCTTTCAATTTTTATGCTTATAGCTAAAAAAGATTCATCTCCAGCATTTTGAAGGCCTCAATGGACATTATAAAGAGAAACATTTGGTTTAACTATGCCATTACACTTTGGTATGGTTGGTTAAAACAATAATATCTATTTAAGTAAATATATTTTTCCCTTCTACACATCCATCAAGTTTAAGACAGATTTATTTGCTCAAGCAGAACTATTTGAAAGTGTTTTTCCCTGCAGTGTTAAAGATGTTGCGAGTTCTACATAAATAGTTTTCAACACAAAGCAAAAAATAGTATTCAGCTGATGAAAAAGAGGTATGGCACTCGGCATATCCTAACATTATGTAGAGGCAAAAAAATGAAGTAGTTAAATGATTAAACTAAAGTGTTGGCTAACTGAATGCACAAAGATATAAAGTACCCTTCTAGTCAGCGACAAATAAATGAAGCAAGCAGCCTACTTTGCAGAGTGTATTTAGCCAAATATTTCACAGCTTTGACAAATGCAAACAAGAGTAACAGATAAACCAAGTTAACCTCCTTGATGATTTAAATCATGACTAAAGCAACCAATTTAAATCCTTGGGAATCAAATCAAATCAGTGAAAGCTTTGGGTTTGTTTACACTTTTCCTACCTATTATTGCAGCGAGCCCCTGGTGCACATCTACAGTATAGATGGTAGTGAATCATGCTGGCTCTTAGTTTGGAGCTGTCTCTTGGTAAACAAGCATGAGAAGCTCCCTGTCCACTATATGGTTTAGCTCTTAATCACAGCTGGTTTTCACACATAATGTTTAAGGAACATGAGATCCTGGAGGTTTTCACACTGGGTGCTAGCCAAGATGCTACTGATAGTTTGTGAACCATTTTGGAGTAATATGTGAACACAAGGGCAGCAGTAGGACTGCTACCATGGCTGATCAGAGAGATGTCTGCCCTGCTCACCTCTACAACAGTGGTCAGCTTTCTTCTCTGAGAACGGAGCAAGGTGGAGATGAGAGCATTCCCATATTTCCTGCCCTTCTTTCTCTTTGTTTTCAAGTCAGCATGGTGCAGCATGTTCAATTTCTTTAGCAGAGTGAGACACTAGTAATAAAGTTTACCATGTGGTAGCTTTAGGGGAGATAAAGAGGCAATTCCATTGATGCTCCAAGTGTGTAACATTCATACAACAGAATCACAGAATCATTTTAGTTGGAATTGACCTTAAAGGCCATCAAGTTCAACTGTTAACTCACCACTGCCAAATTCACCACTAAACCATGACCCTCAGCACAATGGCTACACAACATTCAAATCCCTCCAGGGATTGTGACTCTGCCACTTCCCTGTGCAGCCTGATACAGGGCTTGACAGCCCCTTACAGAAAGACATTTTTCCTAATATCAAACCTAAACATCCTCAGGCACAACTTGAGGCCATTTCCTCTTGTCCTATCACTTGTTAATTCAGAGAAGAAACTGACCCCTACTTTGCACCATCTACTTTCAGGTAATTGCAGAAAGAGTCTCCTTTTCTCCCAGCTCCCTCAGCCACTCCTTCATCAGCTTCATTACCTTCTTTGAACACACTCCAGCATGTCAATGACCTTGTAGCAAAGGGCCCAAAACTGAACCCAGCATTTGAAGTGCAGTTTCACATGGTAAGGATGAGTGATTTGACATCTCTTTTTAACTAGAAACTCCCTGGTTCCAATTTTTAGCTCATTGTCATGCTGAGGTTGAAACCCGAGTGAGTGAAACAGTTCAAGTCTTGCAAAAGCCTCCAGTCTAGGGGCAAGTTTGAGAACTGGTCACAAGATAGAAGAAATCTGCTTTTATTTCTGGTTTAAAAAGTCACTTTTTGAGAAATTTGATCTGTAAAACTGCAGGGCATGGTACAATGATAATAAATACATAGAAGCTTTTGTATTTATTAATTGCACATATTATGAGATAGAAACCAATGGGAGTGATTTGCTAAACTAGAACCAAGATTTTTTTTTTATAAGCAGCTGCTGTTTTAGCTGCAGATTCTCCTACAAAACCCACCAGGGAGATTTCTGAGTATCGGGAGACTATGAACTGCTTCAGTGTTCCGGATAAACAAACAAGATCATCTGAAGCACATGACTCCTTAAATTTACCTTCTCCATATGTCCCAAGATGGACATTTAAAACCAAAACAAAGCAAGTAGTGACAGTTTCTAAAGTCTTGTCCCCAGCTGTTCTATCAGAAGCAAATTTAAGATCCACTTCTCAGAAACTGCTTATGAGCTTCCACTTAGTGTTCTGAAACATGAATGATAAAGTGGCAAGACATTGCTGTGTTCCTAGCTTAGAAAATGGAAACTTAGGCACTGGAAATCTATGTCACTTCTTCAGAGCTCACGAAAGATTTGGGAATACAACTCCTGCTTTTAGCTTCAGATCTTCCGTCCGTGTTCCAGAAACGGGAGATTTTACTGTAGTGACTGTGTGGTTTTCCTGAGAGTGGGAGGTAAATCTTCTTCCATCCTATTTCTGTGATATTGGATCTTTGATCTTTCGTGTCAAATTAGTTCTTGTGCCTGTCAACAGGGCATTTAAAACCCAAAATGTGCAAAGGAAAAGCTCTGCCACATGGCAGGTATAAAAAGCAACAGTTCCAAAGGTTCATGCCAATTTAAAAATCTACCCTTTACATTTAACCTGGCATTCTTCTGTTACCCTGCCCAGTGGAATTTCATTGTTGACTACAAAACTACAAAAGAGTACTTAATATTTCCCTTTTGCTGTAATCCCATTAATTAGTCATGACTGACATTTAGAGACATGCAGGGTGAGACACCCCCATGCAGTTTCTTTTTGACGTTCCATGAATTTGGTTCAGCTCTAAAAAGAAAATATTTTTCCTGCACTGCCCCTCTGTATTTCCCAAAGAATGTCATCCAAACCACATCATCCTTCAAACATTACGGTGAAATTCCTCGCATGCCAATAGTGCGGTGTGGGAACCTCTAAAACTGTCCCCCGCAGGTTTGAATTCAACCCCCGAAGGTTCACTTGAGTTTAATTTCACTAATCACACAGGGACGGTTATTTTTCGCTCTTGCTCAGCTTCTCTTTCATATGCGAGCACACACACACCACACACACACACACTGCATCCCTTCTGTTCTGGTGCACTTAAGTCCAGATTAGCTCTGACCATCCCCGC
Organism: Tricholaema leucomelas; assembly: GCA_013400475.1. Taxonomy (NCBI): domain Eukaryota; kingdom Metazoa; phylum Chordata; class Aves; order Piciformes; family Lybiidae; genus Tricholaema lacrymosa; species Tricholaema leucomelas. The sequence goes on along the minus strand of WAAF01004969.1, from coordinate 129,423 downwards.
ACGCAAGTGGAGAGCAACACAGCACCACGGTGCCTAAGACCATAAGGTGGGTCCTTCGCTCCAAGCCAATTTATTCACATTTGCAATGGGAAGATTGATTTTTATTGTATTTTATTTTCATTTCCTCCCCACCCCTCCCTGCATTTCTGAGTTTATTTAACTGATTTCAGAAACTGCCACAGAGGCGGGGGTAGAGATCGTCTTCAAGGTTGCTGTCATCTGGAATTTTATGTCCTTCATTTTCTTTTGCTCTGTATGCCTGTCACATCAGCTTAACTGTGAGTAGCGTACTAGCCAGTACCTCTGGCATACTGTATATTAATAGAATATTGATATAGCCCAAATACTGTTGTGGGATTCATCATTTGGTAAATCCTCTGCCGTCTGCAGTTTTACAGAGCCGTTTAATTAGCAATTTTACAGCCTCCTATTCTCTCATTAAATTAATTAATAATTAAGTTCAAATATAGGCATCTTTAATGTCATAATTATATTTCAGTTTTATGGTCACCAGAGTTTAGCTCATTAGGCAAGGTAGTCATAAACCATAGCTCTATTTAGGGGCTGAGGCACTGACGCACAGGTTCTCTGCTTCTGCTTAGCATTTTTATCCTTCCCACTTTTTCCTCTGCTTCCCAGCCCCCCCTTCATCTCGCTGCTCTCTGCTAGCACAGGCGGTTTTTTTTTTTCCTTTATCATTCAACTGTAAGGTTTTTAAAAAAAAATCCTTCCCACACGCNCCCCCCCCCCCCCCCCCCCCCCCAAACTCTTCCTGGGACAGCTCAGTGACACCAGTCTGTCCTGGACCCTGCCTCTTGGAGAATCTCAGGGACTTGTAGATGTGGGCTTGAGGGACACAGTTTAGTGCCCACCTGGCAGTGTTGGTTTAATGGCTGGACTTGATGATCTTAAATGTCTCTGCCAAGGAAATGATTGTATGATTCTATGAATATCACCTTCAACGATGGGCACCCAGCAGTGGCAACGTTTTCTGTAGCATTTTGTTGGTAACATTCCACTCCTGGTTTGTCCGCGTGATTTGCCAAGACATGGGACTTAGTAGTGGCATTTCGTACAGTACGATACATTGTGTTCTGTTTTATATGTAGTGGGTTTATTTCAGTCATTATCACTGATTAAACCAGCTTAGTTGAAAAGGCAAAGCAAAACTTGGCTTTGAAATTGTTCTTATTTAATTTTGTTTGTGCTCACATAACCCAGGACAGCACTAATTATCTCTTTAGTGTAGCTCATATTTCTAATGTAATTCATATGTAAATTGTAATTTAATTCATATGGGAATGTTTGTGTTCCTTGCATATTCTCAGTAAAGAGCACAAACAGTGAATTAAAACTGTTTGGAAATGAAAACTTTATGTTGCCTTTTTTTTGAACTGTCTTTGATTTGTTTTGGCTTGTTGTTTCTCTAATGAATCACAACTCAATTGGATGGCTGCAGCCAATGTATTCGGCCTTTTCTCTCTGTATTTAGGAAGCTTGCTCACTGGCCTGCTTTTCCTTCTGACTTTGGAAGGCTGAGCAGGGGGGGGGAAGCTTTCTGTATACTCCCTGCCTTTGAAAAAAATCATTATATGATGACTATTATTAATAATGAACAATTATAGAGTGTATTTGTATGGCTACAGAGCCTATGAGCATGGCACTATTTTTGCCACTTTGGCAGTCAAACACAACCAAAAGAGAACAGCAAGGCTGTAGGAGTGTTAGTTCTGGTTCAGCAGATCTGATAAGGTTAGGTTACAGTTTTAAGCCCAACCCAATTTTTTAATCTAATAATGTTTACATTTTTATTGCCCTTTAAAACTGCATATTGCCTTTAAAAAACATGAAACTGCTTCATGAGGTATTGCTGTTGTCTCTAACAACTTCTACTGCGCACAGCAAAGGGATCTTTCAACAGAGAAAGTCAAAACTTCTTATTTGTATGAATAAAGAATAACAAAAATTGTTCCCAAACTGCTGAATTTATCAGGACAGGTGGTTTTCTTGCCATACATTGGGATAATGCTGCAGGATGTTCTAACACCAGAACTAAATGTATCAGCAAATGCAACAAGCTGGATATCACTAGGAGAATGAGCTTGAAAGTGCTATCAGCTAGTGCACCAGAGAGGATGAATCTAAAGACCTGATGGGAGGACGAAGGGTAAAAAGTTCAAGTGAAAGAATACTTAAGGCTGAAGAGCTAGCAAGTTACTGAATGATGATGTCAGCTGTACTTTTCTTTGCTGAACCTGCCCCTCGAATTTGCCAGGCAAAATCACACTCACAACTTTAGGGAGATAATAATTAATTTCTTATCCTGACAGAAAAGATCTTTCCTTGTCTCATGCCAAAATAAAGCCACTGTAGGGACTGAAAGTGGGCCCAGAGTCTCTGCTTTGTCACTTTGAACCCTGATCTGACAGCAGACACTGAGCAAGGGGTGATGGCTTGAAAGTAAAAGATGATAGATGCAGACTAGATATATTGAAGAAATTGTTGACAGTGAGAGTGGTGAAACACTGGCACAGGTTGCACAGAGAAGTGGTAGATGCCCCATCCCTGCAAACATTCCAGGTCAGGTTGGACAGGGCTCTAAGCAACCTGATCTAGCTGGAGACATTCCTGCTCACTGCAGGGCAGTTGAATTGTATGACCTTTAAAGGACTCTTCCAACACAAATCTATGATTCTGTGTGTGCTGATCCTTCAGCTTTGGTGCCACCTCACTTTATGGGCACACTGCAGGGAACTCCTGACATGGTGGTCCTGAAAGCCACTTCCCGTGGACAATTGCTGCTCAGGGTGGTATGCAAAGCTCTCTGCAGAAAAATCCTTAACTGCCTGCTGTCCTCTCTTTTGATTCTGAGTATTGAAGTGGTCAGAATAGAGGTAGGGCCTTGAGGCCTAATATTTGTGTACTGGTCCCTGCTTCTGTAATATCAAGCTTGGGTACAGGTGGCCCTGCTCCCCAGCAGGAAAGGATACATGCACCAAGAAAAAAGAGAATGGGATCACAGAAGTAAATCACAATGCCAGCTTCAAAACATCACTCTGCTGACCTCCCCATTAAGAAAAGCACTATTTTAGTATCATAGAATCATTTTAGTTGAAAAGGACCTTTAACGTTATCAAGTCCAACCTTTAACTCAACAGGTGCCAGGTCACCACTAGACTATGGCCCTCAGCACCACATCTACATGTCTTCCAAGCCCCTTCAGGGATGCAGACTCCACTACTTTCCTGGACAGTCCCTTCAGTAAAAGCTTTTTTCCCAATATTCAATCTAAACCTCCCCTGGCACAACCTGAGCCCATTTCATCTTGTCCTATGACTTGTAACTTGGGAGAACAGGCTGATCCCCAACTTGCTATACCCTCCTTTCAGGAAGTTGCAGCAAGCGAGAATGTCTTCCGTGAGCCTTCTTTTCTCCAGGCTAAACAGTCCCATTTCCCTCAGCCATTCCTTATAAGATTTGTGCTCCAGACCCCTTACCAGCTTTGTTGCCCTTCTTTGGACATCCTCCATCATCTCAATGTCCTTCTTGTAATGGGCAGTGTACAAGCACATCACTTTTCAAACAGCTCTCTGTCAATATCCCTATCACAAAAACCACTGGTTTAAAGCAATTTTGTCTTTCACAGGCTTTGGCCACCCCCTGCAAATAAGCTCAGCTCAGCAATGCTCAGCATCAGGGAGCTGAAGAGAGGGTTGATAATGTGGGCAATAAAGGACTGCATTGGTGAGGATTGGTTGCGGTAACACAACCCCCCCAAAACCAGAGACCCCCCCCAGCAGAGCAGGACACTGTCACATCTAGGGCACGCATTTGGAACATGCATGCACACACACTCCCCGTGAACAACACAAGAGCTGTCCAAAACTATTTTCAATAATTGATTTGCTGTTTAATTGAACATCATGACTGACTAACATAGCTCATTACTTTACTCATTAGTTAATTATCGAAGAAAGTAGGACAAGTCAATAAAATGGAAGGCTGTAAATTCCAATACTAATTAGCACCATTTCCTCAGAGACATATTTAAGGGCAGATTGGCTACCCGAATGTCCCTGGACCTTGGAGATGAAGGGAAAGGGTAGACTTACCATAAATCTAGATTACCAGCAAGCAAAGCTCATCAGCAGTAAGAAGTCGAGTACACAGGTGCTGAGCTACCACCAGGCACCCTGTTTGAATTGGAGTACTGGGATGCAAGCAGCACAGAAATTCCTATTTTTAAATGGGGCAAAAAAGGAGGGGGTGATACGGGAGGGAGCACTCACACACACCAGAGAGGATCCAAATCTAAAGCAAGTGATACAACTGAACTACTTCTGCAGAAGACATTTGCTTTCCTAACCTTTCTCTTCCCCAGCCTCTCTCACACGCAGTGCTGTATCATAAACTCTTTTATTTTTAGCAATCCAAATCCTAGTCAAAATATCAGTGTGTCTCTTCTGGAGTGGGCACATTTTTAATGTGTGGGTTCTAACTTACCTCTTTTAGTTTGTGCTTAAAAAAATACAGATAAACTCTTCCAGTAACAGAAATTATATTCTCCTGCTATTGCTATTATATGTTGTGTTATCTTTAATTTAAACTAAGTCCAAAATAACATCAGAGGCAAGAATTTAATGGGTCTAGCAGAGCTTTAATTGAGCCAAAAACTAATTGTGAACAAATAAAGGCAGTGTCAAAGAATACTGGGAGAAAAGGAAGCAAAGGGAGAGTACGTGTGTGAATACATGTTGGACAGGATGATCTTGGAGGTCTCTTCCAGCCTGGTTGATTCTATGATTCTATGTTCATGGTATGTATTTCATATATACATGAGGTTATATATATATATACACACACACATGTATATATGCTTGAGTAATAAGTATGCAGACACATCCATCCATCCACATACATACATATCTACTGAAATATGCCTTTATAGGCATTTCATTTTGCTTAGGAGGAGAAAATAAGCAAATTCCTTGAGTTCTGCAGTTTAAAAGCCCCCAGGTCTTACTGCCTTTTAAAGATCAGCACAAGAGCACTCAGGCTATGAAAAGGTTCTGTTGATACTGTTCAACAGTTTGCCTCAACTAATTATAGGCATTTTTCCCACCATAAGGAGGTCAAGACAGATATATTTTTGTAATTCCTTTTATTTGGAGGCACATCTTCTCAGTCTTCTTTTCAACAATTATCTCCTCTTGAAAATAACTTAATTTCCAGTGAACTGAATGGAAATACAATCTTTTCAAACCTCTTCTGCCCATTCTGCCTTCAATCCCAATCATAGAATCAACCAGGTTGGAAGAGACCTCCAAGATCATCCAGTCCAACCTATCACCCAGCCCTGTCTGATCAACTAGACCATGGCACTAAGTGCCTCATCCAGCCTTTTCTTGAACACCTCCAGGGATGGTGACTCCACCACCTCCCTGGGCAGCCCATTCCAATGCCAAATTACTCTCTCTATGAGATCAAAAGCATTACCTGAGCTCAACTTAAGTGAAGAAATCACCCTAAGAATATCTCTCAGTCTGAAGCTTTAAATATTTAGCTATTCTAAAAATACATCAATGGATTAGTGTAAAAAATAGGCTTACAGTGCCTATTACTGTATTTTGTGCCTGCAGTTCTGCAGTTCTGATGCCTGAGCCACAAGTCATGGTTTGTTTTCAAGCTTTTGAAAAAATCACAGAATCGTAGAATCAGTCAGGGTTGGAAGGGACCACAAGGGTCATCTAGTTCCAACGCCCCTGCCATGGGCAGGGACACACTACCCTGGACCAGGTTGGCCAGAGCCTCATCCAGCCTGGCCTTAAACACCTCCAGGGATGGGGCCTCAACCACCTCCCTGGGCAACCCATTCCAGGGTCTCACCACTCTGATGGTGAAGAATTTCCTCCTCATGTCCAGTCTGAATCTCCCCACCTCCAGCTTTGCTCCGTTCCTCCTAGTGCTGTCACTACCTGAAAAAAATGTACCTTGACAAAATATTCTAAAGATTGCATGGATGTTTTGGTTTTGCTTTTATTTTTTCAGCAGCAGTTTTGAGAATCTGGCCTCTGGTGCTAACAAAGAAAGAGTGCAATTTAGAGCAGAAAGGAGAAACGTGGTTTGGTTTGCTTTACAGAAAGCTCCCACTACGAATAACGCAAGGAAAAGTCTCTAATGGTTTTACTAACAACAAAAGAATCTTGATATTTATATTAGCCATGTTGGGGAGAGGGTATTTGTTTGGGAATGTTCTCACACATAAAATGCCCACCGTGTAAAACAGACCTGGAACAGAACAGGGTGGGAAAGATTTCCCCAGTTAGATGTTCACTCGGCGCAGGCTAAGGCACAAGGTACACACAGCATACATGATGACATAGTTTGAGGCCACAAGCTACCCAGGACTGGATGACAGAGGTGACTTTTACCACTTTTAGAGACTAAGAATGACCCAGGCAGTGGCTTAATAAGCTGTGATACCAGAAAATGGAATAGAATACCAATGTTACAATATCCTGGGACGCCCAGATCCATCTCCTGGGATGGGTCTTGCTGTCTTGGTCTCTGTAGTTTTCTTAGGGCTACGTGGAATCCCGCAAATTATGACAGATGAGCACCGTGTATTTGCGAGCAGTAAGAGGCTATGAATGAGAGCATTCAGAAAAGCAGGAGATGGTCTCTTGTTTTCAACCAGTGCCAAGCACTTGTGGACACTGAGATTTTTGTAACAGTCACCCTGAATCCCTATATGCTCTTGAACACCTTGGCTAACAGGGTCTAGCGAAGACCTCCCAAATGGAACAGCCAACAAAGGCTCAATGTTCATTTTTGGTATGGAAATCTGGAGAAGGCTGGGAAAGGACCCAACCTCAAGCTTTAAAGTTCAGTATCTGGAGAAGGCTACAGGAGGGCTGGGGAGGGACTACTGACAAGGTCTTGTAATGACAGGATAAGGAGGAATGGGTTTAAATTGGCAGAGGGGAGATTTAAACTAGATGTTAGGAAGTTCTTTTCAATGAGGGTGGTGAGACACTGGTACAGGTTGCCCAGGGAGGTTGTGGATCACAGAATCACAGATTCACATTCAGGTGAATGTGTTCAAGGTGTTCAAGGCCAGTTTGGATGAGGCCTTGAGTGACCTAGTGGGAGGTGTCCCTGCCTATGGTGGGGGGGTAGAACTAAATGATCTTTGAGGTCCCTTCCAACCTAAACCATTCTATGATTCTATGGTTTACAACCACAAATGTCTCTAAAATGTACACTGAGGTTTAGCACATGCACTGCTTACATTTCACACTGCTGTTTGTTGTAGATAATGTAATATAACCACATAATTTAAGGCAATTCTCATTTGCATTTATAACTTTTTGTCTATGTTATCAAACACTCCAAAACTGGAGAGAGAAGCTGATTACTCAGTGCAATACCGAGAGCACTATGTGCCAGCCATTGTAAAATCCACGGACTAGAAGTACTTTGGTGTATCTGCAGTGGTCCTCTCCTTGAGAAGGGGCCCTCAGGCCCCTGCAGCCTTTCATCAGCTGGAACTGGAGTGAAGCTGTCAGCTCCTAGTTGTATTCTGTCAGCTTCAGTAGCACTTAGAGCATCCCTGACAAATGCACAGTGCACATTTAACAGTCAATCTGCAAGCAAGCTTTTGATTTGGGGAGAAACTGTCTAAGATTCCACTTTCTACAAGGGGAAACATAAATTATTAGAGAGGAAAATGCAGAACATCCTGCAATCACACTCTTGTTTTATGGAGAAATCCAGCTACTATAATTTTTTTTTAGCAAGATGATGGATTGAATCAGTCCAAGGTGGATGGGACTCTGAGCAACCCGGTCTAGTTGAAGATTAGGGGACAGGAGGGCATGGCTTATGAGGAGAGGCTGAGGGACCTGGGGCTTTTTAGTCTGGAGAAAAGAAGACTTAAAGGAGATTTGATAAATGTTTTTATGTATCTGAAGGCTGGCCAGAAGAGAGGGGACAGGCTCTTTGCACTTGCTCCCTGTGATAGGACAAGGAGCAATCGGTGTAAGTTGCAGCAAAAGAGGTTTTGCCTCAACACAAGGGGGAACTTCTTTACTGTAAGGGCGACAGAGCACTGGAACAGGCTCCCCAGGGAGGTTGTGGAGTCTCCTTCTCTGGAGACTTTCAAGGCATGTCTGGATGTGTTCCTCTGTGATCTGTGTTAGATAGTATCGTCCTGCTCCGGCAGGGGGGTTGGACTCGATGATCTCTTTGGGTCCCTTCCAACCCCTAACATCCTGTGATCCTATGCCTTTTCTGGCTGCAGGAGAGTTGGACTAGATGACCTTTCAAGGTCCCTTCCAACCTAAACGATTGTATGAAATCCTAGGCAGCACAAGCCAGAGCAAGGGCTATTGTATGATGGTGACACCTCTCCTCCTGTGTCACACAAACTGTGCTACTCCTATCACAGTGTTGCAGCAGCCTGCTGTTATTGGTGTTATTGTCATATAAATTATTCACACCGAAACATTTGTTCAGCTCAGGTGTGCTCACAAGTTTCCCATTAAGAATTCAAATGCAAAGATATTTTCCAGCTGCAAACCCCTCCCTAAATACCTTTCCCCCACTCACCTATGTCTAGTGCTGCTTCAACAACATCCAGGTGTAAGTGCGACTGCCTGGGTTGGACCACTCCAAAGTTGCTTGCGTGTTCTTAAAATAATAAATGCATCTCAAAATAATGCCACTTTCCACCCACAGCCAAGAATTCTTTCTTATATGTAAATTAATTGGATACTTTTTCCTTCTCCATTTCACTCCCGGTGCATGGTGCTTTTTTCCTTCTTTCTTTTTATTTCAATGGGCAGTTTATGGGCTAAGCCCATTATCTGCTAATTCAAGGTCCTTCGTCCTCCCTCTGGGAGTTTAAAAAGTCTAATATTATTTCTTCACAGAACTTCCCCCCTATCACAGCCCCGCTGGAGATGCAGCTGAGTCTTACCTAACGGTGACAAAAATAAGGCCGTAGCACATCTGAGCAGACTGGATGGGTACAAGGGAAGGGAGGGACAGACGCAGCTTCTTCACAAGTCAAAGCAGTCTGTAACATTCCATTTCCCCACACTCCCCAGGGTAATGTCATTGCAAGAGGGAAATCTTTGTAACGTTACAACGCTGAGCTCCAATAACCACACTGATCCCTGGGGACTCTGCTGCTTGCTGTCCCACAACACAGAAAATTCCCTGAATAGGCTCCTTCTCTAACCCCATTAAAAGACAGTTTTCCCAAGGAGAGGACAGAACCTTCCTTGAGGTCACTTGAAACGTTACAGTCCTCAGAAGAGAGTATTTGGAGGCCTTCTATGCCATTACTCTGAAATGGAAGTGAAAACACTTCTGGTCACCTAAAGGTAGAAGATGATGATTATGGCAATGTCATCCAAACAGAAATTAGGAAACTAATTCTAAATTAATTAGAAATTAAATTAAGCATCGGAGTAATTAATATTTATGTGGCACCAATATGTAACTATTTATTACTACTACTATTACTATTGTTGGTGGCACTTTTGCTATTTTAATTATATTTTATACTACTACAGCACTTAGAAGCCTCCACCAAGGATAAGACTCCAGCTGCACCAGCCAAACAGAACAAATCATGGTTCTTTCTCAAAACAATTAAGGAACAATTACTGTATCATAAAAACAGTTCTTCTCCTACAAATAGAGAGAGTTGCCTAGTGAATCACAGAATCACAGAACTTTAGAGGTTGGAAGGGACCTCCAGAGATCATCAAGTCCAAGCCTCCTGCCAAGGCAGGATCCCTCAGGGTACTTCACACAGGAATGCATCCAGGCAGGTTGTGAAAGTCTCCTGAGGAGACTCCACAACCTCTCTAGGCAGCCTGTTCCACTGCCCCATCACCCTCACTGTAAAGAAGTTTCTCCTCATGTTGAGAGGAAATTTTTTCTCTTCCAGTTTGTAGCTATTGCTCCTTGTCCTATTGCTGTGGACCGTTGAAGAGATTGGCCTCATCCACTTGACATCCACCCCTCAGATAGTTGTACACATTGATCAGATCTCCTCTCAGTCTTCTCCAGACTAAACAGCCCCAGATTTCTCAGTCTCTCTTCACAGCGGGAGATGCTCAAGTCCCCCAGTCATCCTCATGGCTCTCTGCTAATCTCTTTCCAGCGGGTCCCTGTCTCTCCTACACTGGGGACCCCAAAATTTGAGACAGTATTCCAGGTCTGGAAGAGTATCCTGGAAATCTGGAAGAGTATTTAATCACAGAACCATAGAATGGTAGGGATTAGAAGGGACCTCTAACAATCATCTAACCCAGACCCCCTGGTAAAAAAGGGTCACTCAGGTTGTCCAGGATCACGTCCCGATTCCAGAGGAGTCGTCTCCACAATCTCTCTGGACAGCCTGCTCCTGTGCTCTGTTACCCTCACAGAAGAGAAATTTGTCCTCATATTTAGATAGAACCTCCTGTGTTTCAGTCTGTGAGTGTTGCTCCTTGTCCTGTCACTAGACACCACTGAAAAGATTCTAGTATCATCCTCTTAACCCCTGCCCTTGACACCTTTCCTTATTTAAAGAAAATATGGTATTAATCCATATTGCTTTCATTGGAGATAGGTGTCTAACAAACATTCAAATCCAGGCCTGGATTAGGCAGCTGCTTCTAGTGACAAAGAACATTTACTGGCAGACTCAGCAAATTACAAGGCACAGCTTTAGGAAAAAGAAAACGTGCAGATTCTAATGTGGGAACAGTTCCAGTCCTATTTCAAAAGAGTTTCACACAAAGCCAGGCCTACCCATCTTGTAGAAGTCCAAGGACTGAACATCATAGAATCACAGAATTGTTAGGGCTAGAAGGGACTTCAAGGGTCATCGAGTTCCAACACCCCTGCCATGGGCAGGGACACCTCACACTAGATCAGGTTGCTCAGAGCCACATCCAACCTGGCTTTAAAGACTTCCAGGGATGGGGCTTCCACCACCTCTCTGGGCAAGCTGTATCAGTGTCTCACCACTCTTGTGGTGAAGAACTTCTTCCTAACACCCAATCTGAATCTACCCACTTCTAGTTTTGCTCCATTCCCCCTAGTCCTATCACTACCTGACACCCGAAAAAGTCATAGAATTATAGAATCAGTCAGGGCTGATTCTGACCTGACCACAAGGATCACCTAGTTCCAACCCCCTGCCATGGGCAGGGACACTCTACCCTCACCAGCTTTCCTGTAGATCCGCTTCAGATATTGTAAGCCCACAATAAGATCTCCTTGGAGCCTTCTCTTCTCCAGACCAACATCATATCAAAATGAGTGAAAGGAAGCCATCCACCTCCATTACACAGTAAGCAGAATCCTAGAATGGTTTGGCTTCTGAGGCACATTTAAAAGTCATCTAGTCCAACCCCCACCCCTGCAGTGAGGAGGGACATCTTCAACTGAATCAGGTTACTCAGAGCCCTGCCCAACCTGACCTGGATGTTTCCAAAGACAGGACAATTACCATCAGTCTGGGAAACCTGTGTCTTCATTATATCTAGTCCAAATATTTCTCTCTTTATTTATCTGCCTCTGCTCCTGTTGCAACAGATCCTGATAAAAAGTGAGAGGCAGATAAGTAGGGACAGAAATAAATATTTGTGCATACGTTTGAAACAGCTTCTTTCCTGCAGTTAACATTCATCAAATTCTCACTGCCTCTCCCAGTCAATTCTCTTCTCTCCTTCAATTAACCAATAAGTCAATTTGCTCCTTCCCCATCACAAAAATCCCCCTCTCAGCAAAAATAAAAAAAAAAAAAAAGGCATCACTTCACTATCAGATCAATTCACCCTTCCCTTCTCACTGCTCAATCGATAGACTCCTCCTCTGCATCTGCTAAACAACAAACAGGTCAGTGGAAAGAAATCTGCCCAGGAAGCTTCACTGGTTTTATCTGGCGTACTACATGCACATGGCTGGCTCAATGGGCACTTCCTGAGCATGGCAAACACTCTAAACAATACTGTAGAGAATTGGATTTTAAGGCAACAGAAAGATCTGACGTGAGCTTTTATTTTCAATGACATTGCAGCTGTTCAGATAACCAGCAGAATTAGCTGTTAAACACAAAGTGCATGCAAAATGTCACTACATAAAAGCAAACAGGCTGCACTGATTTTAGACAATATGCAGCTTATACAGACCATTTTATTCCACTAAACTAGACACTGAACAGTCACTGAAGAAAGGAAAAGGATCTGGGGTCCCAGTGCATTGGAGGTTGATCATGAACCAGCAGTGTGCTCTTGTGGCCAGGGAAGCCAGTGCCATTCTGGGGTGTATTAGAAGGGGTGTGGTTAGTCGGTCAAGAGAGGTTCTCCTGCCCCTCTGCTCTGCCCTGGTGAGACTGTATCTTGATTATTGTGTCCACAATATTGTGGATTATTATTATTGTNTGTCCAGTTCTGGGCCTCTCAGTTCAGGAAGGGCATAGAACTGTTTGAGAGACTCCAGTGCAGAGACACAAAGAAGATTAAAGGAATGGAACATCTCTGTTACAAGGAGAGACTGAGGCAGCTTCGGCTCTGCTGCTTGGAGAGGAAGAGCCTGAGGGGTGATCTCATTCAGGTTTATAAATATGTAACAGGTGAGTGTCAGAAGGATGAAGCCAGGCTCTGCTCAGTGATGCCCAATGACAGGACAAGAGGCAATGGGTGGAAGTTGAGGCATACAAAGTCCCGTGGAAACATGAGGAGGAATTTTTTTCCTGTGGGCTGACAGAACACTGGAACAGGCTGCCTAGGGAGGTTGTGAAGTCTCCCTCTCTGGAGATGTTGAAAACCTGCCTGAATGCATTCCTGTGTCATCTGGTATAAGTGATCCTGCTCTGCAGGGGGTTGGACTGGATGATCATTCAAGGTCCTTTCCAGCCCCTGACATTCTCTGATTCTGTGGTTATTATTGCTCTTTGCAACTACCTGAAAGGAGATTGTAACAAGATTGGGGCTTCTCACTTCTCCCAAGTACCAAGCCATAGAACAAGCAGAAAAGGCCTCAATTTGCACCAGGGTTTTAGGTTGGATATTTGGAAAAATGTCTTCTTCAAAAGGATTGTCAAGCCCTGGAACTCACTGCTCAGGGCAGTGGTGTAATCCTCATCCCTTAACCAATTTAACAAACGTGTAGATGTGGTGCTGACAGACATGGTTTAGTGATGACCTGGCCATGCTAGGTTATCAGTTGGACTTGATGATCTTAAAGATCTTTTCCAACCAAAGCAATTCTCTGATTCTAGTTTGATTTCATTTGATACAACTACCAAACAGCGTCCATTACTGAAGCTCAAGACATCCTTAGATTGCAAATTCAGACAGCTATGAAGAAAAAAAACAAACAAACAACCTCACTCAAATAAAGAATGACCATAAACCAGGGACTTGTCACTTGACTTCTTCAGAAAGAGTCAATAAAGTTCAGTACAGTCAAGATGACTTTGCAGATCAACTTTGTGACAAAATGTGGCATTGGAAAAGTGCAAGTTTATGTGAGAGGTTGCAATTTATGTACAAAAACACAGATACAAATGCAGAGACTCCGCCAGCATAAGCAATCAAAGAATCAACCAGGTTGGAAAAGACCTCCAACATCATCCAGTCCAACCTAGCACCCAGCCCTGTCCAATTAACTGACCATGGCACTAAGTGCCTCATCCAGGCTTTTCTTGAACACCTCCAGGAACAGCAACTCCACCACCTCCCTGGGCAGCCCACTCCAATGCCAATCACTCTCTCTGGCAAGAACTTCCTCAAAACATCCAGCCTATAACTCCTGCAGTACAACTTGAGACTGTGTCCCCTTGTTCTGTTGCTGGTTGCCTGGCAGAAGAGACCAATCCCCACCTGGCTACAACCTCCCTTCAGGAGGGAAACCTGGGTGTATAGGTGTCTAGTTCTATGGTAATTACATTTCAGTCTGGCAGTGTTCAGGAGAGCAGGGCATGAAGTGAAAAATGAGAGAAGTTTAGAGTATATAAAATAATGCAGTTAGCCAAGTTGCTTGGGACACTGATATCAGTACTCTCAGCAAAGAAAGGCCAAGAAGCTCATCTCCACCAGATACCTCACACAAACTCCATCTGGTGGTTAGGAAATAAATTTTGTGAGATTATTTGAAGGGGGATTTCTGCACTATTGAGAAGTATAAAAGCTTAAAATATGGACTGTTAAAAGCAGCAGGTGTTCAGTTAATTTTATTAAAGAGTTCTGATGACTGTTTTTTTCACTTTGGGTTCAGGTATTCCACTTTCTTTGCTCTCTGTAGCAGTGAGACTGGATATGGAGTACATGTTTTCCTGCTAACTGTTAATCAAAGCAAAAGTGAAAGCCACACCATTTTCTCTCTGATCTCTTAAGATTTGTGAATATTTTCATAACTAGAGCATGATTTGAACATTTATAAATAAAAATCCATGGAATACTAATGAGTTTGTCATTGTCATTCACTAGCCTGTTTCATCATGACTGATAGTGTCAGTACAGTCATCCAAGTTGGTCTTGGGCAAGAAGCTTCAACTAAATGCTTTGTTCAGGAAAGAGCACAAATTTGGGGCAAGCCAGACTATTCATAAAGTTGTGCTGAATTTTGTTAGTAGGTCACCTGAAAATACAAAGAAAGAAAACCAAAGAAGTCAGAGTGCCTCTTTCCCCTCATTTCAAAACCACGTTGCCAGTTATTGTCTCAAAATGATTCTTTTCTGTTCCATGAAGAACCAGGTCTCAGTTTAACCCACTTAAATACTTTCTGAGCAACTGCACACAAGACATGAAAAATTTCCCTAAAAACACCCAGGGAGCTGTAGCCTCCTTTGGGAGCCCACTGGTTTTGAGTGCCTTGCAGCTTGGGCACATCTCTTGCGTCAAAGAGCTCCCAGTGTAAGAGCTCCTTCCTGCAAGGGTGCTGCATCCCAGTTTAGGTACTGATGGCATCATTGCAATGGGCTGGGATATTGCACAGTACATACAATTTAATCCTCTGCAGGATAAAAGATCTGGAGGGCAGGGTTGTAAAAGATGCTACAACATGTACAAGGATTAGTAATCTTTTCAACTGAAAAGCCAGAATATGATACATCTTCCTTGAGACAAATATCTTCACTTTTGAGACAGCTGAGGTCTGTAAGCATAACATATTCATGTGTATTTCATATTATGTATTTCATACTCTGGACACACACACATCCACTGATGATCACTTCTGATACAGCTTTTGGCACCATCCCACAGAAGCTGAAGCTTTGTGAGAGTGAGCACTGTGGTTTGCTTCACCACTGATTTCCTAAGCAAAACAAACAGACTTTTTAGGACTAAAAACTCCGAGACAGCTGGCAGTGCAATCTCTCCAACCTGATCTTCTCTAATACAGACACGAGTTTAGTTTGGATCACAGTTGATTGTATGCACCTTAAAACAAGCACAAGGAAATAATCTCTCCTTACTCAGTTGAGCTGCACTGGGCTGGATAAAGAGTTTTCATGGTGTTACCCTATGGCTGTAAAAACTGAATAGTGGAGAGGGAGGGGAGAGCTAATCTTTCTGCAAGTTTGTGGAGTGAAGACTATAGGACACAACCTATGCTTACTGTGTGATCATAGAATCATTTTGATTAGAAGAGGTCATCAAGTTCAACTGTTAATCCAGCACAGACAGGTCACCACTAAATGGTGTCCCTCAGCACCACATTTACATGTATTTTATGTCCCTCTAGGGATGGTGACTCCATCAGTTCCCTGGACAGCATGTTCCAGGTGTTGACAAGCTTTTTGGTGAAGAAATTTTTTCCTAATATCCAGCTCAAACTTCCACTAGTGCCACTTGAAGGAATTTTCTCTCATCATATCAGTCACTATCATCATCCAGTGGGTCTCCCTTAACCTGATGGGACACAGAGACAGAAAAGAGGATACAAGACCTCTTTTTGTCCAAGCAGTTTACTTCCACACTGTGTGTTAAGAGGAGACAATACCCACACATTACTTGACCAAAAAGACGTTTTCACGCTGTTGCCCTTGAAATCCCCATTTTTGTTAACCACCAGGCTTACAGCTTTGCTCCTGTTCCCTGCCACCCCTTCTCTTTCAGCCTTGGGTAGCAGGGAAGAGGTTGGACAGCCCACTTCTAGCTCTGGGGAGGAGGGGACGGCAGAAGGCTGCCCTTATTTACCTTCACCATTTCCCTGTGTAATCTGGGTAATCATCTGGCTAATCGACGGCGCGAAGAAGCCCCCCACGCCGCACCTCACAATGCCGACCCCATTCAGATTTGATACAATAGAGTGTTTAATTCATCCCACGCCTTGCCAAGGCGATTGTGCTCCCTTTGTTCTGACGGTTTGGGCAGGGTCTCCTGCTCTACCCTCTCTTTTTACACCGGCATATGTCAGAGCTCTCGCTTGCTGCAGCTGGACAAGGGCTGTTGTTTTGTTTTGTTCTTCAAACCCAATGAATCGATTGTGGCGGTGTGAAATGTGGGTTAAAACAGTCCCCGCGTGTACGCACACATTAGCCATTTGCTATGTTACAACTTCACAGCAAGGTGACTGAGAAGGCAACAGTGTTTGTGCTCTCCCATTTCGAATGGGCAATCTGTTGAGCACAGAAGGAAATAATAAATAAAAGACTGACTGCACATATTGTTTCCAAAATGGCTCGCCAGGCCAGGCTATAGCAGAGTGAAATAAAAGCACCTCTACCCCAGTGTGCTGCAACCCTAAAGAAAGATCAAAACTTGGTCTGCAACAGAAAACCACAGGGTTCCTATCTGTGGATATTGCATATTAAATGCAGACCATATTCCTACTATTGATGTAGTGAATATTCCTGTTGAATATTCACCTTTCCTTGCTGCCTCTCTCACCTTTGGGATGTGCTGAATCACAGAATGGTGGGGATTGGAGGGGACCTCTGGAGATCATAAAGTCCAACCCCCCTGCTAAATTAAGGTGACCTAGAGCAGGTTGTTCTAAGCAGGTTTGGAATCTCTCCAGAGAAGGAGACACCACAACCCCGCTGGGCGCTTGTTCCAGTGCCCTAGCACCTTCAGAGGAAAGAAATTAATTCAGCAGCCTTACAAAAGTGATAGGATCTGAGCTCATCTTCTTACAAACCAAAGGCAAAACGTTCACAGTAAACACCTGTAGTTCAGGTCAATCTGTGGATCTGAGTTGGCATGGAGATATCGCCTTCATCGGCTAGATTAAACCACTGGCTCACTTCCAACCCTGGCTGGCAATGCCAAGTAGCCAATTCTCTCTGAAAACTCCTTTGTAGCTTGTACAAAACAGGTCCTGTGGCTCTGTTTCTCTCCCAAGATGTAAAGAAATCATGACAACTCCCTCAAAATCGCTACAAACTTTCATGCTAGTCCACGAAGGTACTTCTATTAATAGAAGTCTAAAGAAAAGACCTTAACCTTAAGATCTGGAATAGAATTTCCTTTCTTTTTTTTTCCTTTTTATTTTTAAGAATAATACAAAGGGCACTATAATGTAATTCAGGTAGCTAAAAAGATGTATTTAATGCCAAGGTAGAAAAGATTATTCATTCCTGGCTGAAGTTCATAATACTCCACAGATGCACTGCTGGTGCTGAAACAACTAACTTCTGATTTTGCTCTTGGAAATGCCTAAGTTGTGTTACTTGGCTCAAATACAGCATTTGGAACTTCACACCTGTGCTCTGGATTAAAATAAAATTTTGGGTTTACTTCTAAAATTGAGAGAAGAAAGACAAGTTGTGAGCACCAGCCTTGAGAGCCAATTTTCCACAGAAAGCTAAGCTTTCCTTGAAGAGTTAATTAATTAGCACACGTGCAATGCTTCACAGCACTGTATTGTATCAAGCACACAAAAGAAAAAGATTTATATGGTGCACTCATGTAGCTATTTCGGTGCTTAAGTATAAAGCTAGAGGTGATGAAATCCAAAATCCTGAGGGGAGCAGAGGACACAGCACTGATCCATTTAAAATTTCATTTTGATGGCCAAAGAAGTTACATCCACTTTTTAATGCCAATATTTTGAAGCCTCTTCCCCCCCTCCCTTTTTTTTTTAATTCATTCCTTTCTTTTTTTTAACCTCTCAAACCCATGAATTAACAAAAATAAATCAAAGCATCTCAAAACTAATTTTTCAGGTCAATTTCTGGCACTCATGTGTGCACCAGAAAATTATCTAGCTGTACATCTCTCGCTGAAGTAAAGCAGAGTTGGTTGATATTGCTGTCAGTAGAAATGAAGCTGCTTGAAAAGGATCTTAATACAGCTAAGATGCAGAAATGGTTACCTCCCCCAGCACCCAAACAGCAGGGGCACAGCTACAGCAATATAAATGTGCTAATCCCAGTGCGATGTATTCCCACATCTCTCTGTATCAAATAATTCTAAACGGTTTTCAATATACAAGTTAATTAGCTACCATCAAGCAGCAGGGTAACATCTAATGAAGACCGGGGCTTAGAATACCAGAAGTGGCCTCTTGTTCCTTCCCCCCCCCCCCCACCCTTTAATATTGAGATTTTTTTTCTTTTTCAGATGGGCTACAGATCTCATTCAAATGTCATTTAACAAAGTATTTCATGAACAGAGTTGCTTTGATTAGGTGGTAAACACTTCGCACATTATTAACTGTGCATATTCAAAAACGTCTACAAGATTGCCTTTTCTATACTGGGACCTCAAAATGCTGCTGCAGCAGCAGTGTCCATCTATAAGTACACATACAGACATTTGGAACACTGAATAAGAAGATGACACCATTTTATTACTGAATAGAGAATCATAGAATCAACCAGGTTGGAAGAGACCTCCAAGATCATCCAGTCCAACCTAGCACCCAGCCCTATCCAGTCAACTAGACCGTGGCACTAAGTGCCTCATCCAGGCTTTTCTTGAACAACTCCAGGGATGGCAACTTCACCACCTCCCTGGGCAGCCCATTCCAATGCAAATCAATTAGACATTATATTCTAATTACACAGTTTCTCAACATTATCAGTGCATAGGAAAGAAGTTCGCATTCTATGCAAAAAAAAGCCAAACCAAAAGATCCTCTTTAAAACTAATTGCACAAAGTTACAACGATGTGAGCAATCAATGCCTGCAAAATACAACTCGAAGGGAGAAGAAAAGAAAAAGAAAAAAATGCATGGGAGAGTAAACTTAATTACCTGAGATATATCTGCTGCTTTTAGGAACCACAGTTTCCACAGTTGCATCTTCCAGAGTTAACTAAGCAGTTAAAAGCTCTAATTAATTAAATTAAGGTCCTGATCCTGACGGGATGTGGAAGTCAATGAGACTTTACCCATGCAAACATCATTGTTGGAGTGGGACAGAACACTCAGAACACTCCTTTTTTCTGTCTACCAAGCTCATCTTGTAATTCCACCACTTCATTAGCACCTTTCCAGCACATTATCTTTGACCTAATCCTCCTGTCACTTTAGGGATGCAGGGTCATTAGAGTACTTGAAGGGTCGATGTTGTTGTTGTGGAGGTGTGAATTGATCACTAAGATGACAACTGGTGACAAGTGTACTTTATTAGACTGCTACTTTGTCTCTTAATTGCTACTGATTAGCCTGTCTGTTAGGAAATTTGGACTCCTGTCTTTGCCAAAGACTATGCTGCTTGCTGATAGGGCTATCAAACATCTCCCCCCCCAATGAGATCATTTAGCATAGTATGTTCACCCCTCTCAAGTGGAATTATTTACATGAGTAAAATCAACAAGATATTGTCCTTTAATCCTTTCAGAATCACAGAACGGTCAGGGCTGGAAGTTATCCAGTCCAACCTCCCCTGCAGTCAGCAAGGGCATCCTCACCTAGACCAGGTTGCTCCTCATTACATTTTGTTTAGGTTCTGATTGCTAGGAGAACTTCTCTGTTAAATAATCTGATTGTTTCTTTTCCTTTCCAAATGCATGAATAGGAGCAGGCTTTTTATTATTTTTTCTTAGAGTCATAGAATGGTTTATGTTGGAAAGGACCTCAAAGATCATCTAGTTCCAAGCCCCCCTGCCATGTGTAGGCACACCTCCCACTTTTTTTCCCCTTCACACCCCTCCTATTTTAGACATGGTCATATGTACCATTTGAAGTAACTTCCCAGAAGATGCACTGCCTCTCCAAATACCGCATTACATTTAAACTACACATTAAGACAAACCAACAAACCAAAACAATTAACTAAACTTGTGCATCTTGCCAGAGTTCACAGGCTTCAAGTCATAATTGTTGTTGACCACAAGAATGGAACACTGAGTCACAAAGGGCACATCTGCCAGCAGTGAAGAAGTACAATCAGGATTTAGTTTTACAGAACTCCCTTCTTAAGGGTCTGAAAAGTGAGAAGGAAGGAAAACACAAAGGAAAAAAAAAACAACTTCTGAAACTAGATGGCTAGGATAGCTGTCAATGTAATGATTTTAAAGTAAAAGAGGAGAGATTAAAGATAAGGGTGAAAATTTTTACACTGAGGGTAGTGATACACTGGCCCAGGTTGCCCAGAGGTGTGACAGAATTCTCATCCCTGAAAACATTCAAGGTCAGGTTGGACAGGGCTCTGAGAAACCTGATCTAGTTGAAGACATCCCTGCTTGTCTGGTCTGCCTTTCCAGTGATTTGAGGTCTATTTTACATTAGAAAACACAGAGTCTTCAGGCATCTACTATGCATCCAGACGCCTCTCATCAATAGCTCTAGTATATCATACAATCATTGAATGGTTTGGTTTGCAAGGATCTTTAAAGGCCATCTAGTCCAATCCCTCTGCAGTGTGCAGAAACATCTTCAACAAGATCAGGTTGCTCAGAGCCCCATCAAACCTGACCTAAAATGTTTGCAGGAATGGGGCTTCTACCAGCTATCTGGGCAACTTGTGTCAGTGCTTTATCACCCTAGGTATGAAAAATTTCTTTCTTCTATCAAGGCTATATCTTCCCTCTATTAGTTATAAACCATCATGTCTTGTCCTGTCTCAACAGGCCCTGCTAGAAAGACTGTCTTCATGTTTCTTATGCACTGAAAGGCCACAAGAAGGTCTGCCTGGAGCCTTCTCCAGGCTGAACAACCCCAACTCTCTTAGCCTGTCCACACAGGAAAGGTGAGCCTAAGGAAGCCACAGCATGTGATCTGAAAGAGCATAAGGTTGTCTTTTCCTTAAAATCTAGGCTGATTTTATGCTTTGGTGCTAGCAGGACTTCCAGTTCAAGAGATAGCTGTTTAGATAGGCAATCTCATGAAGTCCTGGTCAGATTGATGGCTTAGCTCAGAACTCTGGCATTTGGATTAAAGCAGTATAGAAACAAGTCTTATATTTGACATTTAAAACACTTTCAAAGGGAACCTTTTCCACTGGCTGTAGTTTCTTAAATCGAAGCAGAAAGAATTGCCATGGCAGAACAGTGTGAGAAATTATTCTCCAACTGCTTCTCTGTTTTCCCACATTATGACTGAAGACAACAGTCCCTGAATCATTTTACATCCTGGCACTGGGTGTAATAAACAGACAATGCAACTGAAAGAAAATCTGAAAATTCATTTCTCCTTTCTTTTGGACAACATCTAGGAATATAAATGTGGTCTGCGGCAGCTCCAGCAGAAGGAAAAGGCAGGGCTGCTTTTGATGGGTTAGCATGACTAAAAACTTCGGATTTACGTGGTCTGACTCCCATTTTCTCTGTGACTTTGACAAAGTCACTTGTAACGTTTCTAGAAATGGATGCTGTTCCCTCAGGCTTTCATTCTACTTCTCCTCTCCAGAGTATCTAGCTGTTTTGCATGTACTACCAGTAGGAAAATTAAATGTCTCAGAGGACTTTATGGAATCTCTGGATCTTGATCCTTTCAGGGTCTCACAGTTGTTGGATGTAACATATAAATGACATACTCTGGCAGCGGGGTTGGACTTGGTGATCTATGGAGGTCCCTTTCAATCCCTAACATCCTGTAATCCTGTGAGATCTTGGCTTGTTCCAGACCTCCCCCCACAAAACTTCAGGGTTTGCAGAAATCCTTTAAGGACTGCTAGAGTTTTGCAAGCCCAGTTTGAGACAGCTAAGTCATCCAGACGATAGCAATGGAACAGAGTAGTTCTGAAATACCAGATATTTTTCCAAACCAATTTCTACCCCTGCACGTGGAATGATGTGTTTAACATCTGAAGGACACAAACTCAAGAAGCTGGTATTTCATATATCACTGTCTACTCAGCTCTCCAATCAGGGGTTTATTTTTATCATGTTTGAGGCAGAAGTGGTAAGGAGACAACCACTGAAGTTGAAGACCTTCACACTTTGAGGAAGTGGAGTAATAACACTTTATACATACACTTTATATATAAGTGCTTTGTGCCTTTGCTAGTGACCTGCATTGAGTTATAAGACAAATCCTCTCATATCCAAATATTCAAGTTATACTGGTAGCTGCAATATCCCTCTGCTGCAGTGCTAAGTAAATAGGATGCACTTTAGGATAGAATCAAATCCAGCATGAAAGGACTACTTCAGACGATGCAAACAGACCAAAGCTCTGCTAATCTGTTAATTAGTTGGTTTAGGGGATACAAATGCATCATGTACTTCCTTTTTATCTTCACCAACCTCTCTCCTGCTCAAGTTCAACCCTAGGTGGGCTAGCAACCTTCATAGACATCAGAAACCACGTTCTGGTCAATATTCAGGCAGGTCTAGCAGCATGTAAGAAGCCAAAGTGCTCAACTAGGACTTGTGAAAGCATCAGATGCTCTGTTGGTATTCATCCCACAAGCCTTAGATATTCTCTAGTTTTTATCTCAAGACAATTTCAGTGATGCCACCTTATGGTTCTCATTACATACTTCCCTGTGCTTGCTCTACATTTTACTGTGCCCATAGCAAATGTAATTTCTCTTTGCCATGAACTTTCATTTCCACTTTCCTCTTTTTGGTTGTGAGCATGTGAAGCTGTCAGTGGCTTCCATTTCTTCTTTTCTTCCTTTTTAAAGAATATTTAAGCAAGTCATCACTTAAATGCTCTACTATGCCAAGGTGAAAATATCCCTTGCTTTACATGCCTGATCTTAAGAAATCATAGATTCCTTAACATTTTGGACATAAGATTTACTCTTAACAATTGAAAATGACAACAAACTTCTGATGGACCTCTTATTTAGTTTCTTTGAACAGTTCTAACTGCCAGCAGAAAGACAGCAAGCAATGGAGTCTGCTGCTTTTCTCAGCAGCACCTACACAGGGACTATAACCAGACGAGACAGGAAAGTTCATCCATTTGTTCCAGTAGTTAAATCAAAATGGAATGGAGTGAAAGTCTTATGTGCAGGTAACCATAATATTGAATACTTGAAATAATGACAAGTAACTGTGTCAGTTGCTGTGCTTGCACTAACTGCCTTTTGCAATAGCAAAATGCAGTATTAATCAACACCAAGTGTCAAGATTAGCCAATACCATCACAGCCAATAAAAGTAATAAAATCAGATGAGTGAAACATGATGGAGGTATGAAACACATAACGGTAAGGTAAACTGTTTAGGGAGGAAAGAAAAGGCAACACCTGGAAAACAACAGAAACGTGCAAACCCAAGATCTGAACTGGATCAGATGAATTAGCTGTGGCATTCACCTCAGATTCCTCCAAACATAATGAAAGATATCATTGTCTGCTAAAAACAGGTCTTGGCCTCAACAGCTTTCTTAACTGCCACTTTTGGAAACAAGTAAACTGCAGTATACTAAGTGTTTGAGCTGAATGGAACACAAACTTTCTAACACCTCAGTGAAGGCTTGAAAGAGAGCATTACTCTAGTATCTGTAAATCAGGGCACTTCAAATTAACCCCAGGTTCATTAAAAACCTTGCTGATTTTATGTTTTGGTTATCATTCTGATATAAGTCTGTGAACAAAAATGCTTAACGATTCCAGTCAAATAGGATAAGGGCATTACTTCTTGCTTGAATGCAGGAGCAACATAAATCATCTGCTCCGAGCTAACAATTTAAAGAGTGCACAGCACGTTATGTTAAATAAAGTATTAGCATTGAGTTAAGAACACCTATTAAGGGACTTTGAGAGTTCTGGCTCACATTACCTTACACTGGTTTTGAAATAACCTTATTCTAACTTTTTAATCCCATAATTATTCCACAACAGTATTGTCAGAAAACTCTGCTGCTTCTAACAATTTTTAGCTGTAAGACGCTTTGTGAACCACTTCAGTTAAGTTCTTATACTCAATCATATTATCAGCCTGGCCCACAACTACAGAATCATGGAACGTTTTGGCTTGGGAGGGACCTTTACAACTGTGCTTGATAGTCTAAATTACTGTGGGTTTTGAAATAAATTGCAGAAATACTGAAGAAAAAAAAATTCAATGTGTGCACACACATTGTCTCAAATATATTTATACATACAGACTGATATTTAACTGAGAGAGTTGGGGCTACTCAGCCTGGAGAAGAGAAGGCTCCAAAGGGACCTTATTGTGGCCTCTTAGTGTCTGAAGGGGGCCTACAGAAAAGCTAGTGAGGGATTTTTTAAGGTGTCAGGTAGTGATAGGACTAGGGGGAATGGAGCAAAGCTAGAAGTGGGTAGATTCATATTGGATGTTAAGAAGGAGTTTTTCACTGTGAGAGTAGTGAGACACTGGAACAAGTTGCCTAGAGAGGTGGTGGAAGCCTCATCCCTGGAAGTTTTTAAGGCCAGGTTGGATGTGGCTCTGAACAACCTGATCTAGTGTGAGGTGTCCCTGCCTATGGGAGGGGGTTGGAACTAAATGATTCTTGAGGTCCCTTCTAGCCCTAACAATTCTATGATCAGCATTCACTGAGTCATTTAGCAGAATGATTTCTTACCAACCATATTCAAAATGTATAGGTCAACTTTTCATCCACACCTCAGGTTTCTTTCTAAGATGCTTTCTCTTGACCTATTCCATTTTCCCTGGATGTCCTAGATCCACCATCATGCAGATACTGACACTGGACACTACCACAAATGTAATTATGTGGAATATAACCGGAGTAATTTAAAGTGAAAAAATATCTCAATTATCATAGAATCATTTTGCTTGGAAAAGATCTTTAAAATCATTGAGTTCAGCCCTCAGCCTGACACTTGTCCCCAAGTGCCATGTCTACAAGCTTATTCCACCCCTTCCCTGGGCAGTCTATTCCAGTGTTTAGCCATTCTTTCAGTAAAGAAATTATTTCCTAATGTCCAGTCTAAATTTTCCCTGATCATCCTGGTCTGTTCCATTTCTACTACTCCCTCCTTGGCCAGATTTTCCATCCAACATAACTCTATAAAGCTTTAAGCTTGTTAAGAATCGAGCACCCAACTCTGTTGGTTTTAAGTGCATTTGTCACAGAAATTGATTGAGTCACTTAGCTGAATAAATAGATATAGCATATCTTTAAGTGCCATAAAAGTGACATGACTGCAGGTAAATCATATGAGTAATTGCAACCAGGAGTCAGGTTTTCCAATCACTCTTTGTACATACTTTGAATTGCAGGACCTTCTGGTCACTAATTTACCACCTTCTGTAGAGTAATTCAAGAAAGGATTTGCAATGATGGCCAAGCTGCAAGGAACCAGGGAGCAAATACTTTAACATGGCACTTTTAGGAAACACTGTTGGTTTTTTTTTTTCCTTCATCTTTTTTACTTCTCACAAAAATTAATGTGAGGCTGTAGCCAGGTGAGGGTCAGTCTCTTCTCCCAGGCAACCAGTGACAGAACAAGGGGACACAGTCTCAAGTTGTGCTGGGGGAGGTATAGGCTGGATGTCAGGAGGAAGTTCTTCCCAGAGAGAGTGATTTGCCATTGGAATGGGCTGCCCAGGGAAGTGGTGGAGTTGCTGTCCCTGGAGGTGCTGAAGAAAAGCCTGATTGAGGCACTTAGTGCCATGGTCTGGTTGATTGGATAGGCTGGGTGCTAGGTTGGACTGGATGATCTTGGAGGTCTATTTCAACCTGGTTGATTCTATGATTCTTTGATCGTGTCAATGATTTTTTTATGTTTGGAGCTGAAATGAGTTCATTCATGAAATGAAAATAATTTTGTAAAACAAATAAGCCTTAGTTCAGGCAGAAGTGAAAGCAGTTTATAAAACCTTTCCCTAGTCAGAGAAAATAAGAACATGTCATGATTTAGACAATCACGCTGATTCTGTGAGCTGTTTGAAACTCAAAGGAACATTGCAAGCAGAGAACTGGTGGAAAAACCAAACACTGTTTAAGTGACTCATTATTGATTTTTTTTTTCACTTGGGATTTTTGAGAGAAATTCTAATTTGAAAAAAAAATGCCCAATTCTATTGAAAGAATTTGTTGGTACTTGAAAATAATAGAATCATAGAATCAACCAGTTTGGAAGAGACCTCCAAGATCATCCAGTCTAACCTATCACCCAGCTCTGTTCAATCAACTAGACCATGGCATTAAGTGCCTCATCCAGTCTTCTTGAACACCTCCAGGGATGGTGACTCCACCACCTCCCTGGGCAGCCCATTCCAATGGCAAAACACTCTCTCTCTGAAGAACTTCCTCCTAACATCCAGCCTATACCTCCCCTGGCACAGGGGAGAGACTTGCTTGAGACTAGTTAAAACAGTGATGAAAAACACGAAGTAAAAATATTGCCCATTTTAGTACATATAGCTCAGTTAGCTTTTGAGTTGGGAAGGTTCTGAAAACCTCTGGATATATTTTTAAATATATAGAATCACAAAACTGTCAGGGCAGGAAGGGACCTCAAAGATCATCCAGTTCCAGCGTCCCTGCCATGGGCAGAAACACTTCACACTAGATCAGGTTGCCCAGAGCTCCATCCAGCCTGGCCTTGAAAACATACATAGAAACATGCATACAAAAGAGGTACTTTCCTAGCTTTCTTTTTCAACACTCAACTTTCCAGCCACAGATATGCCTTCCAAAGAAATGTCTGAATGTCTAAAAAGTCACAAACATTGCACTGAAACAGGCTAATCATTACTGAGAAAGACAGAACTACCTTTTCCGAAAATAATAAGCTGCTATTACAGAGAGATCCTCTTGCTCATGAATTTACCAAAGTTTCTGTCTCTTACATCTTGCAATCATTTAATTTTAGCTTTTGGATTTCCAATCTTAGCATCATCTTCTTTATTTACATATGTGTGTGTGTATATGTGCAAGTGTATCTCACTGTGCTGGTTTGAGGCTAATTGGAATATTCAAATGAGAGAAAATAGATCATTGTTTGTGAAAAGAAAATACTGGTAAAGTCTGTATCGTTCATTGGTTTGCTGAGAGGGATAAAAAGCCAAAATGTCAAAAATTTGTCTCACACTGGTCTGTTGCTGAATCTATTAGCTTCCTCCTCACTCCTCTCTATTTTCTACTAATCTTGGCTAACAGAAAACAATATAAGTTTTGCAGGTTCTTTTGTCATTGTGCTAGTTTGAAGATAGTTAGAATATTTTGGTGAGAAGAATTGCACAGTTTATTTTAAACATCACTGAATCCTGTGCTACACTGGGAAAAAAACCCTTCTAAACTCCCAGAAGATTAGCAATAAAGCCTCTAGTTGCAGTTACTTGGGCAGGATAGTATCATTCATGCTTACTATACTAAGCACAAAGGCTATGGTGCTACTCAGGTTTCCAGATTTTGTTCCTTAGACCCACTTGTTCTCTTTGGTTTTATATGGCAAACCCTTGGAGACAGGAAGCTTCTTTCTTTATACAGCCTTTCATTCCTACTTCTCAGATGAATACTATGTGTTAATTCCAGAGATGAAAACACTCATGTGCAATAGAACCATAAGGAGGAAAATGGTGATGGATCTCCCAGCCTCTTCCAGTTTGATTTTCTGCTGAGTGGCAACATAGCACTGACAGGTTTTGAGTGCAACATAGACGTAACAACGCTGCAAGTGAGGCCCCTTTAGCTTCATGGACTTGAGTATAGAGTTTTAAAATAACATAAGGAGGGGAGGGGGAAGAAAGTACTAGACAATTTTGCCAAATTTATTTTTTTCCAAACATTTGAAGTTCTGCCCATCCTCCTGTGTCCAATAAAGTCATGCAGCGAGCTCCGTTGGGACCAGATGTTAACACAAAAAGAGGAGGAGCTGGGGCCCTTCTAAGAGCGTGGTCATTTGAAAAGGTATTTATTCAGTACATGAAATCAGTTTTCCACTAGGGATGGTTTTGTTCTCAGCATTCCTCTCCCCGAACCAATTTGGAGTCAGTGCCTGATCTTGTGCCTCTCTTGCAGCATGCCTTCAGAGTCTTCTCCTTAAGGAAATTATGCATGAAAATTCCTTTTTACGAGCTTTTACTGAAACCACAAGTCTGTATCTGAAATATATACTACTGCAAAATTTTGCCCAAAGCTTTGTCTTGGCTATATAAAGAAATTATAGGTGAGGACCAATTTTTGAATTAGCATGAAAACTGCTTTTATGTGCATATGAGAAAGGCCTTTGAAACATCTTGCCAAGGGCTTTTTTGTCTTCTGGTTGTTATAAGAAAACATGGTTGCCCAAAAGAAAAAACCTGATCGTGGTTCCACCTTAATCAGATTCACAATCGTGTCCTAATGCAATTTGTCCTAATCCATTTCTAAGGAAGACAACCATTTATGATTTGGAAAGACATGTGGGAATAAATGTGGCTATATGGAAATCCCCTGAGTCCTTTATGTACTATATTTTACCAGTTCATAAAAAACCCTAATTGCATTTTAGAGAAGAAGGCATTATAGATGCGATGTATATTCTACTGCAAACCCCCTCTACCCTGGGTGTCCTACAGTCAAACTGTGCTCAGTTTGCAACATCACAGCGCATTTTGTATCCCCATGGCTGGTTTTAGAATAATGATGCCGTGCTGAACACATTTTAATACTAATCACACATTTCAGCACACTGCTGAAAAATGCTGCTGTGCTTGTTTCATTTGGTAGAAGAATGACTTCTGCTTACTATGGCAGCAAATTGCCCTTGCAGTAAACCAGGTAATTACTTGGTACCCGTGGAATAAATGTATTAATACTTGTGCAAACATCTGTATAGTCATCCATACACAAACCCCTATAGAGTAATTCCTCTACAACAACATCACAGAATCACAGAACATTAGAGGGTGGAAGGAACCTCCAGAGATCATTGAGTCCAACCTCCCTACCAAGGCAGGATTCCTCAGGGTAGTTCACACAGGAATGCATCCAGGTGGGTTTTGAAAGTCTCCAGAGAAGGAGACTCCACAACCTCTCTGAGCAGCCTCTTCCAGTGCTCTGTCACCCTTACTATAAAGAAGTTTCTCCTCATGTTGAGGTGAAATCTTCTATGTTCCAGTTTGTACCTGTTGCTCCTTGTCTTATTGCTGCTGACCACTGAAAAGAGATCATAGAATCATAGAATGGTTTAGGTTGGAAGGGACCTCAAGGATCATCCAGCTCCAACCCCCTGCCATAGGCAGGGACACCTCCCACTAGAGCAGGCTGCTCAAGGCCTCATCCAGCCTGGCTTTAAACGCCTCCAGGGAGGAAGCATCCACAACCTCCCTGGGCAACCTGTGCCAGTGTCTTACCACCCTCACTGTAAAGAACTTCCTCCTAACATCCAGTCTAAATCTCCCCTCTTCCAGCTTAAACCCATTCCCCCTCGTCCTAACATTACTAGACCGTGTAAATAGTCCCTCCCCAGCTTTCCTGTAGGCTCCCTTCAGATACTCAAAAGAGATTGGCCTCATCCACTTGATACCCACCCCTCAGATATTTGTACACATTGATCAGATCTCCTCTCAGTCTCCTCTTCCCCTGACTAAACAGACATGCTCCAGAGAAGGAAGAAACAATTCAGTGTGCTCAGGAATCAGCTCAGACATATCTACCCAACCTTCTGCACACCAGGAAGCAGAGAGTGGGATGGAAAAGGGTACAAGAAAACATTTAAGAGAAGACTTATCTTTATACACATGAGTTGTCCCATTGGAATTGTGTGAATAAAGTTAACCATAAGTGTTTTGAGCACTGGGGTCCTAAAATAATACAGCAGAGTTCCAAATGTAAAACGGTCAAGGTTTGTTTTCACTGAAATTCTTTTATGTGCAATTTCCCTCCATACGCACACACATTAAAATATCATAAATGTTATTGTTAGGAAAAAATGTTGTTATAAACATTACTGACTATAATGAATGGCCTAAAACTGAGGCAGGTCAGCATATAAATAATCAGAGCCTCTCTATTTACCCATTTGTAATAATTAGGAGATCACGTAACTCCTGAAATCACAATTATCCAGCATTTCATCATCTGTTTTGTACTTGAAAAGTTTGGGAGGGAATGTTTTCCCTTTACACAGTCACATCTGGGGATGATCATTTGTTCTTTAGCTGGTGAAAACAGAGGTCTTAATTCAAAGCTTATCATCTGCCCTTTTATCAGGTGATCGGTTTCCCGTACTGGGAAAGTTGCTGCTGCTGAAGAATTGCATGCACCCAGTAAAGGAATTTCTGTTTGTTTGCCTGATTAAAATGAGAGTCCCACTGAAGTTTAGGGCTTCTGCAGGAAAAAAATTTGGGCCTGTTCCAGACTGCAGCAAAACCTATGAGAGTGGAGTTGTTTCTGAAGGGAAATTCTATTACTTATTGAAAATATTATGGTCAACTTAAAATATTAAATAACCCAAAAGGTAAGAAAAATAAAGCCAGTCAAAAATTGAAAATCTGCTCGAATTCCCTAATCATTAAAGGTAGTATTTCAAGATGAAATGTAAATAAAAGCATTCAAATAGTTATAAACCTGCACATTTCAAAAGCAAAGAATCCTCAAATTGTCTTAAACTCCCCACCCCAAACAAACAGAAAAGAAAGTCCTCCTTCATCAGAAAGTTAGCATGCTAGGGATTACCTTTTAGCAGAGAGAACTGCAAAATTCTATCCACTCATTCTAACAACTCTCTATGTAGTGCTCCATATGACTCAAAAAAGGATTGCTTTACCACTGAAAACTTTGCAGTTGCTGTTGGAATGAATTTTGGCATTCACAAAACGTAATGCCTTAGGAACAGCAAAAACAATCAAAGACTAGGAAAAAAGGTTCAAGAAGAACTTTACTGGTAGCTTCTAACAAGAAGGACAGAGATTAGATGCATTCTGGTGCGTAGGCAGAACGTGAAGTCATTCATAACAACTGAGTGAAGTTTAGTTTTTCAAGAAAATGCAGATGCAGCCTCCCACTCATTTGCAGTTTTCAAATGTTAAGGCTGGGCTAGATGCTAAGTCAGTGACAAATGCTCTCTACGAACCTGTCTCCCTTCTCAAAAAGAAAGAGAAAAGGAATAAAGGAGAGAGGCTGATGGGTTGAGAGAGAAAACTAAAACCATTTTAATGAAAATAAAAGCAATAAAATTAAATAGAGAGAAATAGTTAAAAACCAGTATCGAACAGAACCTCTCTGACTTCACTGTTAGCACTGATGCTGTAGGCAGGCACAGGGGAAGTCCCAGACTGGATTCAGCAGCTGGATCCAGGAGATGAATCCTGGAATTGGCAAATAAGCTCTTGAGGGGCCTGGAACGCTGCCCTATGAGGAGAGGCTGAGAGAGCTGAGAGTGTGCAGCCTGGAGAAGAGGAGGCTCAAGGCAGACCTCATTGCTGTCTACAACTACCTGAAGGGAGGCTGTAGCCAGGTGAGGTTGGTCTCTTCTGCCAGGCAACCAGCAATAGAACAAGTTGTGCTGGGTAAGGTCTAGACTGGATGTTAGGAGGAAGTTCTTCACTGAGAGAGTGATTTGCCACTGGAATGGTCTGTCCCAGGAGGTGGTGGAGTCGCTATCCCTGGAAGTGTTCCAGAAAAGCCTGGATGAGGCATGCAGTGCCATGGTCTAGTTGACTGGACAGGGCTGGGTGACAGGTTGGACTGGATGATTCTGGAGGTCTCTTCCAACCTGGCTGATTCTATGATTCTATTATTGGGATTGAAGGCAGAATGGTCAGAAGAGGTTTGACTCCTGTGATTCCTCAGTTTTAGTTCCTTGTTGGTCACTTTAGGGTCACCCATCTTGTCTGTTCCTCTCTGCTGGTGCCACCTCTTACTTTCTGCATCCCAATGTAGCACACAAGATCTAGCAGTGACATTGACCTGCACAAGCAAAAACAAGCCTGTAGCAAGTCAAGTCTAAGAGTCTTTCTGAACCCTACTCCTTGGTAGTAACTCTAAACACCAGTGCTGAGGGACATGATTTAGGAGTGACTCTAAACCGGGTGAAAGGTTGGACTGGATGACTTTTGAGGTCTCTTCCAACAGGATGTTTTCTGTGACTCTATGTGATTCTGTATTATCACTATTAGGAGCAGCCATTGTCTGAATACATGAAACTGACCTCAGAAAGTGAGGCTGTAACTGAGAAGAGCCTGAGCCAAAAAGTCAAATCACTGAAGAGAATTAGATCTGTCACAACTCAAACCAAGTAAAAAACTGAATAGAAAGTGAGACATGAGAGTAGTTTGCTGTGGGATGTTGGGTTTTGTTGGGTTTTTCCCCATCATGTTTTATCTTGCTTTAATTTGAAAAAATCACTTTCCCCCATGTCTTTGGTTTCCATGTTTCTTAGGCACATACCACGTCGCATGTGGTGACACCACCATTGGTTTAGATGGAAACTTTGCAGTCATGTGGCAAAAGCAAACTTCTTAATGTTGAACAATATTAGAGCTAGCACAGAATTGATGCATTCTGAGCTGATGGATTATCAGTGTTCAAAGTGACAAATCAAATTGGATATGAAAATAATCGTGCTTTCTTTTTGAGAGAAGAGCTGTCCAAAAAAGTGGGCATTCAACTCTTATTGACATTGTTTCTTCTCTCAATTGGATGCCCAAGAATAAAGCACCCATTTTAATTTTATTTTATTTTTAATAATTAAAAAAAACTATTTAATTTCAGCTTTATTAAATCTGAAGGTTGCCGACATAGTTTTTGCTAGCTCAGCATGCTCAATATGTAACTTTGAGTACCTTTAACAAGACAAGACTGATTTTTCTATTGGCAAGATTAATTTCTCATTGTTGTTGTTGTATAAGCACAGGCCTGTTTTCCTTTGTAATAAATAAAGCTGAAGTCAACACGTGTAAGCACCGGTATAATACGTGCATGTTGTGAAACTTGCCCTGACTCAAATCTGCTTAATGGTTTTCCACTGAAAATTCAACATCTGCCAACACCACACAAATCTTGATAACTGATGTCATCATGAACCCATTAAACCCTGTTTTTTTAACATGTTAGGAAAACAAAGGGTTTATGGAAGACTGCTAACAGAGGGCTAAATCCTGGAACCCTTATTCAACAGTAGGAATTGTTACTTAAGTAAGGTGTAAGAACATCTTAAGCCTGGCAGAATGTAAGCAAGCTCTTGTTCCACATTAAATTTAATTAGCCAAGTCATTCATGAAAATGACACCGTAAGATATGAGACCTGTCGCTGCAAATCACCTTTCGTCACTGCTTTGGGAACACATGTCCTGCCACACCAGCTCCTGGCTTTGATGTGTCACAGCTGCGATACTGCAGGAAGGAAAAGCCATTTCAGTAGAGGGGGAGCTCTGGAGGACTCAGGCATTTCCCCCTAAGGAGCTGAAACTTCTCAGCAGAAGCCATCCAGAGATACATACTGAATAAAAAGGTCCTCAAACTAAAATCTCATAACATGCCTGCAGGATCTGTGTCACTGTAGCTAGGGGAAAAGCTGTGTAGTGTTGAAACAGAAAGGAGCATCCATCCAGATAAGGCAGGAATCCCATGTTATCTCTAACATCCATACACCTGCAAAACTGATAATGCCTATCCAGCAGTTCCTTTCCTCGCTATAGGGGTGGTTAATCAAAGCTACAGCACAAGACCTGTGGGGGAGGAAAAGCCATTTAATTAATGTGCCAGATATCCTCGCCAAAGCTTTTGCCAAGATTAGGTTCAGATTGTAAAGAAATCTCCAAGAGAAGGATAATTCTCAACACCTGCAGGCACTTTTATTAGCTGCCTGCACAGAATAGAAAACCTTATGTTAAAGTATTTGTCTCCGCTCTACCAAACTGACCTTAGGTGCTTTTATCTAGCCATAACCATAAGCAGATTTTAAAGCAGGCTGCAGAAGAGATTGCTAATGGGCAAGAGCTCTGTGGCAAATCCACTGGAGTAAAGTAACTTGCGGATGGAAGCAATCACAGAAAGCTGTTCAAAAGGGTTGTCATCAAAATTCACTGTCAAGGGGAGATTCAGGTGTGTAGGGAAGGAATAAAGTGAGAGAAATCACCAGGACCTTTAATGCATCCAGAAGAGGCATCCACCTAACACAGTGTTATGCTAGATCTGGGTCCAGAACCTTGGCTTTGTAAGCAGAATGGCAAAATTCCTCTTAAAATTCGCCTTTTATTATTTCCTCTGACAAAACTTCAGTGGTGTTTTAGGTTGGGCTTGTTGTTGTTGGGGCTTGGAGGGGTTGGTTTTTTGGGGTTTGTTTTTGTTTTTCCCAGGGGCAGGTGATTCTACAACAGTTTGCAGAATGAGGTTCAAAAGTTGACTGCAGAGCCACAATGTTTTTTGAGGAGACAAAACCTCACTCATCACCTGAGGAGTTCAGAAACAGATGATGATAGGAAATTAGTATATTTTAGAACTGCATAATGCAACTCCTCGTGGAAAGAAATTAAAGTGAAGTTAAGGTTTGTTCATCAGTAGTTTGATGTGAAATATTTCACTTGCCTCTAAAATGGACAATTGCAACTGTCTAGTGGAGACCTGTGGAGTTATATCTCACTTTTGATCTACAAAGCTACTCTATTAGCACATACAACCACAGACATGAGCAGACAGGTGCAACTCAATTTCTGCCACCATTTACAGCAGTGAGACACAAATTCTCAAGTATCTCTGTTTAATCTGATTTATCCATTTAAATGACAGGGTTTTTCTGGGATTCAGAAAATTCCTACATTTTTTCCTAGCCAGAATAGCAGCAAGAGGGCTCTAATTTCCCTTAGAATCATAGAATCAGTCAGGGTTGGAAGGGACCACAGGGATCATCTATTTCCAACTTCCCAACACCCTACCCTAGGTCAGGAAGATCACCCTTCTTCTAATGCTAATGAGATGATGATGATAATAATAATAATAATAATAATCTGTGACTTTGGAAAATACAGTAAAAATCTTTAGATTTTTCAGGAATTTCTTCACCAATTACCCTGAGCTTTGGTGTTGGCTTTGATCTGGTTGTATTATCTTGAGCCTGTCTCAGCTGCACAAGAATCCTTTGAAAGAAAATGCTAATGACAATTCCCAGCTTGGTGATTTCAGGTTGGATTCATTCATGCTAATACCTCACTTTGCAAGAGCCTAAGTCACCTTGGTGAGTGATGATGAGGATGAATAAATAGCCAGGAACACTGGAAAAGCTGCAATTAATCAAAACCTTATTAGGCTGTCCCTCCATTTTTTTTTTCCCCAGTAAACATCACAAAAGCAGTGAAACACCTTTAATACTGGTTATCCTTAAATCAGGTAAGATAATTTATGGCATCTCCCACTGACCATTCTATAAAGTACTGCATGACTTAAGGACAGAAGAGTTCTGATAGAGCCTGGCCTCTTGAAGCATTTACAGAGGAGTTGTAGAATCAGACCCTGACATCATGACCCTAAATTTTGCAACTCAAGACCCTTCCACAGCCTCTGAGAACAGAATCACAGAATTTCTTAGATTGGAAAAGAACTTCAAGATCATTGAGTCCAATCATTAATTTCACACTGACAAGTCCTTGACCAAACCAAATCCTGCAGCACAGCCTCTAATCACTATGAATTGCTATGGTTGGAAAGGACCAACATTCTTCCCATTCACTTCGGTAACTGCAGAACCAAGAACTCTGCCTTCAACCTAACTCTACATCTGTTCCCATCTTTCTGATCATGTAGCTCTGAGGGCTCAAATGTCTCTTGCTAGGGTACTGCATTTCCAGATATGCTTTATGCAAGCTTTCTTTATAATCACACAACCCTAAATGGCAGCTGGCAGAGTTTGGAAGTGTAGGCTGCCCTTTAGGTTTAATATGGGAAAAGAGATAAAATGCCACTAGCAATCTAAGAGCTCACACACCAAAGCAACTCCTAACACATTGGTTCAGAGCTGTCATTGCTTCTTAATTTCCAGCAAGCTGAATATAGTCTTAATTACAATGAACTTTGCACT
This sequence comes from Tricholaema leucomelas, assembly GCA_013400475.1. NCBI lineage: Eukaryota > Metazoa > Chordata > Aves > Piciformes > Lybiidae > Tricholaema lacrymosa > Tricholaema leucomelas. Next base: position 93,137 of record WAAF01004969.1, on the reverse strand, counting down.
TTGTACACTATTAATCCATATTATTAACTACTACAAAGTAGACAATGAAAAAAAGGCAAATGTATTAAGATATTCCTAAAGGTATTCATGCTTGCCAGGAAGGCAAAAATTGCTGTTAGGGCACTTACACCATACTGCTTGATTTTCTGAGTCACAAGGAAAAGAGCAGTCTCACACTTTTCTGTTTATTGGTTCTCTCCACACTCCAAATTCAAGGTGATGGCTTTTTCCTGCCATTATGTTGCAACTTACAATCATTTTCAACCTATCCCTAGAAATTTACTTTGAAAACTATTGTGTGTGTCTGAAAATATTGAATTTAACATCTAACATTACATTTTTGGTACCATAAAGAACAAAGTGAACTGTACAGATATCCCTGTTAGCATTGCTGAATTAGATTTATCTGGGTAAAACCTGACTACTCAACTTGCTGCAAGCAATGGAATAAGAAATGATGCAGCCTCCTGTAAAACATAATCATACTTTTGTGTCCCGTACAATCTGCTTTGGCCCCAGCCCTACAGAGTACATACATACTCTACTCTGCTTTGCCCTGGTGAGACCTCACCTGGAATATTGTGTTCAGTTTTGGGCTTCCCAGTTCAAAAAGGACAGAAATTTACTTGAAGGAGTCAAATGGAGAGCTACACAAATTATTAAGGGGCTGGAGCACTGCCCTGTGAGGAGAGGCTGAGGGACCTGGGGCTTTTTGGTCTGGTGAAGAGAAGACTGTTTATAAATATCTGAGCACTGGATGTTCAGAGGGAGGGGACAAACTTTTCTCAGTTGTGCCCTGTGATATGTCAAAGGGCAAAGGATATAAACTACAGCACAGGAAGTTCTACCTCAACACAAGGAAGAATTTCTCTACTGTAAGAGTCATGGAGCACTGGAACAGGCTGCCCAGAGAGGTAGTGGGGTACTCTGGAGATTTTCATAACCTGTCTGGATGCATTCCTGTGAAACCTGCACTATATTATATGGTCCTGCACTGACAGGGAGGTTGGACTCGGTCTTTGGAGGTTCCTTCCAACCCCTAACTTCCTATGATCCAAGTTTTACTCCTTATTTATTCTACCAGTTGACAGAGATGTACTTGTGTATGTCATGTTAAATGCAAAAATAGGTGCCTGCAGGATTGGAAGCAGAAGCACAGTTAGTGCTTCTTGATAAACAAATAGCAAACATGTTTCTCCATGAATCATAGAATGGTCTAGGTTGGAAGGGACCTCAAGGATCATCCAGCTCCAACCCCCCGCCATAGGCAGGGACACCTCCCACTAGAGCAGGTTGTTCAAGGCCTCATCCAACCTGGCCTTAAACACCTTCAGGGAGAAAGCATCCACAACCTCCCTGGGCAACCTGTGCCAGTGTCTCACCACCCTCACTGGAAAGAGCTTCGTCCTAACATCCAGTCTAAATCTCCCCTCTTCCAGTTTAAACCCATTCCCCCTCGTCCTGTCATTACAAGGCCTTGTAAATAGTCCCTCCTCAGCCTTGCTGTAGGCCCCCTTCAGATACTGGAAGGGCACTACACGGTCTCCTCAAATCCTTCTCTTCTCCAGACTGAAGAAAAAAAGAAAAAAAGTGAGCTTGCTATAATAGCTTCATCAATGCAAATTTGGCAAACAGCACCATAGAGCCTGACTGCAATTTTTCCACTTTAAGCCTGACCTGTAACTCATTAACCTACCACTAAAACAATATTCACCTCCTGTTCACTTCTTTGAAGCACTCAGAGGAAAAAGAAACAGGAATGAATTTTTATTCCACTCCCCTGGAACAAAGGCAAGGCATGAAATAATAGTAAAATTTCATCAACAGTGGAAAAGGGCTGTAAGAGAATCTATGACTGACCTATTGAATATATTCATAGAGAATTTAGAATGGCTTCAGTGTTTTGGGTTTTTTTTTCCTGGTCTACTATAACTCTTCCTGGACCTATAAGTCTTCTCTCACATAAAAAGAAACAACTCCAACCTGTAAGACCAAAATTCAAAGGTCTGAGACCAGTGATAAAACTGCTGCTTCTTTATTTCCCTGGGTACTTGCCACCTGCCCTATGGCTAATGCTGCACTCTGTAACACTTGTGGGTATTTTTGCAAAGCCCACAATGCCATCAAATGCCTTTAAATCTTTTCCTAGAAGTTGAGCTCCATGAATGGCCGCTTAGGAAGTATTAATGGGAAGCACCACACCAACTTGCTTCCTCTTTCATGGCATTGTGCAGAACTTCAGACAATGTAAATCTGAGCTTGTGGTTGTTGTGTTTTTGAACGGGTTTATCAGAGTCTAACTGAAGACTGGTCCATAAATAAAACACCAGGACATTTTATTTTCCTGCTATTATCCTCATTAGGATAAGATTAGAAGATACAGAGGTCATAATACATGAAAAATTGTGATGCATTAGACTCCTTTAATGGGAACAAACCCAGTGTTTCCCAGCTTCTTCCAGGAAACTCAGACGTGCATCTCACTTGGAAATTTCCAAACAACTGGATGAAGAACTTCAGCTTCCCCAAACAAGTACAAGCTGTTACTTGTTAAAGAATTTTAGCGTGATTTCCAACCCTTTGATTTTGTATAAACCTCCTAACTCAGACACTGCAAGTCCCAGGTGAAGAAGCAGAGGCCCCTGCAACCTTGAGAATAAAGGATTATTGTTACTTACTTTGATCAAAAGCAATTTTCCCTATTTTGAAACCCTTATCTCATTATTCACCTTTATTTTAAGATCACTGAATTTCCAGGTTGCCTCTTGGCAGTAGCAAAAGTCATAGAATCACATTGATGGTAAGAGGCCTGAAAGATCAAGTCCAACTGTTAACGCAGCACTGCCATGTCCCTCAGCACCACACCTATACCTCTTTAAAATCCCCGCAGGCCTGGTGACTCCCCCACTTCCCTGGGCAGGCTATTCGCCCAGTCACCCCTAAACTACCAACACACACACAGACTAACCAACTTGTTACCCTGCTCTAAAAATTGTCTCGTTAATACATCACTACTAAACTCACAGATTCCTGGTCTGTAGCTCAATTGTTTCTGTTTCTATTTCAGACCAGAGAAGACTCCATTTGCTTTAAAACCTGCCTGGTACCTTACAGCCATATTAGCTGACGCAAAGAGAGAAGATATGACTTCCCACAGTCCTGGGCAAGTCCTCTGCAAGTCATCTTAAAGATCAGAAAAACTATGGAGCTTTCTGAGAAGAACCTTTGTTTTGATTTCTGCTTTTCAAGCCACGTAACTGATACTGCACAAGCCCAGATGTGGATAACTCATAATTCCAAGTGACTGCTTTTCAGAGTCAATGCCAAAAATGCCACCTCACAGAGCCACAGAGTTAACCAGGTTGGAAAAGACCTTCAAGGTCATCAAGTCCAACTGATCATTTAACACCTTCAAACTAACTAAACCATGGCACTAAGTACCTGATCCAGTCTCCAAACCAGTGTACATAGCAGAGGCTGATCAGCACCAGTTCTGTGTGAATTACAATTCTAGATAAACATTAAGAGCAAGCTCTTCATTCCTGGTGAACGTTCTCTACTGCCAGGGCCAGCTCTATCAAATGTGACCTTCAAGTGGACCTGATTCTATTCCCAGGTACATGTGCTTCAAAGCATGGTTGGGTGCTATCCACACTGAGATGGATGCTGTGATTTGCTCACTCCTCCTCCCCTGCACGTACTTTTGTCTCTGAGATGCAGCTCTACAAAACAGCTTCAGAAAACAGTAGTTTGAGGGCCGAGTGCCCACTTCCTCCAGTAAAGAGTAGCCATTCAGAAATAACAAAGTGTATAATTTCTTTTTTTGTCTCTTGTCTTAGAAATGTTGGTTTATAATGGGTTAAAAATCTGCTGCCAGGCACTGGCCATTTTAAGGTGTATTCTTCTCCCCTGCTGATTTGCCCTCTGACCTTCTGGGGGCCAGGGTGGCTGCAGACTTCATTTTTACTCTATTTCCTGGTCTCTCTCCTGGCTGTGCGCTCAATGTTTCCACAGCAGATTAATGACAGCTAATAATATCTGATATATCTGGACATTGCCACATAATGAGTTGCAGTCCCACTGGGTGCCCAAAGTGTCACTACTAACAAATTCACCAGAGCTGCACATAATTAGCATGTAAAGGGAGTGATCATGCAGTAAATCTGGAGGGGAAGATGGATAGCCCATGAGGAAAAAAAAATATAAGGGAAAAAAAACCCCAACTGTTCTTAACACTCATTGGTAAATGTATGTTTCTTGCCACAAATATTTTCTTGATAACAAACTGTGGACAGGCTACCTTTACAGTAACATTATTCCTTCCACGGCTGATAGGCAGACTTTCATTATGCCACTGCTAATGTTACAATATTTCTGCAAAATGTCACCATATGTAAATTAGAGGAGAGTAAGGTTTCCCTCTTGGTTTCCTTTCAAGATGCACTGTCCCTCTCTGCTGTGGCTGAATTCTTTTTTCTCCTAGTTTACGGACACACTAACATTGACCCAACCTTGCAGAACAAAGTCGGCGCTGAAGGATCTTGATTATCCAACAGCTAAATAAGAATGAAGAAACTCAACACATGAAAGAAGGAGCAAAGACCCAAGTGTAATAATTAGATTACTTAATGAAGTTTTGTCCAGAGAATAGGTAATCCTTGGCCCAGCAGCAAATACCCAATACAGAAAAATGGCAAGCATGAACAATGCAAATTACTTGACCCAATCTGAACCCAGGTCTCTACCTTGTCACCAGCTGGCTGCCCCTCACATGCTAAGTGCTGCCTGTGGTCTGGATATGTGCAGGCAAAGAGGCTTTCCCAGGAGATGGAGGTTGACAAGGAGCAGATAAATTGTCCTGATGTGCTCTATTCAGCCTGAAGAGCTCTGAACAGGGAAGCTTGGCTCTAGTTTAAGCCATTCATTCCTCCCTGTTGGAAGCTGTTGCTCACCAATGCTAAAGATTTCATTTTCAGGCCTTTTGCTTTGACATCTGGCTGGGAACACTTGCATTTACGTGGCTCCTGCTCCGAGATTTATTTGAGCAACTGGGCAAAATGTGGTTAGTACAAAGTGTAAGGTTGGAGTTTTTTTAGTTATTGTTTTGCTCAACAGAGAGGCCTTTGGCTCTGAAGACTTCAGCCTTTAAATTTTCTTGTTCAAAAGGTACTTCTGTCATTNGTAGTTGTAGACAGCAATGAGGCCACCCCTGAGCCTCTTCTTCTCCAGACTACATCTCTCTTGAATTGAGGAGCCCAGAACTGGACACAGTACTCAAGGTGTGGCCTGACCAGTATTGAGTACAGGGGAAGGATAATCTCCCTTGTCCTACTGGCCACACTGTTCCTGATACAGGCCAGGATGTCATTGGTTCTCTTGGCCACCTGGGCACACTGCTGGCTCATCTTCAGCTACTAAGTACCCCCAGGTCTCTCTCTGCCTGGCTCCTCTCCAGCCACTCTGTCCCCAGCCTGTAGCACTGCTTGGGATTGTTGTGGGCCAAAGTGTAGAACCCTGCACTTGGCCTTTTTAAATCTCATCCCATTGGCCTCTGCCCACCCATCCAGCCTGTCAAGGTCCCTCTGCAGGGCTCTCCTACCCTCCGACAGATCCACACCTGCTTCTAACTTGGTGTCATCTGCAAACTTACTTTTGCTGGACTCGATCCCTTCATTCAGACCATCAATAAAGATATTGAACAGGACTGGGCCCAGCACTGATCCTTGGGGGACACAACTAGTGACTGGCTGTCAACTGGATGTGGCACCATTCACCACCACTCTCTGGGCCCAGCCCTCCAGCCAGTTCTTGACCCATATCAGAGCGAATCTGTCCAAGCCATGAGCTGCCAGCTTTGCCAGGAGGTTCTTATGGCAGACGGTATCAAAGGCTTTGCTGAAGTCCTCAGTTCAAAAAATCAACCCCAAATCCCAACAAAGAAAGAAAAGAATTCTCTCTGGAACACACACATTTTTTCCATGATAAATAATTATTTTAAAAATATAAAATCACAAAGACTCAAATCTCTACAGTGACCTTCTGTAGACAGAGACCCTGACTCAGAGAGCCTTGTAATCCTCAGTCCGAGCAAGCACAAGCTGACTCAGAATCAAGTTTATGCCAAAGGAAGAAATTGCACAGAACTCACTACCAGGCCCTGTCCATGATGCTGATGAGCACTACCCATAAATCCCATCACTTTTAAGACTGCAAACTGCTAGTCAAAAGTGCAGAGAAGCATGCTGGATATTACCCTAGCTGCTTGTCACTATTGCTCTCTGTTCCTGCCCTTAACTAAGTGCTTGCTCTAGAAACTCTGAAAAGCTTCTGTATTTGCAACTTATAGGAAATTCTGTGCTTGAAATCAAAGAATCTATTGGAGGATCACAGACTGGTGAGGGAACATCTAATTCAACACCCCATGCTAAAGCAGGGTCACTCAGAATAAGTTGCCAAGGATGACATCCCAGGAGAGTTTGTGATCTTTCCAGCAAAGTAGACTGCACACAACCTCTCTGGGCAGCCTGCCATCCTCAAAAGAGATAAGTTGTTTCCTCGTGTTCAGATGAACTCTCCTGCATTCCAGTCTGCATTTGTTTTCCCTTTTCCTATTATTAGATACCACTGAAAAGAGCCTGGACTCATTCTCTTGATCCTCCCACCTTTTAGATATTGATAAGCATTGATAAGATCCTGTCTTATCAGTAAGAATTACCTTTTAGAGTCACATGAACTTATCTTTTACCCACTTTTTGTAAAGTTTCCAGTGTGGATGTTACACTGAAGTATAAATTCTGGAGACATAAAAAAAGGACAGAAGTAATTGAGAAGTGAGAATTTATATTGAAAATTCCACAACTTTTGCACCTTGGAAAGCACAAATCTACTGTTTTTTGGAGAATCATAGAATCAGTCAGGGCTGGAAGACACCTCAGTGGATCATCCAGTTCCAACTCCCCTGCCACGTACAGGGATATCTCACACTAGATCAGGTTGCTCAGAGCCTCATGCAGCCTGGCCTTTAAATAAACTTCCAGGGATGAGGGTTCTACCACCTCCCTGGGCATCCTGTTCCACTGTCTCACCATCCTCATGCTGAAGAACTTCTTCCTAACATCCAATCTGAATCTACCCATTTGTAGGTTTGTTCCACTCCCTGCAGTCCTATCGCTACCTGACATCCTAAAAAGTCCCTCCCCAGCTTTCCTGTAGGCCCCTTTAAGGTACTGAAAGGCCACAATAAGGTCACCTCAGACCATTCTGCTCTCCAGACTGAACAGCCCCAACTCCCTCAGTCTCTCCTCGTAGGAGAGATGCTCCAGCCCTCTGATCGTCCCTGTGGCCCTTCTCTGGACGCCTTTCTGCACAGCCATATCCCTCTTGTAATAAGAAAACAAACAAACCAACCAAAATCCAACCAACTAAACAAGCAAATAAATAAATGAAATGAAAAAAAAACCACTTTAAATTCATCATAAGAAATAGTAACTTTAATTTAAAATCTCGTTACGTTATCTTCTCTCCACAATCTGTACGATAATTCTCAGCACAGTTAATTCAGTTCAAGATTCACCTTTCCACATAATCTCCTTCTACACAAATCAAAACCAAACCAACCAACAGCAAAAAATCCCCAAATCCCCAAAACCAAACCCAAGAAGGCTTATTAATGTTTATCTTGTCTTTAATGAAAGAACAAAGCTCGCAGTCTACCCAGCTCCCACAGGAGCCTTTTTTAATGCAAACTTAATGATAATTAACTGACAGTGATTGATGGTCAGCACTAAGGTAATAGAAGATACAACTGCACCATTCTGTCCAATTCACTTGTCTAATTTTTTTTTTCAAGAGTCCTTGTTTATTTCTGAATTACATCAAATGAATTATTTATCCAAGTTGAATCTTGCATTTAGAGTTCATCTGACACACATTCACCCAACCTTTCTGTCCCCTTGCTGGCTGAGGTTTCACACCCTCAAATTTCATTCTAAGTCAGCTTCTAGGGAAGGGAACTGCTTTTGCATAAGAAAAAAAGAAACGCTCACAGATTTTTCTAGGTGAAAATATCTCCACTGGAAAATAGACCTCACCTCACAGAATCTTAGGACACATGCACATGGAATTTTGTTGAAGGAAGCATGAGTCTCTTTTATCTTTTTTATCTTCATTTCAATGTATTTTTTGTTGTATTGCAGACATCTCCAGGGGTACTTTTGTATGCACTGCTTTATTACAAAATCACCTTTGCTGAAAAACTCCAAGAGTGCCTCACAGCCACCTTTGGTCTTCTTAAATCTTACAGCATCTGATACCTTGCCTAGAAAGACTACATGGGATGATTCTTCCCCTGTTCTCAACACTGGTCAGGCCACACCTTGAGTACTGTGTCCAGTTCTGGACCCCTCAATTCAAGAGAGATATTGAGATACTGGAACATGTCCAGAGAGAGGTGACAAAGTTAGTGAGAGGCCTGGAACACAGCCCTATGAGGAGAGGCTGAAGGAGCTGAGGTGATTTAGCCTGGAGAAAAGAAGGCTCAGAGGTGACCTCATTGCTGTCTACAACTACCTGAAGGGAGGCTGTAGCCAGCTGGGGGATTGGTCTCTTCTCCCAGGCAACCAGTGACAGAACAAGGGATCACAGTCTCAAGCTGTGCCGGGGAAGGCATAGGCTGGATGTTGGGAGGAAGTTCTTCCCAAAAAGAGTGATTTGCCATTGGAATGGGCTGCCCAGGAAGGTGGTGGAGTTGCCATCCCTGGAGGCATTCAGGAAAAGCCTGGATGAGGCACTTAGTGCCATGGTCTAGTTGGTTGGGTAGGGCTAGGTAATAGGTTGGACTGGATGATCTTGGAGGTCTCGTCCAACCTGGTTGATTCTATGATTGTATTTTATGCTTTATTCTTCACACCCTCTGGTTTTAAATAGCCATTTCCATTATGCTGCTGTGTCAGCCTTAACATTTTGTATATATATCTCAACTGTTTTAAAAGCTTTTTTTGAAGAGCTCTATTGCTTTTCCAGGAATATGATCCAATTTGAAACACCTATGTTCCACAGAAAACCTCATGTTTTGCATTTCTTCGTCTGACAGGTGAATACTCTCTAGCGTTTTAATCATGTGTTACATATAAACAACATTATTTTAACTGCTTTGCTGCAAGTCTCTTTCTTTTATTGGCTGAATGAAAAATAAGTTCTTTTTAGACATGCAGCTATTCCCTTCCAGCTTCAGTGCCCTTTCATTGTGTTATTACACGTAACAAAATGTACACACAATGCATCCCCTGGGAGCTGAAGCTTATCACGGTGCACTACTTTCAAAGTGAGCAGTTTATACCATGTGGCACCTCGAGGACATGCGAGGTGATGCCACTGTTGTCTCAAGAGAGACATCACTGATTTCTCACAGGTTTCAATAATGAAGAAATTAGTCAATAATTATATTTTTGCAAATTCTAGCAGTCTTTTTTCCTCTTCCCCTTCATAAGACAGAGGAGTTTCCCTATCTTTATGCTCTCCACGATGAGGAAGAAATTCTTTGCAGAAAAGAGTGACTGCCCATTGGAATGAGCTGCCAGGGGAGGGGGTATAATCCCCATCTCTGGAGATGTTTAAAAGGAGACTGGCTGAGGCACTTAGTGCCATGGTTTAGTTAATTAGAAGGGTTAGGTGATAGGTTGGACTCCATGATCCTAGAGGTCTTTTCCAACTCGATTAGTTCTGTGATTCTGAGAGTAACAAATTGAAGTATTCTGTGCTGAAGGATCTTTCCCTGAGTCAGACACTGCCAAGGCCTGAATAGTAGGAAAAACTTCCATAGAGGTCTATCAGCAAGTCTCAATCATCTGTACAGATTATTGCTCCGGGACAAATGACACCTCTTGCCACGCAGGGGCTGCCTGCTGTCACTGAAGCATCCTTTTCCAATATAATCAGTGATCATTTGACATGCGGAGGACATCCGAGATTGTGTCAAATAACCCTTCCTCACAACGAGAACAACGACTAGGGGCCATGAATCTTGTTTTCAAGCACTAGAGAACATGGGCAGTACGTAAATACATCCTAACTTTGATTACCTCCTTAATTTGTTTTTTGAGGAATGCTCTCCCTAAAAACAGGCTCAGAAATATTGATCTGTGCACAAGAACATATGCCTGCCTCACACAGACACAACACAGTCCCACTCCTTCGCAGACAGCTACAGATGGAAACAAAAACAATCACAAGAACCCCAAACCTATTTTTGTCCCCTTTAACTGAAGGAATAAAGCAGCAACAATAAATATTTTAATGTCAAAAGACTTCCAGTGACCTGAAATGAAAAAATTCCTTCTCACGTACTGCAAGCAAAGTGAAGGACACAATGCACTGAATCTGCAATGCAAGAGCTGGGAGAAACATTTTTACCTCCTATGACTGCCTGACGCTAGGATGAAAACTCCTCTTCCTCCCAAATGAAACTGAACCAGATTGCCTCCACAGGAAAGGATCCTAACCACTGGGCAACCACATATTTCCATCTCTGTGTATAAATTCAAGAGAAGAAAGAGCATTGTTCTTAATTTCTCCTGTGGAAGTAATACCATGTACAGAGAGCACAGTAGCCACCTAGAGGGAGTCTTGCCTCGCTACTGGACTGCATTCAGCTTTTCTTAATAGAGTAAGAAGCAGCATTAAAGAGAGGGACTGAGGGACTCCACACCACTTCCCCCAGTTTTAGATACTATAACATTACTGACATTCTCTGCCAAAATAGGTGACTTAAGTCCAAAACTCATCAGGTAAAAGCAGGAAAGGAACAGAAACAATCTTAGGCATCTTCTTAAGAAGCAGAAACTGCACATCACATCCAGGACTCACTGAGATAATGATACTTTGATATTCTGTGCTGCTTGCTGTACACGAGATCATTTAAGATGTAGTGCCATGGCATAAAAGTCATCCTTAATTTTGTGCTAGTGACCCATTGTAAAACAAATATCTGGACTAATCTCCTAGGACCCCTGTGCTAAATTGTTGCTTGCTCTCAGCAAGGTGCCGGTACAGATTTGTGAGATTCTTCTGCTGAAGGAACCACTTTCATGTTTTCACACTTAGAATCAGAGTCATAGAATCAGTCATGGTTGGAAGGGACTACAAAGATCACCTAGTTCCACTCCCCCTGCCATGGGCAGAGACACCCTACCCTAGATCAGGATGGCCAGAGCCTCATCCAACCCGGCCTTAAAGACCTCCAAGGATGGGGCCTCAACCACTTCCCTGGGCAACCCATTCCAGGATCTCACCACTCTCGTGTTGAAGAACTTCCTCCTCATGTCCAGTCTGAACCTACCCACCTCCAGCTTTGCTCCATGCACTTCTACTGCCTCTAGTGGAGTCAGCTGCCAAAGTGCTTCTTAGCTGCAAATTGGATTTACAAAAGACTTGAACCAAAGGGGCTTTGGTCAGTTTTGTGGCAGAATCTATCTTACCTATACAAATAGTAAGAGAGACAATCCTCTACACCAAAATCATGGCTGCTTTCTTTACTGTCTAAATCAAGACTTCATTTTTATATTCAGCTTTTGGGTCCATAGAGTGAGGAATGATGCACCTTGTATGCTCTTAGTTCAGAGGAGTACATCTGATAGTAGCAGGCACCTAAACACACTAGAAGTTACAGAAGCAACATGCTCTGAAGAATGATTAAATTATATACTCCAGTCTCTAACTTTAGACTTCCATGTCTGAAGATTCAGACCAGGATTGTTCTCCCAGGTTCTCTGGCACCTGTGTGCCATGCTGGCAAGAGAAATCCAACCTGCCAGCTAGGGATAACCGGAAAAAGACCAAGAACACTGCCTTTTCTGTGAACTCAGTTTGATTGGAGGAGCTGGGAACTTTGGGATGAAAAATGGAGGAGAAATTCCTTCAACTATGCATGCTTGAGATGAATCAGAAAAATTGATGGCACACAAAGCCTATATCAGCTTCTCTAAAAAGTTTCTGTTCCAAACAGAAGTATTTCCCTAGAAACATTTCTCCCTCTTTAAATGTTGAAAACACCTGGAAAAGAGCTTTATTTAAAGCAGGATACTTACAAGATCACATGAATATTTGCTCCAATTAATAGCAACATAGTTTATTTCTGGGGAAAGGTCTATTTCCCTTTGTACCAATGAGTTTTAGGTGAGATTTTCTAAGGAAATTTGAAGGTTGTCAGGCAAGGAATCACCTCTTTCCAGGGTGAACTTAACTGATTAAAAGCTTCAATAGTCTCACACTCAGTCTGTCTCCCAGGTAACAAGCAACAGGACAAGAGGAAAGAGTCTCAAGTTTTACCAGAGGATCTTAGGTTAGACATCAGGAAAAAACTTTGCTCCAAAAGGAGCTCTGGAACAGGCAGCCCAGGAAAGTGGCGGAGTCGCCATCCCTAGAAGGATTTAAATGTCATGTAGATGTGGTGCTGAGGGATGTGGTTCAGTGGTGAGCTGGCAATGTTGGGTTAGTGACTGGGCTTAATGATCTTAAGGGTGTCTTCCAACCAAATCAATTCTGTGATTCTATGACCGTATACCAATTTCTATTTTTACTGGTCACAATGCTTACCAAAATGACCTTTAGTGAGGTTCAGATGCTAGGCTTCCCTGTTGTTTTACCCATTTGTACAGAGACCCATTAATTTCACTTCAATGTTACTTTGCCAACACCTTATGTAGAGGAAGTGGAAGAATGGAAAGCAGCTTCTGCTAAACTTGGAGATTTATTTAAACAAGTTTTGTCTCAGCAAAGCAAAATTTGTACCAGTCTGCATCCCAATTACCTCAGACAAATCTGCCATGATTTGTAATTACATTATTATTTTGAATTAATCCACCCATGAATTACAGTTGTCTCATGCTTATTCACTTGTTTAGATCAGTCTAAAAAAAATGAGCAAAGCTTTCAGCCATTTATAATAAAAGCAAAATGACTAAAAAGACCTACTTTTTTTTTTTTTTAGTTTGCATTAATGAGTTCATCCCAAAATATATATGCAATAATATAGAAATTAAGTTATAAATGTAGGGATGTGCTCCGAGTCACCACGAAAATCTGCATGCAAATGCATAATAATCACAAATCTACATTATTACAATATTAAAAAAATACCTCCAATTAAATTATCATGTGGAAATAATCATAATGTTATTGGAAACTCAATTATTGTGGCAACCCTTGTCGGGGAATTAGCAGGCTATGGCAAAAGCAAGTCAGACCTGAATTCATCAAATATACATTATCACAATATTACATGTTCACTTCGATTCCATGCAAAGACAAACATCCTCACTCACTAGTATCTGCTCAATGCATTTGTATTATTCATGAACAACTCTGTGATCTATTATACATACAAAACTGATTGTACGCCGCTTGCCGCAGGCTACAATGCAGAGACACAGAATTAATTTTATTATATACACATGCATGATAATTGTGTAGAATTCGGTCAAATATCAAACTCTGCTCCCGTGCTCCATTATTTTACTTTCCAAAAAGAGGTCTAAGGTCAGCAGCAATTTTTCTTTGACGACAGTGAAACTTTTTGTCATTTAGAGTAGAAAGTTCCTGGGTACTAATGAGCCTGCAGCTGTGATGAACGGTCACATGTTGCCTTTCCTTTCCAACCCCCCCGAGCCATCAAGGGGAAAAATGTAACTTTTATTGAGATTCTCAAGAATTCCTTGCTCTTCACACACACACACACACAAGAGTCACTTTGGGCTGTGGACTTGGAAACTTGACTCATCAGAGATGGGAGCAGCTTTTGTTGATTTTGGAGACTTGGCTAAAAATGTCTAAGATGATGATCAATGCTATTATGGAAACTTCTTCACAGTTGTAGTTTTATTCTTGTAGGGACTATTGTCATTCTCAAGATATTTAAGTAAAGCCTCCAGAAGTGTTTACACAGGGCCATCTTCCCTGCTTCCAAGTTTTCATTAAGATCAAACAACATCCTTCTCTTTTCTTTCATACCATGTGAGACTGGTAAGAAGATCTTTTTGCTCTTCTGAATGTTTTGCCAGAAAGATAAAGATTCAGGCCTTCCAAGACATTTGTATTTGTTTGAAGATGTAGGGAGAGAGTAAAATAGCAAACCTGAGAAGGCACTTGAACACTGTGAACAACCTCAAAGTCCTGAACTGTGTTCAAATGTCACTGAAAATGAGAAGGACATTTGACTTTGATGTGTCTCAGATGAGATAAAAGCCAGGTCTGGGTTAGTAAGTGGTACGTGCTAATTTTGGCAACAATAGCTACTATCACTCAGCTTCAGACATGAGTATCAGCTCCCACGACCTACACTTCAACAAATACCTCCCCGCACACATCTAACCCAATGATCCAAAAGAGTGGTTTTGGGAGTAAGAGATCATCTTCAACTGAGCAAAAAGAACCTGTTCAGTGTAGCATTGTCCATTCTCTGTTAAAAATCAGTCCCTGTAACATCTCTCCTTGCAGTCCCGTTTCACTTTCCATCCACTGTCCAGGCTTTTGGCTACCACACACCTCTGAATCTCTAAGCTTTAAGATTGAGGAATCCTTGCCTGGTGCATTTGGAATAGGCTCCCCTTCAAGCATATCCCAAACATGCATTTGTGCTGTTTTCAACCATCATATACATAAAGGTGTGCTGCAATACTTTTATAAGTGTTCTGAATCTAGAATAAACTGCAATGAGGACTCTAAAGGATTTCTCTAAATCCACTCATGAGCCAGGGGAGATTTAAACAACCTCATTGCTAAATCTATCTCTTGTATGCTTATGAAATACCCAGGGTCCATAATTTTCATCACTCTGATAAGGCAGGATGATCTACATTTAGTGGCTCATGGCTCACAAGTTGAGCACAATATTTACTATAAAATTTATGATAAGGAGTTGATTTTACAAATTAAATTATATCAATTAAATTAATTCCCTCTTCTAATTAAGGAATGTGATAGACAAAATATCAGGAAGGAGAATGTGAACAAATCCCACACATAACATGGTTCTACCACATGAGGTACTAGATGAACATTTTAAGCTGAGCTGTTTATCCTGGATGACTCATAGCCATCAGCAATAGAAACAGCAAAAGTCACAGCTCTGACCAGTCTCCAGGACAACAGTTTAGCTAATTGAATTGCTGGAGACGGAGGAAAAAAGCTCTTGTGTCAAAGAACATCCAGTAATGCATTTTGTCACTTGTTTATTACTCCATCCTGATCTCAAAAATATCTGGTCCTAGGCAAGCACAAAATACCTTTAAGTGATAGCAATGAGTCTGAAGGAGCTGACCCTTTTGAAACATCCAAGTCTTCCATGATAAACCTACAATTATTTTCTGTCATTTCAGGCTGACTAGGCAATTAGGTGAGGAGCATCTGAACAAGGACAGGCTGAGCAACATGGTGAAGGCTGAGAGGGAATCTTCTTGACATTTATCAGTATGTACAGGGCAGGGGTGAAGAGAAGTGTGGCCAGCAGGTCAAGGGAGGTGATTCCCCCCCTCTACTCCACTCTAGTGAGACCTGACTTGGAGTACTGCATCCACTTCTAGAGCCCCTATTACAGGAAAGATCTGGATATGCTGGAACATGTCCAGAGAAGGGCTACAAGGATGATCAGAGGGCTGAAGCTCCTCTCCTATAAAGATTGATTGAGATAGTTGGGGCTGTTCAGTCTGGAGAAGAGAAGGCTCCAAGGAAACCTTATTGTGCCTTTCCACTATCTGAAGGGGGCCTACAAGAAAGCTAGAGAGGGACTTTTTAGAGTATCAGGTAGTGATAGGACTAGGGGGAATGGGGCACAATTAGAAGTGGGTATATTCAGATTGGATATTAGGAAGAAGTTCTTTACCATGAGGGTGGTGAGACACTGGAACAGGTTGCCCAGGGAGATGGTGGAAGCCCCATCCCTGGAAGTCTTTAAGGCTAGGCTGGATGGGGCCCTGAACAACCTGATCTAGTGTGTGGGTGTCCTTGCCTATGACAGGGGAGTTGGAAACAGATGATCCTTGAGGTCCCTTCCAGCCCTGACAATCTTATGATTCTATGAAAGAGGATGAGGCTAAACATTTTCAGTTGTGCCCAGGAGCATCAAGCACAAAGTGGAACAATGGAGGTTCCACGTGAACAAGAAGAAAATCTTTATTTCCTGTAAGGATGCTGGAGTGCTGGAACAGGATGCTTAGAGATGTGGTGGTGTCTCCCTCTCTTGAAAATTTCAAAGCCTACCTGGAAAATCTACTCTGGGTGGTCCTGTTTTAGCAAGGATGATTAACTAGATGCCCAGAATCTGTCCCAGCTGCTAACTTTATGTGATTCTGTGATGTAGCATCAACCTTTGCTGCAGAAGTAGTTATATAATCTGTCAGGTCACAGAGAAGCTTTTTCCTGCAGATCATTAATTTGACAGGCTCTGGTAGGTAGGAAAATAATGGGAAGAAAGACCATACCAAAACTACTTATTTTGTCATCATTACTCAAGATGTCTGAGTTCTTATGCACACAGAGGACATTCCAGTAATTCCAGCTTGTACCTCTCACTAGCACTAAACCAATGCTATTGGACTTGAAATAAAAACAAAACAAAACCAAATTTTCAGAAATTTATTTCAACCTAATCCAAGTTCCCAAATCTCTTAACCACATGAGGAGATTGAAACTGCTTTCTCAGGTATGCCTGCTGACCCCCTCCATGGATTACTCATGGCATTCTGGCACTTTCCCACTGGCCTTCAACTGCTAAAACATATGAAAGCATGCAAGACAAAAAAAAACAACCCATAGCAGCTAAGCCACCTTGTCCAAGCTTTTAATAAATCATGTAGTTATTAATTGGTTTGCCTAATTATTAGCAGCTATACTTGAACAACCAGCTGAGTTTAAGAAACCACCAGTTCAATTTCAGAAAGATGATGAGATGCTTGAATGTGTCCAGAGAAAGGCAACAGGGCTGGTGGGAGGTCTGGAGTACAGCCCTATGAGGAGTGGCTGAGAGAGCTGGGGTTGTTCAGCCTGGAGAAGAGGAGGCTTGGGGGAGACCTTATTGCTCTTTACAACCACCTGAAGGGAGATTATAGCCAAGTGGAGGTTGGTCTCTTCTCTCAGGCAACCAGTCACAGAACAAGAGGACAGAGTCTCAAGCTGCACCAGGGCAGCTTTAGGCTGGATGTTAGGAAGAAGTTGTTTACAGAAAGAGTGAATGGCATTGGAATGGGCTGTTCAGAGAGGTGGTGGAACTGCCATCCCTGGAAGTGTTTAAGAAGAGACTGAATGAGACACTTAGTGCCATGGTTTAGTTGATTAGATGGTATTGGGTGGTAGGTTGGACTTCATGATCTCAAAGGTCTCTTCCAACCTGGTTAATTCTGTGGTTCTGTAATTGCTGCAAACACTGATATTATTTCCTCAGGTGATGTTTCTTTGACATGTGTCCTTCCATAAGCATGCAACACAGAAAGAGTGTGCACAGAGAACAAGTCTTGGCTGCATTTTATTGCTCCCTATCAGACATCATCACTGATGCACAAAGCTTTTGGTATTTAGCATTCATAGTACTTAAGTGTCTGTTGACTCCTGCTAGGGAACAGTGGAAATTTTAGGAAAGGTAGTATAGAAACCAAAGATTCCACCACAAAGTACTTTTAGTTTGGACATTTGGCAGCTCAACTGTTGCTGCACTGCGTATTATGAAAAGTATTTTTTAAATGTTATTCTAGTCTCCCTTAAATGCAAATATGACACAATAGGTAGCTCCAGGTGGTAATGGAGGACATTATACTTCTTGCAGCAGATCCAAGACAAAACTGCAATCCCAAGCACAAATACAGGCTGGGCAGTGACTGGCTAGAGAGCAGCCCTGAGGAGAGGGACTTGGGGGATGCTGCTGGATGAGAAGCTCAACATGAGCCAGCAGTGTGCACCTGCAGCCCAGAAAGCCAACCAGATCCTGGGCTGCATCAGGGGAAGTGTGGCCAGCAGGTGGAGGGAGGTGATTCTCCCCCTCTACTCTGCTCTGTTGAGATCCCACCTGGAGTACTGTGTCCAGTTCTGGAGCCCCCATTACAAGAGGGATGTGGATGTGCTGGAACACGTCCAGAGAACGGCCACTGGGCTGATCAGAGGGCTGGAACAGCTCTGCTATGAGGTCAGACTGAAAGAGTTGGAGAAGAGTAGGCTCTGAAGTGACCTTATTGTGGCCTTGCAGTATCTGAAGGGGGCCTCCAAAAAAGCTGGGGAGATACTTTTCAGGATATCAGGGAGGGACAGGACTAGGGGGAATGGAGCAAAGCTAGAGATGGGGAGGTTCAGGCTGGATGTGAGGAGGAAGTTCTTCACCATGAGAGTGGTGAGACCTTGGAATGGGTTGCCCAGGAAGGTGATTGAGGCCCCATCTCTGGAGATGTTTAAGGCCAGGCTGAAAGGGGCTCTGGCCAGCCTGGTCTAGGGTAGGGTGTCCCTGCCCATGACAGGGGGGTTGGAACTAGATGAGCCTTGTAGTCCCTTCCAATCTGGACTGATTCTATGATTCTATAAAACTGCTTCAGCAGCTACCAAGGCAAAATTGCTTCATCAGGTTTTTGAAACATTTTTGTGCATATATTTTGTTTCAATAAATACAATGAAGTCATATTATTAGCCAAGCTGAATCTCACTGAGAAGAGAATTCTTTCTCAAACAAACAAAATGTTGGCCAAAATTAAACTATACCTTTTGATGTCTTCTGAATGGTAATAATTTGATATTTGATTTTTAAATGTCAGTAATCTTTCTAAGATTTTTGCCCATTTCAACACTTCTTTCCCCAAGAGAAAGAACAAAAACAGTGCTTTGCTTGAGTTTGGTTTAAGAGAACACTTAACTCTCACTCTTACTCAATGACAAAAAGGCTTTTCTAGAATCATGGAATCTACCAGGTTGGCAGAGACCTCCAAGATCATCCAGTCCAAACTATCACCCATGAAGTGCCAAAAATTAAGAGGGGAAAAAAAAAATCACATCTTTGCACAGCTGTGTTGGCCATGATCAGCCTTCCTTCTTAGGAGGCATATTAAGACACAGCAGCTTACCTTTGAAGTGAGGTTACTATTTAAGTATTCTTTGGGAAATCTGCATTACTGACAGAAAGTAGCCTCACGAAGACTTAGGAGATGGATGTGATCAGAGCTCAGGATTAACACTTTCCAGTCGATGTGATCAGAGCTCAGGATTAACACTTTCCAGTCACATGCAATCCCCATCTCTCTCCTGCATCCCTTGAAAGGACTCTAGCAACTCGAGTCCCCAGAATAAGGCAGAAGATGTTTCTTCAAATACCTCCTTGATGCCAAGGATATTTCTATGGTAATTCTGCATTCAAAGTTATAGCTCATGCTGCATCAGAGCTATACCAGGGCCCAAGGTGATGAATGAACCTATCTAAGGCTGTATGTACCCAGGGGGCTTCCATAATTCTGGGTGCACAGAAATACAAAGTTGGAATAATGACAATGTTGTTCTGCACTTCGATTGTTGAATGACTTCAATACTTTGCTCACAGATGTGCATATGTGAATCTAATCAACTAAACTCCTCACAGGCAGCAGAGATTATTCTTGCTCCTGCTACAGAAAAAGAAGCAGCAGACTTTCCCAACCTCTTATATACAAGCACACACATGTGAATGCACACGCAGTCTTTCTATACACACCATCTATATTTGGAACCTCTATGGCAAGAATGATATGGATGTGCTGGAATGTGTCCAGAGAAGGGCCACAAGGATGATCAGAGGGCTGGAGCTCCTCTCCTATGGAGACAGGGTTGTTCAGTTTGGACAAGAGAAGGCTCAGGGGAGACCTTATTGTGGCTTTCCAGTATCTGAAGAGAAAGCTGGTGAGGAAATTTTTAGGATGTTGGGTAGCAATAGGACTAGGGGAATGAATTCAAGATAGTGAGGTTAGATTTAGATTAGATGCTAGGAAGCAGTTTTTCACCATAAGGGTGGTGAGACACTGGAACAAGTTGCCCAGGAGATGGTGGAATCCCCATTCATGGAAGTTCTTAAGGCCACACTGAATGTGCCTCTGGGCAACCTGATCTAGTGAAAAGTGTCCCTGCCCCTAGCAGGGGATTTGCATCTAGATGATCCTCGAGGTCCCTTCCAACCCTGACAATTCTATGATTCTATATTTAGCCCACATCTGAGGTGAGACAATAGTAGTTTCTCTGTCACTCGATGATCCCTCCCCAGCAGAGAATGGAGATTGGGAAAAGGAGAAAACTTACCTGTTGAAACACAAATGGATTTAGTGAAACAGGCAAACTAATACCAATGCAAATATAAAGTTATACTCAGCTTAGTTGTCACAGTAGATGGGAAAGCAGCTCTTGGTTAAGGAAGCCTGTCCAGAGATAGAGAGGATGAGAATGAAGAACAATAGCAGAATTCATAGAATCAACCAGGTTGGAAGAGACCTCCAAGATCATCCAGTTCAACCTAGCGTCCAACCCTGTCCAATCAACTAGACCATGGCACTAAGTGCCTCAGCCAGGGTTTTTTTTGAACACCTCCAGGGACGGCAACTCCACCACCTCCCTGGGCAGCCCATTCCAATGCCAATCACTCTCTCTGTGAAGAACTTCCTCCTAACATCCATCCTAGACCTCCCCTGGCACAACTTGAGACTGTGTCCCCTTGTTCTGTTGCTGGTTGCCTGTGAGAAGAAACCCCCACCCGGCTACAGCCTCCCTTCAGGTAGTTGTAGACAGCAATGAGGTCACCCCTGAGCCTCCTCTTCTCCAGGCTAAACAACCTCAGCTCCTTCAGCCTGTCCTCATAGGGCTGTGTTCCAGGCCTCTCACCAACTTTGTCGCCTCTCTCTGGACATGTTCCAGTATCTCAACATGTCTCTTGAATTGAGGGGCCCAGAAGTGGGCACAGTACTCAAGGTGTGGCCTGACCAGTGTTGAGTACAGGGGCAGAATAACCTCCCTTGTCCTGCTGGCTTCTATCCTCAACAAACCTTCCATTTATACTAAGCATGGTGTTTCATGTCTGGGATATCCCTGTAGCCGTCTCAAATCAGCTGCTCTGGCTGACTCCAGACTGCTAACAGCCTGCAGCCCCTGACTGGTGAGAGATTATGTCCCAGTGAAACTAGGATGCTCACACAAAAAGCTGTGGATGATGTTTCCTATACATTATTCTCAGAAAGAGTTTTCATGTGAGTTCTCATGCCAGCTTTCATGCAAAAAACACCCACTCCAAACCTGTTTGATTGTTCAGATACTTAAACATTAACACCACAAAGAGAGGAAAATGTCACTTGCAGAAATAAATAAATATCTGAAGACAGTTAGATTTTCTCATATCATTTGAAATCATAGAAAGATAAGTTTCTCAGTATCTTTTCTTCTTTAGTAATTCTTTTGCTTTAGACCCTAAAGCAGCACATTTAACTATTCAATAGTAGGGACTCACTGACCCATAAACACATGCCAAAAAAAAGGAAAGAAAAGAAAGATGCATCACTTTGCTTTCATTTTCCCTGTGTTTGCTGCATAGTGATATTCCCTGTAGGCTTCCTAACCTTTTACATGTCTATTACACCTGGATGAAAAGTGCTAATTGTCACCAACTTCCATGCAATGACAGCACTAAGGCACAAAATATGCTTGATTTGCAGATGCTAGTGCCACTGGGAGTTAGCAACAGACTAATAACTCTGCAGACTTCAAGCATTCCCCTGGCACCACCAGTCTGGGTTTCCAGTGTAATGCCAGATTATGAGGCCTTCCTTTTTTACCTTTCTTTCCTAAGGAAACTAGAGTGTTGCTCAACATCTTCATCAGTGCCATAGATAGTGGGATTGAGTGCACCCTCAGCGCTTCTGCAGATGCTAGCAAGCAGAGTAGTCTGTCTGACATACCTAAGGGACAGGATAGCATCTGGAGGGACCCAGACTATCTTGAGAAGTGAGCCTCACGTGACCCTCAGGAAGTTCAACAAGGCCAAGTGCAAGGTCCTGCACCTGGGTCCAGGAATTCCACAGTATCAGTACAGGCTGAGGGATGATGGGGTTGAGATCAGCCCTGCAGAGAAGGACTTAGGGGTAATGGTGGATGGAAAGCTGGGTGTGAGCTAGCAGTGTGCAGTCACAGCCCAGAAGCCAACTGTGTCTCGGGCTGCCTCCAAAACAGTGAGGGCAGAAGGTCAACAGAAGGGATTCTGCTTACCCACTCGGCAGTGGTGAGACTCCACCTGCAGTGCTGTGCCCAGCTCTAGAGTCGTCAGCACAGGAAAGACACAAACCTGTTGCAGCAGGTTCAGAGAAGGCCACAAAAATGATCTGAGCACTGGAAGACCTCTGCTATGAGGACAGACCGAGAGAGTTGGGTTCTTTCATCCTAGAGAAGGTTCTGAGGAGACCTTATTGTGCCCTTTCAAGGGAACCTATATAAAAATATGGGGAGAGTGTTCTTTTAGCAGGAACTGTTGCAATAGAAGAAGAGGTAATGGTTTTAAGCTAAAAGAGAGGAGGCTTAGACTAGATATAAAAAGATTTTTTTAACACTGAGAGTGGTCAAGCACTGGCATAGATTTCCCTAGAGATGACAGATGCCTCATCCCTGAAAATACTCCAGGTCAGATTGGATGGGACTCTGAGCAACCTGATATAATAGAAGATGTCCCTGCTCATTGCAAAGGGGTTGGACTAGATTAACTTCAAAGGTCCCTTTCAACCCAAACCAGGCTATGACTCTATGAAATTAGGCTAAGGCAGCTGCACTGTGTCCCTGTGCGTGCACTTGACTGTTCTACCTTCCCATGATAACTTATGGTCAGTCTGAATCTATTTTATAGGATGGTAAAAGTCACCAACTTGCAATGGTCTCAGCAGTCTTAGAAGAACAGGCAGCTACGTAAATAGAATCGAGCCCGAGCTTTAGCATTCCCTTAAGCATTTCAAGCACACTGACCTTTCTAGACACAGATGTTGCAGGAAAACCCCAGTTCTGCTCAAGTTCTGTTAGCACTGAAAGTTGAAAGGACGTTTGCCATATCACATATTCAGCAGGTGTGCTAGTTTGAAGCTAGCTAGAATGTTTTGGTGAGAAGAACTAGATCATAGGCTGTGAAATGAAAACAATGGTGAGGTCTACTTCGCTCACAGTCTTGCTGAGATGTGTAAAGGAGAAAAGCAAAACAAAAGATAAGGTCACTTTGCTCTGCACTTTGCTTGGGCACTTCGTGCTGGGCTGTTCTCTCAGCTTTGCCTGCTGGGGACAGCTGCGGCTGCTGGCTGAATTCTGTCTTGCTTTCTAACCTCACCCTCCATTTGCTTTGGCTGATTTCACCTTTGCTTCTTAATCCTCTTGGCCGAGCCTTCATTCTTCCTTGGGACTGGGGTAAGGTTGAGAGGGGTAGGGGGAAGGTGAGGGTGTGGTTGAGAGCCCCTCCTGGGGACTCAGGTTTCTGGGAGGGGAGTTGTGTTTCTGTATTACCTTTTTTACCTTGTATATTTCTGTATATATTTGTATATACTGTAAATATCTGCTTGTAAATTGTGCCAGCTGTAAATATAAGCTTCATTCAAATTTCCAGAGCTGACTGAGTCTAGTCTGGGTAATTTCTAAAGTGTGGGGGGGCGGGGAGCACCCAAACCATCACAGCAGGCAACAATCATTGCATCTGATCACCTTTACTTGGTTCCCAGTTGTGGATTGTTTTCTTTTTACAAGCCTATGTGCCACACATCCGTATTTCAGCTCCCGCATGAGGTGGCTTCTTGCACAGGTACAATCTTGCTCCAGTTTCCTCCAGACAAATTTAGGAGGCAACAGTTTATTTCTTCCTTCTTTTTTTATTTTGTTTTTGGTTGGTTGTTGTTTCTTTTTTTTCCTTCATTCTGCTGCTGTTTCCTCTCTGCTCTTGGCCCACGTAGGCATGTAATCTTGGGTCTGAGGACACCACCCCTATGGCATGCAAGATTAGTGATGGGTCTGGTGGCATTACAAAGCTCAGTTCTGCATGCAGCAACACGATTACGGTGAAGGTGAGGGCGAGGTTGAGTGAACGTGTTTCAGCACTTCTTTCTTGGTATTTATTACCATACCATAGCATTCCTGCAACCTGGCCTGTTGCTGCTCCAGCTGCTTATGCAAGCTCCTGATGGAGCGCAAGAGAAGCAGCCGTCGGTACATAGCCAGCTGGAGCCGGTACTTCTCTTTTTCCTCCTTTTTCTTATTTTCTAAGGTTTCCATTATTTTTGTAGTCTTCATCCACATCGTCTGGCCCAGGCTACAGGGGGCCATATTATCTTTGTCACCACTGCTTACCTCCTGCACGTGGCAAGCCCCAAGGTCCATCTCAGGTAGGGGAGTGGCATCTTGCAGAGTGTCACCAGGCATCCTTGGGACCTGCAACACCTCCAAACTCCCATCAACATCGTAAGAGGGGCTTGTGGAGCATGGGAAAGCAAAGTCCAAAGGTTGTAGGTTACTGGCTGCCACTAGGCAGGATGAGGAATTTAATGATGCATTTACAGCTGTCTGATGATATTCAATCAACCCAGAAGTTATCCTCTGTACCTGGCCACTGCTAACCATCTCTGGGCCAGTCGAGAGTTTTGCCTGGGCCAAAGCCTTGCTGGAGAGACTGGACAGTCTTTCTGGCATTACTGAATTTCCCTTATCTTCATTAAGGATGGTTAATGAGGGGCTGGCAGAACAACCAGGAGATGCCATTACAACATCCTGATTTGAGAACGGTTCTTCATCACCACTGTTAGTTTGGATTACTTCTTCGTCTCTTGGTATTGTATCTACTGTCTCAGCCATTTATTGCATGAGCTACAGAAACTTCTGTGGACAAAGTGGAAGCAAGATGATTTCATTTCCACATACACACAGAGGGAAGCCCAACGCAAAGTGACATTTGAAGAAAGAACCTCTCTTTATATTTAAGCAATGGACTTATTACTTTTCTAATAAAGCACAACCCTTGGGTCACTTCAGGCCATTTCTTGTGATTTGCATTAGATGTTCTTTGAGACACAACATTAATCCAATAATAATTAAAATGATCTACTGTTCTATTAACATTCTCAAATCTTTAAAGGCAAGTGATCTATCCCTGCAGCACTGGCTGTGCAGACTAATTAAACAGAACACAGTTGTAAATGGGCATTGCAAGCACTTCTCCCATTGAAGAACACAGCTCTAACAAGTGTAGTTTGGAGAGATGGGCAAGTTATCGGGACTGATCAGCTTTAAAGGACGGTGGATGTATCACAAACAGCAGGTTGCATTTAAATGCCCTCCCCAAGATTAATCTGTCTGTTTGTTTACAAGGTTACCTTTCTCCCTCCTATTAACTCTAACAGTAAAGCTACATTAGCACCATGCTAGACAGGAAAAAGAAACTGAACACTTACCGAGGTTACAGGGGGAAAAGAAAGGAGTTAGAGTGCATTGTGTCTGTGTATCGTGTTTTCCTGAATGTGAGTCAGCACAATCTGGAACAGAAACATCCCGGTGCCAGAGCAGGAGCAGCAACAGCATTATGCTGTTCCACCCAGCAACAACACACTCAGTCCCAATCACAGAAGAGTGCAGGGCTGGTTTCTTCCCCTCTCAGTGGATATTCTTTCCTGGCATCCAGCTTTTATGTCATCACCAAAATGAAAACCAGGGCTGGATGACGCTTGTTTTCCCATCTCAGAAAACACACACAGAATCACAGAAGGTTTGGAGCTGGAAGGGACCTCGAAAGATCATCTAGTCCAGCCCCCCTGCCAGGGCAGGATCACCTATACCAGATAACATGGAAACTCATCCAGGCAGATCTTGAATATCTCCAGAGAGGGAGACTCCACAACACTCCTGGGCAGCCTGTTCCAGTGTTCTGTCAACCCACAGGGAAAATATTCCTCCTCATGTTGCCACAGAACTTCCTATGCCTCAACTTCCACCCATTACCCCCTGTCCTGTCACTGAGTATCACTGAGAAGAGCCTGGATCCATCCTCTTGACACCCACTCTTTACAAATTTATAAACATTAATGAGGTCATCCCTCAGTCTCCTCTTCTCCAAGCTGAAGAGCCCCAGCTACTTCAGTCTCACTACGTAAGGAATATGTTCTCAATTCACTCCTTCTGCAGGGGGACAGTATCTGTGGCTCTTCCTATATGTGCCAATCAGCAGAGACATAACACAACTCCAAAAAGAAGGTGAAGCATTCTGGACTCCAGTATACACAGAGAAAGAAAAACCCAAAAACCATCAATAAACTTTAGCTGCATGAACAATAGAAATCCAAAAATGAAAAAAGCATTCAGTACCAACTGTTGGTACACTAAGAGTGTGACAAGCAGGCAATGGGAAGTTCTGCTCCCCCTGTGCTTTGCCCCATTGAGGCCACATCTGGAGTATCATACCCAGTTCTGGGCTCCCAAGTTCAAGAAAGACAAGGAGCTACCTGAGAGAGCAGAATGGAGGGTTACAAAGATTGTGAGAGGACTGGAGCATCTCTCTTGAAAGGAAAGGCTGAGAGATCTGGGGCTGTTTCGTCTGGAGAAGAGAAAACTGAGAGGGGACCTTACTAGTGCTTGTCAATATTTAAAGGATGCACATTGAGAGAATGGGATCAGTCCCTTTTCAGTGGTGCCCAGTGGTAGTAGAAGGGGTAATGGGCATAAACTGGAACACAGTCAATTCCAATTAAGTATAAAGACATTTTCCTTACTTTAAGTGTGACTGAGAACTCAGATTGGAGTGTCTAGAGAGGTTGTGGAGTCCCCTTCTCTGGAGAGGTTCCAAAACTGCCTGGATAGAATCCTGTGCAACCTGCTCTGAATGAGTCTGCTTTAACACAGGGGTTGGACTCGATGACCTCTAGAGGTCCTTCCCAATCACTTCAATTCTGTGACACTGAGAACCAAATGTTAAGCATAAAGACAGGCAGAAGCTGTAGATTCAAGTGTTTAATGTACACTTATATTTAATTATGCTGCCTTAATCTGAAAGGAGCAGCTTTACATCCAACTAAGTTATGTCACAGAACAATAAACTTTATCCACACCTTTGATGTTCAGAAAAGCTGCCTTCTGCATCATCTCTTGCTTGTAGCACCAGAAACAATAAATCGTCTATCTACAATAGCTTCAAATCAATTTAACATGGGGATTCAGTAGTCCCAAGACTTTACTCCATTCTGTTAATATAAATAGAAGAAAGAACCAATCCAAAGTCCTATCTAGCATCTTCCTGGAGCTGGGAAAGAATGGAGGTAGATCCTATCTCTACTTCCACGGGCACTGCAACACAGATAATAACTTCTTGGTTTTCATCTCTACTGACTATCTTTCTGATTAATCTGTTATGGTATAATTCCAACTGTGAACATGTGAAGTTCACTCAAAGTTAGATTTGTGCCCCAAGTTCTAACTCAAGCAAATTTTTTTGAGACTAAAGATATTGTGCACTGAATTAGTAAAATAAACCAAAGCTGCTCTATTTGTGTGCCAGATCACGCTGCAGATTATATAAGTAATCCTATGTAGAGATTAGTATCCAGAGAGTTAATAAATTCTGCAAGTTAATATCCTGGTGATTCTCATTTTTCTGAATCTGAAGTTATGGTAAATGAAGAATATGGAATTGAGGGAACAGGGACTTTACTGTACTACACACTGAAAAGGTTCCTTGTAATATAGCATTATAGAGAGAGCCTCTTAGTTTTGTCTGCTCTCCTCTCCAAAGCACTGTAATCAGATCTCACTACAAAGAGGACAACAGATGGGTGCTAGATAGTACATTATCTCTGGGTACATCAATAGTTTTCTATCAGAAATAGTATTTCAGTCCTCAACTTTTATCTTCGTGGCAATTTGAGCAAAATAACTATTTTCTAACAGTTCAACAGGGCATGAAAAAAAACAGTTTTGGTTTGTTGGCTTTGGTTTGTTTTGGGTTTTTTTGTGTGTTTTTGTAGGTTCTCTGCTTTTGTGTTAAAAGTTCTCTGCAGCTTTAATTTCTGCAGCAAAACTTTACAGGCAATGTTGTTTGAAGGAATGAGGAGGGGAGAAAAAAGTTTGTACATCAAATTGGTTTAATTCTAAATAATACTTGTAGGTGTGGATCTGAATAGAATAAGTATCATCTGATACAGTCAACTAACAATAAAACCAGAAACAAAACTCATTGAATCACAGAACCATTGAGGCTAGAAAAGACCTCTGAGATCATCAAGTCCAGCCTATGACCTAACACCACAACAGCTAAACCATGCCACCAAATGCCACATCCAATCTTAAAGACTTACAGGAATGGTGACTCCACCATCTCTCTGAACAGTCCATTCCAGAGCCTAATTACCTTTTCTGTGAGGAAGTGTTTCCCAATATCCAACCTAAATCTCCATGGCAGAGCTTCAGACCACGTGTTCTCATCCTGTCACTGGTTGCCCCATCCAACTACAACTTTCTTTTAGGTAGTTGCAGAGTGATAATGTCCCCTCTCAGTCTCCTCTTCTCCACGCTGAACAATCCCAGCTCCCTCAGCCTCTCCTCACATGACTTTCCCTCCAGCCCCCTCACCAGTCTTGCTGCTAAGTGGCTTTGCACAGAATATTATGGCTTCAGCTGTAATCTATGAAGCTTAATCACACAAAAAAAAAAATATTCAATTAACATCACTTACAGAGTCAGCAAAATAGAAATGCCATAAAAGTTGTATGTTTGTTTTTGATAAAATTCAGCTGTCACTTATAGCTGGGGTTACATGTGTGTTTCTGTTATTGTCCTCCTTTCCATTGCTCACAACTACCTAAAACCTCACCTGGAGTATCAGATGGAAATTTTCTAGATTCATTTTCTACCTGAAGGTGAAATAGCACGTGATAGATGCCCCACGTCTGGAAACATTTCAGGTCAGGTTGGGTGAAGATATCCCTGCTCACTGCAGGGAAGTTTGAATAGATGACCTTTATAGGTTCCTTCCAACCCAAACCATCATTTGATTTTATATATTGAAAACTTCATCCAGAAAAATTGAGATGCTCGAGTAGGAAAGCTGGAATGAAATCTGTCTTATGTCAGAAGAGACATGGAAACCTTGAAGGAGAATGGCCTCTTGTGTAATAGGGGAACATGGAGCGAGATCACAGCTCATTCCACATGGAAACGTGCAAATTCTTGTTCAGAGGTGATACAGCAATCTTTCTTTTCCCTTAATTCTGTTACCTTGACAAAGTGATTCCTACAGTTTAACTTCTTTTCAGTTATGGTTCAACAAGGAGACCTGAGAAAACTTTCCATTCATTTCTTCTGAGAGGCACGTTGTACCATCTCTCTGGTGAAGAAACACTTTGAGAAGAACTTGCTCTTTGCACTGAGAACCTATTGCAGGCTGTCTGTTCAATGACTCTGCTCTGTCCTGGGCTTGTTCCTCTATTTGAGGGAAGCTTTCCAGGCAGAAGCTGCTTCAGATTTCACAGGGAATACATCTGTCAGTCCAAACACACTGAGAATTTCAAGTAGGTTAAATAAAAGCAAAGGCATCTCCAGCTGAGGTCCATTGCATTTTATTACCAGGCACTCACAGGTAGATGTGACTGCAGCAGTTTCAAAGTGTAAACATTCAAGCTGTCAGTCTTGCACATCCCTGTGAGGTCTATGCCAGCAGAGGTTTTTAATCCATCATACACCTCCATATATTAGCTGCATGAGATGTTTGACAGCCTATAGGCTCATATCTGTGAGCTGAAAGGCTCTGCCATTGCAGGCTTATGGAACGAAGGCTTAGCTGTCACAGTCATCTCTCACATGGTAGCAGGAGAGAAATGGTCATGGGGAGGGACCCTGCAGATAGTCATGACAATTATTTCTCTTCTCTCTTCCAATTAAACTACCATTCTGAAGCATGGACAGATGTGAGGACAAGAAGGTGCTTGGTGTTTTGTTTTTTTTACTGAATACAAATGTTTTCTGAAGTTCAAACACAGCAGCCAAATACATTTACAAACAGCATCAGAAGGTGATAAACACTGGCAAAGATAGACTATAAAAGTGTGGTCTGGGAAGCTATGTTGTTCTGTATTTGAGTTTGGGGACTACTTCTAACAAAGTAATAAAACGTATCCTGTTACACAGTAGTGTGATTCCATATTTTATATTAATTGCTCTTGAAGATCAAAAGCCATATTCTATCTGTTAATGTACACACTCCCATGGCCTCCTATGAAATCAATGAGATCCACATGTGTGTATCTGAGTCCTAAATTTTTCCCTAAAGATTCTTTAAAATTCTTTTACAGGGCAGTAAGCTGTAGAGGAAGAAAGTTATATTTTCCCTTTCTTCTGCCTTCATCCCCCAAACAGATAGGAGTTATTACAGGCTGCTCTGCATTACACTGGATGGTAATGGTACTCTGAGGATGCCTGCCAGACAGGGATTGCTATCATTCTGCTCTCATGCTCATCCACACCTAGGCATTTCTGCAAGTCTTTTACACCACAGAAATAATAAATGGAGCCCGGAAGACTGAGAGAGGATCTGATCAATGTGTACAAATACCTGAAGAGTAAAGGTCACAGAATCACAGAATTAACCAGGTTGGAAAAGACCTCCAGGATCACTGAATCCAATCTATCGCCTAACCCTTATAATTAACTAAATCATGTCAAGTGGATGGGGATAATCTCTTCTCTGTAGTGTGCAGTAATAAGACAAGGAGCAATGGGTGCAGCCTGGAATGCAGAAAGTTTCACCTCAACATGAGGAGAAACTTCTTTACAGCAAGGATGATGGAGAACTGGAACAGAGAGGTTATGGAGTCTCCTTTTCTGGAGACTTTCAAAACCCACCTGGATGCATTCCTGTGTGTGATCCTACTTTGTCAGGGAGGTTGGACTTGATGACCTCTGGTGGTACCTCCAACCTCTGATGTTCTGTGATTCTGTGTTCTATGTTCATCCCACTGATGGCATCAAGAACTGCCCTAGATATTTCAGTGGCACAACAGAATAGACAAAATAGTCTATGATCTAGTGGAAGGGAGCCATAAGGATCATAAACTCCAACTCTCTGCTCCTTACAGGACTAACTAAAATGGAACCTTACTACTAAGAGCGCCATCCAGATGCTCCTTGAAATCTGACAGGCTTGGTGCTTGACCACTTCCCTGGGGAGCCTCTCTCATTGAAGAACATTTCTCTAATGTCCACTCTGCATTTCCCCTGACACAGCTTCATTCCATTTCTTTGTGTTGTTCTGCTGCTCACCAGAGGGCACCTCAATGGCTTTCAGACAGAAGGAAGTTTGGGATTTGTACATTGCCGCAGCACAATCACGTCTGCACGTAAGCTGGAAGCGCTTAAGAAAAAACAGAGTGGATATATGATTTTATCAGTGGGGAAAGGTTCAGTGGCTTCAGACATGAAAATCCAGGGATCCCAGTAGACTGCCTTTATGTTAGGGATAAAGAAACATTGAAGCAATCTGCCATGACTGCCAAAAATTAGCAGGCTTGCTGCCAGTCTCAACAGAGCTGCCTGTCAGAGGTGCAAATCTCCAAAGGAGTAGCTTAAACTGCGTTCAGACTAAGTTGAGTTTGCAAGCTTTGAAATCTCAAGACTGCAGGTGACAAAGTGACCCAAACACCAGGAAGGGCTTGATGACAGCTCTCACTTGCAATATTTCAGCAACTCTATTCCTAACCCTGTTTGGTCTTACACAAAATGAAAAATTAATATGAGATTATAAAAATATTTTAAAAGTGGATTCTTTCGTTTTTTTCCTCAAGGCAGCAGCTGGTCTGCTCACCATCTATGTGGAAAGCATTTGCTTATGATTTCAATCACCATTCACCAAGTAAAAGAATCATGATGTCATTGCCTAAGCCAGTTACAGTCCACATTCTTAGACTCACTGCCTCAGAAACTCATTGGCAACAACTTGATAAATCATAGAATCGTCTGGGTTGAAAGGGACCTCCAAAGATCACCTACCCAATCCCCCTTGCAGTCAGCAGGAGCATCCTCAACTAGATCAGGTTGTCCAGAGCCCTGCCAAGCCTCACCTTGAGTATTTCCAGGGATGGGATTCCACTACCCTCATAGTGCAGAATCTATTCCTAACATCCAATCTAAATCTGCTCTTCTCTAGTGTGAAACCACTGCCCCTCATCTATAACCACAGGTCTTTGTAATCAGTCTCTCTCCATGCTTCTTGTAGACCTCTTTCAGTTACCGGAAGGCTGCTATTATGTCTCCCCAGAGCCTTCTCTTCTCCAGGCTGAACAGCCCCAGCTCCCTCAGTCTGTCTTTGCAGTAGATGTGCACTCTCTGATCATTTTTGTGGCCTTCTTTTGGACCCACTCCATCAGATCCATGACTTTCATACATTGAAGGCTCCAGATCTGAACACAGTACTCCAGGTGAGGTCTCACTAAAGCAGAGTAAAATAGCAGAATCACCTCTGGATCTGCTGACAACACATATTTTGATGCAGCCCAGGATGTGATTTTCCTTCTGGGCTGCAAGAATACACTGTCTGCTCATGTTCAGCTTCTTGTCCATCAGCACCCCAAAGTTTTCTTACACAGCACTGCTTTCTATCAACTAATCTCCCAAGATGCATTGATAGTGAGGATTGTTCCAGCTCAGGTGCAAAACCCCACACTTGCTCTTGTCGAACCTCATGAGGTTCACCTGGACCCTCTCCAGCTTGTCCAGGACCTTCTGGATGACATCACATCCCTCTGACATATCAACAGCACCACTCAGTTTGGTATCATCTGCAAACTTACTCAATCCCACTGTCTGTATCACTGACAAAAACATTAAACAGCACAGGTCACTACTCTCCATCCAGACTTCAAGCCACTGAACACCACCCTCTGGATCCAATCATCCAGCCAATTCCTTATCGCTGAACAGTCCACTCGTCAAATCCATATCTCTCCAGCTTGGCAAGTAGGATATTGGGGAGGACTGTGTCGAAGACCATCCAATCTGTGGAGATATGTTTATATGCTGGAAAAGCCACAGACAACTTTCTGAAGTCTTGTTGTGAACTCAGTGATCTACTTCAGCATGTGTAATAGACAGTTAGGATTGGTGCAGGAGCCAAGGCAGAGCTGTTCAACCCAGGGGTACATGCAGCTGGGCTTTTGTTTGATTTTGTCCCATCTAGGCAGGTCTATGTATAATAGTCAAATAAGCACATTTCAACATGGAGCAAACAATTTGCTTCTCTAGAGTGGGCTACAAAACAGAACTATAGAATGATGTGGAAGAGACATTTGAGGTTCATCTAGTCCAACCTCCCTGGAGTAAACACCTTCAGCTAAATCAGTTTCCTCAGAGATCCATCCAGCCTCATCTTGAATGCTTTACAATTGAGAAACAAAGAAACAACACTTGCACAACCAAGGAGCCTGCAGCATACACTCTACAGACTAGTTGGGGAAGCAAATGGAATCTAGCCACTTAAAAACCTCCATGAATCCTGAGAGCTGCCAATTTACCTCATTTACTGTTTCTTCTTCTAATGGAGAGAACACACTTGTCTATAATTCTTTACAATTATATAGAAAATGAAAATCTGATTACACACTGGAAAAAGTGAAGGCTTCCAAAAAAATACATTCCCTTAAGAGCAAAGTGGAAAAAAAAATAATATAAAATCTAAAATATTTGTTGATTTCTTTCCCCTTAAGTAATGAAAGATTGTGTTTTGTTGGAGCAAAATTAAAAGCAACCTACTTCAGTGTGAAATAGAATAGAATCCACTAGGTTGGAAGAGACCTCCAAGAAAATAGCTCCTGCCTCTATTTTTTTTAATCTTAATTTTGCAGGG
The DNA here is from genome assembly GCA_013400475.1 of Tricholaema leucomelas. Classification (NCBI taxonomy): domain Eukaryota; kingdom Metazoa; phylum Chordata; class Aves; order Piciformes; family Lybiidae; genus Tricholaema lacrymosa; species Tricholaema leucomelas. The sequence goes on along the minus strand of WAAF01004969.1, from coordinate 59,275 downwards.
TGCTAACATTTTGTTCAGCAAGAAATAAAATACTGGAGAGTAAAAATAATGCAAAAGAATTTAAAGTAGGCAAACTATGTAAACCTAAGACGCTATTGCAACATTCCTATAGAGAAGAGACTGAAAAAAATTCTTCCAGCAGAAAAGATGTTGCTTGAAATACATGTGAATAACCTCCAGTATTAAAAGATTTAACAGCATTGCTCATATGCTGCAAGAACTCTATGCCTGGCAGGTAAATGCTGGATTACCCAACCTAGCTGTTAGATTTCAGATGTGAAAATGAATATGTAGACAACTCACACGTCCAGTTACAGTTCACATCCGGAATGAATTGAGAGAAAAATCCTTTCTGCTCAGGAATATGTAAACAGACTGTGTAATTTCTGATAATTGATGCTTATGTCTGCTCTCATTTTGGCACTCAATCATAACTGACATACCAATGGTTAGGAATGAAGAAAACTTTAAGCTGTTAGAATAATAAACAGAGTACCATGACAGATGGGAAAAGCAGCCAATCAAACATAACACCCATGGGAGGGAAGGTTTAGGAAGTGGGACTAATTCACAAATGAGAAGACAAGTAATTTTTTGGTGTTTCACCACAACTGAAAATGAACTCAGAGCTTTCCAGAAGCCAAATACATTTTGTTTGAAGAAGTGTAATGGTTTAGGTGTTACCCACCTCACCCAGACTTAAGAAAATCACCCAGACCAGACTCAGCTGAGATGGAATTTGAATGAAGCTTTATACCTACAGTTTAGCACATATTTACAATCTATACAGCTACAGACAGAAATATACAAGTTTAAAAAAGTAATGCAGAAACACAACAGCCTTACCAGAAACCAGAGTCCCCAGGAGGGGCTTTCAACCACCCTTCTGCTTTCTTCCCAACCCTCTATCTTACCCCAGACTTTGCCTTACATTCAAGGTGAGTTTGGAGGGCCATCAGGGGGGTTAGGAAGCAGAAGGATTAGTCAGGTTAGAGAGAGAAGTGCAGCCCAAAAAGCCAGAGAGGACACTCTGTTATCTATGTTTATGTTCTTGTTCTTATACATCTCAGCAAGCCTGTGAGTGAAGTAGACATCACCATTGTTTGCTTTTCACAGCTTATAATCTAAGTCTCTCACCAAAATATCCCAGCTAGGCTCAAACTAGCACAAGAAGTAACAACTTTAAATGCTTTTGAAAAGGAAGTGCATTTTCTGTCTTTGCTGTTAGACCAGAATGGTAAGTGAAAAAGTAAGAAAATTTCACATGATATAAAAATGTTTATTAAGAAACAGTTTCAGATCAAGTGACTAAAATAAACAAACAATGGATGCATTTGTTCTGTTTGAGCCCAACTGTTTCTACAAATCTTAAACTATCTTATGAGGAGCTAAACTCTATAGATGAGTACACAAGACTGAAGAGACTCTCTAAATGCATCTCTAAATGCCTTCTCAGAGGTTCTACTTTCCTCATTCCATATTCCTTGCCATGTAACCCAGTGTGGTGTCACCTACATCAATCTTTTCATAGCACCCAAAGCAATGCAGCTTTACTCGGTGTCTACATATACTCATCTGCCATCTGTGTTGTCCACACAGAGTGGAAAAAAACTTTGCCCAAGCTCACCTGGGGCTGAAAAGGCAGCCAGGCTTACTCTCTAATGCCTTAGAAGCTGTTAACTTGAACTGATGGATGAGATGGATGAGAATGAGTTGTATACAAACCTGTCTGCCAGTAAAAAAAAACATGATCTCAGCAGTACATGGTGTAATTGATCTAAATCTCAGGTAGAACAGGTAAAGAGCCTAAACGGGGAGAGAGAGTAGGCGGAAAAAAAGATTTTTTCCACTTTGCATATAGGCATTATTCAACCACTTGGATTTTTGCAGCCTGCTTCAAGCGGTCAGTACAGATAATTCTTCCCATTTGCAGTTAAATTTCTACATCCAGAGGCTTCTTGCTGAGTACTTTCAAAGTCCAATTCATTACCTGCAGAATTATCAGCTAAAAGCCTATCACTCTTCTATGAGCAAAGTTTTTAAGTGATTAGAAAGTAACAGAAATGAAAGCCATATACAATTAATGAAAGATAAGCCTCCAAAATGTTTGGAGGTTTTCTTTAGAGATGAGTATCTCTACATACTTATTTCTTAAAGTAAGATGAGATATGGAGTGCAATTTTTACTTGGCTGAAGAGAGGACAGGCTAACAAAAAAGAATCTGAAAACCCAATCCCATTAGAGTCTGAGGATGAACAGAAGAAATAAGGGATCCTTTCCAGAAACAGCAAGCATAGTTAGGTTCTGGAAATCAAAATGAGGTAGTGCTTCCTTGTAACACTTAAGTTCCCGGCAGCTCTGCTTGCTCAAAACTTGAACCCCTGGTGAACCTCCTTAAGCTCCAGGCAAAGGTCCTGTTAATACATTGCTGGCACGTGTAGTCCCAAGCCCTCCTTAGACCCAGAATGCACTAATAAGCTCTTATTGATTGTAGTTATACCAGGCCACATTTTTATCCTCAGTCATGCTCTTACAGAGTCTCCTTTATATCTACCTGAAGAGCATTAGAAGAACATAAAGCAGGCTCATCACCTATCAAGGCATTATTTGCCACTTTGCAAGCTTTCTCCCCATCCTTTCTAAAACCTCCACCAAGACACCACCACTATCACCTTAATGACTCCTGAAGAGATTCCAAGACTTAGTGAAGGTATTGTGCTAATTAAGATTTTGAAAGCAGTAAGCAAAAACACTATTTGACCTCACACTTGGCAAACTACTCACAGTTCCTTGCTGCTCTTCACAAGATTATCTAGGTAACTACCATTGCCAGTGGCGATCTGAGACAGGGTGCAGCAAATAAATGTCTGTATATGTAAACTCCACTTCCCAAGGCAAAAATGATGAGTCAGATGAGTGAAGGATCTGCTGCTCTCTTATGTATGATAGTTGTACTTACACCAGTGCAAGAAGCCTTCCAGAGACTTCCGTCACTGCTTGGGTGAGTGGTAAGTCAAGCTGCCAGTTTACTGGTTCCAGGAACTTCTGTTTCTCTCAAGAGAAGGTTGCTGTTTTGTCTTTCTACAAGAATAACACACTGCAGCTTCTTTCATTTAGGCCGAGGCAATGGGTGCCTATCACACATGCTAAAGGGAGGTGGAATTAGCTAAGTCAAGCAAGTTAAGGCAATTAAAATCTTCAAGACAAGAGGGGGGAAAATATCCATGCAGAAGGACACACAGTACATGTTTGAACACCAACATAGACTATCCACATTCTTGCTTTCTTGTTTGGAAGAACAAGCTCCTTTCTGAACTCTGCCCATTTTCACAGACAAGGCCACCAAGCTCATTGGACACAAGTATAAATTATAAGAGAAAGTACAGGGCACCTAATCTGGGTAAAGTTACCTCACCTTAATGTGTCTTCAAGACAGAAGAAACTGCCACTTGAAATAGGTTTCCTCTCCAAACAATGACACTTTCAGATTACTAGGTCCACAGCAGTACACCTTAACCACAAGGCATGGATTACCGAGAGACTGAAAGCTCAGCCTTAACACAGCAAGAACAGGAACTCTTGGCTGGTGGAGAGCGTGATAGTTGCATTGGTTTAGCCAAATAGCTTCCAGCAACCACTGGTTCAGGAGTTTCCTGAGTTTGGTGCTGCATCTAGATAACTGTGTTTAACAGTCGTTGATGGAACAATTTGCTTAATTCCCTTTTGAACCTGCATATGCCTTTTGGCTTCTGTAACATCCCAATGGCAATGAAATCTGCAATCTAATTTTGCATTGCATTACCAACAGAGCAAGCCACTCCTTTCCAGAGATTCAGTAACATGCTGACAACATCTTACTTGCATCCTGCTTCACCTCATGAATCATAAGAAACACAACAAAGATCTCCACATTTGTCTGATTTTTTTTCCCCCAGCACAAAAAAAAGCTCTTTCAAAGCAATGGCTATCCACAGGCAAATGACCTGGCAAACATTTGCATGGGAACCTGCATTGCTTATATATATAGCTCATGCTGCCACAAACCCAAAGGTTTATGCTGCAAAGGCAGGGAGAAAAAAAAAAAAAGGAGTAAATATTTATTTCCAGAAAGAGATGCAAGGCTGAAAGAGGACAGGGAATCCTTTCGCTCCTGGAATAGATCAAGTAGGAAGTGTTGGAGTCTCCCTGGAGGAGAAAAGCTGGGAGAAATCAGCAAGCATTTTAGAAGGAGGGTGAATTAGAAGAGACTGGAAGTAAACAAACAAACAAAAATCTTTAGATTTCCACAAGAATTAAGCCAGAGTAAAGGGAGTGGGAGAGACAGCAGAGAGGCAGGTTAAAGGACTGAAATCCTGTCATCATCAGCAGAGAGCAACTAAGAAGGGAAAGAAGACCTGGACTGCTCTTTCAAGTCTGCTGCCCTAGGCAAATGTTTACTTTGCCTTTGCCCCAGCCAGCGTGAGATGCTACAAAACGAGTTACCAAAATGCTCCAAGTCACTAGAACATGTATGAGATCTGTGGGTTCAAGCCACCTTTCAAGATTATAAGTCTCTTCTGAGCATCCATTATGCCAATGATACTCAACAAAATCAGTCCGCAAAGCGATGCGCATGTCAGCTTTAAGGATGCAGTCCCTGCTCAGATGGCATCAGCAGAGGGACACATCAGCATGGTGGATTACCAGAGCAAATGCTTTAGCATGCAAAGTGATGCAATGTGCTTTAACAACAATTGTTCCCTTACGTTTGTTTCTGTGTCAGGTTTGACATGACTATCTGCCAGGGCAATGCTCAGGATCTTTTGCATTGCTTTGCAGAAGCTGATTATGTGATCAAACGCTTCAAGCACATAAAATCACTTCCAAGATTCAATGAGATAGATGTGCCAGAAAAGTCAGTAGGTGTTTGAAATAATTGATGCTAACAGCTAGACCTGAATTTTTCAAAAGAATATGCATTTTGGTTTGGATTTGGAGTTTTTTTGCTGTTGTTGTGTTCAAGGTTTTTGTAGTTTTTTTCTTTTTCTTTCTTTTTTCCTCCCTGATTGTAATGCACCATCATATAAACTGCCTAGAAATTCAGCCTTGGCATAATGTTCACATCAAATGAAATTCACCCATTAAGAAAGAACATGCATGAGATCCTCCTTGAAGTGGAAAATACACAGTCCTTCTAGTGTAGATATCCTGTGCAGCTTCTTAGCCTGTGCACATGCCTAGAACAATACAATAGATGGTAAGGGGAGAGTGATCTTTACTTCAACCCCATGAGCTTTTCCACCTTCTTTTCAACTTTCTGTCCTGTTGAGGAAGGGGAGTGGGAGAGCAGGTGGCTGAGGCCAAGACATTTCAATAGAAAGAAAGGTGAAGAAAAAGGGTGATACGAGGGCTAGCTCTTTTACCCATCAAAATTTTCAAGCTAACAACAGCCATTATATTCACTCTGACGGCACAGCAGAGCCAATACTTATAGGACAGGGAGACTTAGCACTGAGACATAGCTCTTACCAGCCCTTTCCCTCCTTTTAGTGACACTAAAAGTTTCTCCAGTAAAGGCCCCAACCCTTATAAAAAAGTTATGTCTGTGGACGGGTGTAGAAGAAACGTGAAGAGTTACCTGCTCTTACCACTTTGCTATTGCATTTCCAGGCTACCCTGAACCATCACACAATCTTCAAAGTGAGTATGCATGGTTCGCATTCCAGAGGTAAAAGCAGAAGGCAATGCAGCTGTGACACCTCCCCAGGAGTCATGACCTCATATGGAGGCTTCATCCTGTGCACCCAGTTTTAGGCCCAGCCTGGGACCATCTTCTCATGACACAGCTTTGCATGAGCTTCAGGCCCTCAGGAGTATTTGGACATTGAAAGCAATGAGAGGTGGTACCTATACACTAAATCTTTCTATAATTTCACCATCCCATAAATCTCTTTAATGGAGACATCCTTCATCTTTTCTGCTTCACAAGCCAGTTGTGAAGCTTAATTACGCAACGATTATGAAGTCCAGTAAATACAACATATATTAAGAGTAGTTAATGAGATTTCTGTCACAAGCAGATTTTCTCTCTCATGAAACATTGCTCATATGTTGGGGAAAAAAAAAAAAAAGTCTTTTCGAAAGAAACACACAGACACATTCAATATAAACCAAATCCAGCTTGATTACCTCCAGAAATAATGTTACACAACTCCGGGAGAGTTATTAACATGGCATAGAAAATGGCGACCTTTCTGACCAACATGGAGTGCTGCTTTCTCATCCCCGTGTCAGACACTCCCTGCAGTGCCTGGGGAACTAGGACTTTGGACTTACAAAGGACCGACTTCCTAATGCACCTAGCAGCTTAAATACCTCCAAAGACCTGACGTCAAGTCCTAGTCCTCCAAGTACTGTGTAAATCTACTGCAAAAACTCGGGCCCAGCTCCGAGTTGTGTGTGCTCGGTAATGCAGGCTTAGAATTGCAGAATCGTTTTGTTTGAAAGAGACTTTCAAGAGCACCAAACCCAACCATTAACTCAGCCCCGGCAGGTCATTCTTACCTTACCACTGTGTCCTGGTAGGGAATAAATCCTGCTAGGCTGATTTAACCCTTGCTCTCCTCCTCCTTTCATGCCAGGCTCAGGGAGCGAAGTCAGATGAGCAAACAACAAGGGTTCGGCCTCAGCAAAGCCTCGAGGGCTCGGGGGCCTCGCAGCAGGTGTCGTGTGCTGCCCTCGCCTAGCAGCTGGTGTCGTGTGCTGCCCTCGCCGTGCCTGCGTGAAGAATTCGAATTCATTGGCCAGGACACCTGCCTTCAGCACGGGGCCTTCCTGCCTCGTCAAAGGCAGCCACCTGTTGCAGCTACCACTGCCCGCTTAGCAGCCACTCCTTCCCCTCTGCCTGAAACACTTTGTATTTTACCCTGGGATCACCACTGCAAGTCTGAAAGTGTCTTTAACACAGGAGACTTACTCAGGGAGCAAAGTATCGTGAGTACATATGCTGGAGTTGATGCCAAGATTCCATGAGCCTAGTTAGAATTTTTCCTGTTTTTGCATTATTGTTTTCCAAGTTCTGATTGTTTAAAGTGTTTGATTCTGTGCAATTATTTCCTGCCAGCCAAAAAGCCAAAGAATGGCAGGGAATTTTTCAGGGTTTTTTTTTTAATATTAATAATAAAAATTAATATAGAGATTAATATTCATAATTAATAACCATTATTGATTTCTGATGCACACTGATAAAAAACATACATTGCACCATTGCAGCTGCAACGTATTACAGAATCCCAGCATGATAGGGGTTGGAAGAGACCTCAGGAATCATCTAGTCCACTCCCTCTGCTAAAACAGGGTCACCCAGAGCAGGTTGCACTGGATTGCTGTGTCCAGGTGGGTTTTTAGTTTCTCCAGAGAGGAATCATAGAATGGTCTGAGTTGGATGGGACCTCTGAAGGTCATCTAGTCTAACCACCCTGCAGTCAGCAGGGGTATCCTCAACTAGACCAGATTGCCCAGAGCCCTATCAAGTCTCACCTTGAATATCTCCAGACAAGGGGCCTCAACCACCTTTCTGAGCAAACTCTTCCAGTGTTTCATCACCCTCATAGTAAAGAACCTGTTCCTAGTATCTCATATAAATCTATTCTTCTCTAGTCTGAAGCTATTGCCCCTCATCCTGTCACTGCAGGCCTTTGTGAATAGTCTCTCTCCATCCTTCATGTAGGCTGCTATTAGGTCTCCCTAATATTAGGTGATGCTACATCCTCTCTGAGCAGCCTGATCCAGTGCTGCCGCTCTCACACAAAAGAGTTATCCTTCTGTTTTGGTGGAACCTCCTGTGTTCCAGTTTGTGCCCATTGCCCTTTGTCCTGTCACTGAGCATTACTGAAAGGAGTCTGGTCCCATCCTCCTGAACCTCACTCTTCAGATTTTGATAATCTTTGGTAAGACCTCAGCAGTAATAAAACCTACAGCCTAACAGTGGGAGAGGGACTCAAAAGTCCTTCAAATCATAGAATGGTTTAGGTTGGAAGGGACCTCAAAGATCATCTAGTTCCAACCCCCTGCCATAGGCAGGGACACCTCCCACTAGAACAGATGCTCTCTGGTGCCTGTCCTTCCAGCACAGAACAAACAAACATGCATCCTACCTACATGCTACATGGACAAATGCTCCCTATTAACAATTATGGTGTGGAAATCATGGATTAATAAGACTCCTGCTCAGGCAGGAATGATTTGCAGCACATGAAGCCTGTTAGAGCGAGTTCTATTAATATTCACCAAAAGAAAACCTGTTTGTTGACCTAAAGTGTGACTGCTTCCTATTCTCTTCTTGTGAAATTATTTAGGTCCTGTGGGACAACTGTACTGAGCTTTTCAAGCAAATATTAAAATTCTATTTAGATGTACAATGGTTTAATGCAAATTTTTACCATAAAACCAAATGCTCCATTCAGTTAAATTAATAGAATTACAAAAAGATGTAATGATGGCAATTAAGTCTTGAAAATGCAAATTTTATAGTCAAGGACAATTACTTCATTTATAGTATACTGGAATGATGCCAGATGAAGGTAATTTAGATCCCCCTAGCTCACAGTTATATCATGAAAGATATCTTAATTTCATTAGTACAACAAAGATGGGTGAGAAGTTAGAGAATACAAAAAAAAAAGATGACAGAAAATTTGACCTTTCTCATCTCATTGCACCTAGAATACATAGATCTTACTAAAGTATTAGTAATATTTCTTTCTACTCCCATCTCTAAAAAAAATGCCTTTTTTTTCCTTCCCTATTAGCAGCAATAGAACACTAGTATGTAAAAGGCCAGCTTCATTCAGATACTTTGAGCCCACGTACCCATGCCACAACAGTTCTGGTCCTCTCATTATTTCAGTTTTAAGGATGCATATGGCATTGCCTCATAGCTTACAAGATCCCAAGCCACAGCCTGAGTGCCAGGTGGGTTTGACTCCAATAGGATTTCACTAATTCTGGAAATATTCTGATCACTCTTACAAAAAGTATTCCTGTCTCCCCCAAATATGCGAGTTAAAGATGATTAGCTTTGCTTTACAGCAACAAATGATCAAGCAGATGCAGAATGCAGAGGGATATGCTACAGATTTCCTAACCTGCTTTGAAAGGGATGTAAAATTTAAAATGCTACTTCATACCAGTTCCTTAGCACATTACCAAGTTAGAATCATAGAGTGGTCTGGGTTGGAAGGGACCTCCCAAGGTCCCTCACCTCATTGAAAGAGGAGTTTGAAAGTCTCCAGACATTCTTTCTGTCTTTTTTCACTGCCATTAGAGCTACTCCTAACCCAAACAAGTATCCAGCAAAAAACACTACTTCTGCCAGCCTGGGCCTGTGTTTCACTGTCCATATCACAAACAATTTCTCCCTTCTAGCAAAACTAAGTCTCCCCACTTTTAGTTTAAAGCCATCACCTGCTGTCTTCGCACAGCAGGACCTGATAAAAAAGTCTGTGCTTGTCTTTCTTATATTAGAAATGCTGTGTCCAGCAGGAATAGGGAGGTGATTGTCCTCTTGTACTCTGTCCAGGTGAGGCCACACCTCAAGCATTGTGTTCAGTTTTGAGCACCTCATTACAAGAGGGATATTGAGGTGCTGGAGTGAGTGCAGAGTAGGACAACGAAGCTGGGGAAGGGCCTAGAGAATTAATGTTATAAGAAGTGACTGAAGGAGCTGGGGATGGTTAATTTGAAAAAGAGGAGGCTGAGCTGAGACCTCATTGTTGTCCTCAGTGACCTGAAAAGATTTAGTGGAGTGCTTGCTGCTGGTCTCTTCTCACAGGTAAATAGTGACAGAACAAGAGGGAATGGCCTCAAGATGCAACTAGGTAGGTTTAGACTGGATATCAGGAAACATTTTTTTCCCAGCAAGAGTGATCAGGCATTGGAATGTGCTGCCCAGGGAGGTGACTGATTTCCTAACCCTGGATGTGTTTAAAAGTTGTTTGGATATGGTGCTTGGGAATATGGTTTAGGGTGCACCTTGTAGAGTAGGGGTATCAGTTAGACTTGGTGATCCTGAAGGTCTTTTCCAACCTGAATGTTTCTGTGATTCTTCCAGGCCCCCTTTATGTACAGAAACACCCCTTAAAGGTCTCCCTTAATCATTCTCTTATCCAGGCTGAACAATCCCAACTCTTACATGTAATATGGTAAAATACATAATTGCAAGCCTTACTGAGGGTTAGCATGACCACTTGAAGTGTTTTTGTTAATGTAACTTACAAATTCAGTGACTTTAAATCACTGAAGAACAAAGACACCCTTTACCATAAAAATGAGGGTATGAAAAATAAAAGAACTGCAACCTGATTTTAGTTCATTATTGATTCTATTAACAGGGCTGTTGGCTATTTCATATTAAGAAAACAAGCCTGTTCCGAAGTAAAAAGATACCTTGACTAGAGTTTTTGGCTTTTCCCCTGCCTATTCCTGAATCACAATACAGGAGATCATACATGAAAAGCTGCTGGCTGCTTCTTCAAAGATGGTCTTGGATAAAAGAAAGGGCCCAGTGCCTTTATTTCCCCCCTCTACTTGTCCACATGTGTGCTCAGATACACCTAAAATGCCATTCCTATTTCACATTGAGCTCATAAGTGAAAATCTGACCTCACTGAAGTGAGCTGGAGAGATACCACTGTCTTCAATGGCAGAACTTCACCTCACATTTCTCCAAGTCGAGGATGCTATCGGTCACCTCTACTGCTTGAAACCAGTAGGTGATAACACCGGCTCTTGGAGAGTTGTTGGCTCCCTGTGGAGTTCAAATTCCTGCCTGGAATTCAGTCTTCTATAGTTCAACATGAAAATAAGACCTGGTACCAATATTGACTTCATCCCACATTTCTGATTGTTATAGCCCTATCACATCTGACAATCTCAGCTTGTTATTATTACTTATTTATATGGACTGGTGTTGCATTCTAAACTCTCAGCAAGTCTTCTTGGCTATTGGTTGGAGATTTAGTTTAATCAGGAGTGCTTGAGTGAGTTAAGATTGGGGATGTTTGTATCACATTGTGCAATACAGCTTAAACTTCCATGTAATTTCATAGCAAAGCATAGATTTTGTGAATCTGCTGAGTCTCAGCCACTGCAAGAAGTGTTTTATCCAGGCTATTCCCAGTATGTTTCTGTTGTAAAAAAACAGGCTGTGATCGTAATAAGATATTGATTAGTCTGAATCCCATACAGAGCAGAACTTGCTTCTCTGGTGGACCTCAAAAGGTCATACTGCTTGATTGCTCCATAGGTTCTAAAATACAAGAAATATTGAACCAAAACTGCTTTCAATTATACTCATGTTATCTGAGGCCTGGGAATGTAACTGAGGGCAGCATTTGGCCCATTCTGTCAGAAAACCAGTCTGATTTTCAGCATTTCATTTTGTTGTTAGCAGGGCTGAACATCAGCTCTGCTTTCTCTAATTGGTGTTCTGAGCTAAACTTAATTCCAAGGCAAGAAGGTACAAATCTGTTTGATCTGTGGACTTACTCCTGGATGGATCTGACATATAGCAAGTTGTGCATAATGTAATCTGAAAGTTACCTACTATTAAGACTGGTTTTGGTTTACACCATCTTATGCATTTCTGCAGAGCAGTATTTACAACTGTTTATGTCCCTTGGATCTCCAAATTCCTCACTTAACCAATTGTCACAGTGATCCTAGACCAGCAATAAGCTAATGGTTTGCTGTTAAAAAAGATTTAATTGAAGTGTGGCACGATGGTTGGTGAACTGATTTAGCTCTCTGTGCTAACAAAGATCCAGGCCAAACATTATATAAATGGCATCAAAATATATTGCAGAATATACTGCAGATCCAGCTCTTCCTTTTATGATACTGACACCACTGAGACTGCAAGCACAGAAACAGTCTTCAAGGCAATGATAAACGAAGGAAAATTTTGCCCTATTTTATCTTTTTCCAAGAAATTCAGCTTTCTAGTTAGAACTCAGCTAGAATAAATTTCATTTGTGGTCATCCAGACAAATCAAGACAACTGTGGAGAAAAATACTAGGAACAAGTCAGTTATTTCTTTGTTCCTATTAGATATGTGAGTTAGGTTGAGCTTGATTCTAAGTTCCACTCAGTCCTAAAACACAGCAGAAAAATAGAGAAGTCATGCTTTAAGTTTGGTCAGTAGTGCTCCTAGTTGTGTCACACTTTTAATACTGTGTCCAGTTCTGGGCCCTTCAAATCAAGAGAGATGCTGAGGTTCTGGAACGTGTCCAGAGAAGGGTGACAAAGCTGGTGAGAGGATGAGGGAGCTGGGGTTGTTCAGCCTGGAGAAGAGGAGGCTCAGGGGTGACCTCATTGCTGTCTACAATTACCTGAAAGGAAGTTGTAGCCAGGCGGTGGTTGGTCTATTCTCCCAGGAAACCAGCAATAGGACAAGGGGACACAGTCTCGAGTTGTGCTGGGGTAAGTATAGGCTAGATGTTAGGAGGAAGTTCTTGCCAGAAAGAGTGATTGGCATTGGCATGGGCTGCCCAGGGAGGTGGTGGAGTCACCGTCCCTGGAGGTGTTCAAGAAAAGCCTGGATGAGGCACTTAGTGACATGGTCTGGTTGACTGGATAGGACTGGGTGATAGGTTGGACTGGATGAACATGGAGGTCTCTTCCAACCTGGTTGATTCTAGGATTCATTGGATAAGTTAGAAAGCAACCTTTCCAGTACATAAATATTCCCAACTAATGGGGCAAGCTGCTAAAACCCAACATTCATTTTCTTTTTTTTTTTTTTTTTTTAAATTTGTGCCATTATTTATTTATTATTCTTATTTCCAATTCATACTGCAAAGCTTTCTGCAGAATGCAATCCTTTTTTTTACTCCAGACCCACATCTCTGAAAGCTGTGTGGATGGGATAATTTCTCTTTCTTTTCTACCTTTTTGAATGCTTAAAAATGAGACAAGTTATTTATCATAGAATCAACCAGGTTGGAAGAGACCTTCAAGATCATCCAGTCCAATCTATCACCCAGCCCTATCCAATCAATTAGATCATGGCACTAAGTGCTTCATCCAGTCTTTTCTTGAACGCTTCCAGAGACGGCGACTCCACCACCTCCCTGGGCAGCCCATTCCAATGGCAAATCACTCTCTCTGTGAAGAACTTCCTCCTAACATCCAGCCTATACCTTCCCCGACACAACTTGAGACTCTGTCCTCTTGTTCTGTTGCTGGTTGCCAGGGACTTAGTTTCTGACTATAGCACTGTTTGGTTTTCAGTTGAACCTGAAGTTTTCAGCAGAGTACAATAAAAATTGAGAAAGGTCCACATTTCTAGTCCCAAGAAGTCTTGGTAAGTAAACATGCCCAGTTGACCACAAACTTTCTACTCTAATTCATTGTGTCTATAATGAAAGGACCCTAATAGCATTTTAGAGCATGAAACGAGGGACAATGCCAGGACAGAGCTACCTTCTCAGTAATGGTAAGCATGTGGGACAGTTTAATACCAGATGTTGTATCAATCCTCAGCAATTCTGGAAAAGTGAGAGGGTTTGGCTGGAATCATGCCAGCACTCACAGGTCTGCATTCACATAAACAACTGCAAAGGTGACCAAATCCAGCAACTGTGAAGTTATGGTAGACTCTTGCTACATACAAAAAGCACTGGAAGGGGCTGGAGAGGAAAGTCCTGGAGTTACCACCCCTGGAGGGATTTAGAAGAGGTATAGATGCAGTACTGATGGACGTGGTTTAGCAGTGACCTGGCAGTGCTGGGTTGATGGCTGCACTTATAGTCTTCAAGGTGTCTTCCAGCCAAAAATGATTCCATGATTCTCTGTTACAACATCCTGAAAGCTATTATGTTGTGGGAAAGTGGAAGCCCTGGAGCACAGAAAGATGAAGAGTGGGCAACAACTGATAGGAGTGTGTCCCAATTTCCCCCCTTCTTCTGAAGGCCATCAGACTGTGCTGAACTAAAAGGTGAAAAAGGCTGAATCTCACATGAGTAATGAGTCCTCTAGCTGTTAAAAGCACAAGTCATCCTGGGTGAGGTCTATTTTTCATGGTGACTCTGAAGGACAGTGTTGCTTGTGTCAGCAGAAATCTAGCTATGGTCACAACCACACAAGTGTGGGCACTCCTCTTCGCCAACCACCTGGAGACTAGACAGGTTGCTGCATGTAGGGAAAAAGAGTTCAAGAGATCTAGGAAGTTGGATGCAGGTTGGGACACAAGTATGAACACCATGACCCCTCCAGTCCAAGGTTACAAGTGAGGGGGAAGCCACACTCTGTAGTTGTCAGGGCCAGACGTGTTGTGGAGAAGCCTAGGCAGCATCAAGTCTTTCTTTTTCCTAGTTCAAAGGCCTCATCAAGTTATTCTGGGCACCAAAAGCATGAGCAAGGAGAGTTCAACAAGTCACTGCTGGCAATTTGGTGCTGTGTGCTGTGGATGCTTTTTGCTTAGAGGCGCTCTGTTTCATGTTTTTATGACAAGGGGTACCCAGTCCTTGGCATATGCTCCTGGGAACTGTTACAAAGCAAATAAAAACATTCAAGGCATCCGTGAGAACTCTTGGGGAAACATATTGAAGTTTTGCGTTTCAATGGGCACTCTCACACGAGATCTGAGAATACAAGAGGCCAAGAGGAATTAATTCTAGAGTGGTCCTAGCAATTAAACCACCAGCAGCTACTTTCTCACAGCAGTGATGTGCCAGGTAGCATGCCAAAGAGTTATTTACTGAGCTGTTTCACCATGGGCAGAAGCTTAATGTTGCTACAATGGTCCTTAAGGCAAAACAATTCCCTCCAAATCAAAAAGACAGTTCAAACACAGAGAATATGTCTAGTGTGTTCTGTGCCTGTTCTAATGAGACAACAAATCACAAGAAAAGGAATATAAAGTGATAGATGATAATGAATGAATGGTGGATCCCATGGATGAGATGAGCTAATGCAAACCTTGATACTGAATGAACTTTAAAGCTCTATAGTGGCACTCACTTGCCATGATATGTTTCCATAATGAAATTGAACTCTGAAACGTAGAGGACAAACTTCTTTCTGTGAGGGTTCTAGATCACTGGAGCAGACTGCCCAGAAAGGTTGTAGAGTCTCCTTCTCTGAAAAGATTCTAAAGCTGCCTCGGCAGTGCAATCCTGGATGACCCTGCTTTAGCCTGGAGCTGGAAGAGAGGATGTCCAAAGGTACCTTCCAAAATCTGCCATACAAGGATTCTATGCCAAGAGGAATCTACTTTAAGGTGAGAAAACTGCTGCTCATGCACACTGCTCATCAAAAGCTACAGACAAAGTGCTTTCCAAATCTGAGTTACCAGGTGAAATTTTTGACCTGGCCAGCTTTTGCACAGTGTAAAGTAAAAAAGGATGCAACAGCAGCTTAAATTTCAGGCCAGTAACAATAGTACTTCACCACAAACAACACTCTGAGTTTGAAAAATCATTTATCGAGCTGGATTTGTTACACAGGCAGGATCTAAAGGCAGGCAAGACTCCCAGTGTGCTGCACACCCAGCCAGATGTCACTAATCAGGCAAGACAGGAGAATAATTTATCAGGAAAAAACTGAGTTCTTGGAGAGGATGTTACCAACACAATAAAAATAGATGAATATTAGTTACTCACCATGACACATGCTCAAGGACTGCTGTGTGAAGAACAGCTGTCTGGTAGAGGAGATGGCTCACTTCAGCATCTGGGATGGGAAGAGAAGTCCCCCACTCTTTGATCACTTGAGCTATTTTTAGCCTTTCAAGTTGCCTACACTCAGCTCCACATCAAGGATAGTGGAGTTGTTCTATAACCCAGTGACCACCCCCCAGCAGAAAAGAGGGACTAGGAAAAGAAAATGGATATAATGAAACAACCAAACAAATACCAATGTCAATATGAAGAGAATTATACTCAGTCCAGTGAATATACAGTGGTCATAATGAACAGGAAAGCACTCACCAGAAGCAGAATGGTAAGCAAATCTCTCCAGAGAAGAAAAGAAGGAGATTCAGGAGGACCATGTCAGGAGGACGGAGCCAGCCTCTTCTTGGTGATGCCCAGTGGCAGGAAAAGGGGTAATGGATGGAAGTTGAGGCATAGGAGGTTCCACGTGAACCCGAGGAGGAATTTTTTTCACTGTGAGGGTGACAGAGCACTGGAACAGGCTGCCCAGGGAGACTGTGGAGTCCCCCCCTATGGAAATATTCAAGACCCACCTGCTTGTGTTCCAGTATGATCTGCTCTAGGTGATCCTACTCTGGCAGGGAGGCTGGAGCAGATGATCATTCAAGGTCCCTTCCAGCCCCTGACATTCTATGAACCTACGATTCTTAGCAAATTTCCTCTTTCATACTTTATGGGCTGGGTTACACCTGTAGCCAACTCAGGTCAGCTGCCTTAACTGACTCCAAAGTGCTAACTGCCCACAGCTGGTTAAAGATTCTGTGGAGCGGATCCAGGAGACAAGAAGTGACAAGTGCTGGTGGCATTTGCAGGCAGGGCTTTAATTTACTCGTTAGAGAGACTGGTTATGTAATACACAGACTGGTGATGCCAGAGCACATTCTCAAACTAAAATCAAAGCAAACTTCACTGATGCCGTGAGCTGGGGCTTCAGCTGCTGGTGTCATGTGAGAGGTAAAATAACAGAAGCTGTTTCTATCAGAAGGGCATTGCAGAGTGTGTTAGGTCACGTTACCGCGAAACCAGAGCATCGGCAGTGAGACACAGTCAGTTAGAGGTGACTGATTGGAACTGCAGGGAATACATTCACCAGCAAATATGAAAAATAGCTGTATATATTGTGATCGGGGTATACAAATTGCATCACATCCAGAAAGTAGCTCTGGCTCATAGGAGCAATTGAATGTTTTCTTCAAGAAAAGAAGGGGGGGGGAAAAACCAACAAAACCCTCCAGTGAGAATATTTTAGAAAACAACACTTTAATCATCTGTTGAACTGCTAAAATTACTATGTCCTAATAGTTTTTAAGTGCTCTTCAGTTAGAGGTAACTGTGATCCCTTTGTAGACCCACCAAATGCTTCCTCAGGAACCTGTTTAGAGGAAACTTTGTTTTTAATCACAGGATTACATCCATATGTTTCCTACATAGTCCAAAGGAGAACACAGAAGCTTTGAGCATATTTCCCTGCTGTGCAAACAGACACAAATTTGGGAGCCATTGCAAGGGAAAGAGCCCATTCTATGAGTTGTAGAATGAGTCAAGAAGACATGACAAACAGCAGGATGCGCCTCTCAAGTAAGAAACATTAATACTGATTGAGAAATCAGGTGTTTCCAATGCTACATAATCATTTGGCTTGAAAGAGATCTTTAAGATCATCAAACCCAATTGTTAACAAGCACTGCCAGGTGACCACTAAACCGTATCACTCGGCACCACACATCCCTCCCTGGTTTTACAGCTCACCAGGTATGGGGATTCTATCACTTCACTATTGTTGGCTTGGGCTTGATAACCCTTTTGGTGAGGACATTTTTGCTAATATCCAACTTAAACCTACCCTGGCTCTTTCCTCTTGTCCTATTACTTCTTATTTGGGCGAAGAGACACCAACCACCAACTTCTTAGAGCTTCCTTTCAGGACTTGTAGAGAGTGAGGTGTGCCCTGAGGCCATTATTTTTTCCAGGCTGCGGAGTGGCAGCTAGGAACTACCTGGTGCACTATAGAAAAGCACACTGCGTGGGAGCAAGTGGCTCAGAACTGGACTCTTAGAAATGATAGACCTATTGCCCCAGGTTGAGAAATATAGGGTTAAAAAATCTTCTGGGGACTAGAAGATTGTTATTCAATCCCATAATTCTGCTATCTCTTTCTAAACTCACAACAAGACCAGCTCGCTCTCCTTTCCTCCTCCTCCTGCCCGGTGTCTGGCAGGAGCTGCTTAATTGGGAAGAACATGTAAGCAGTAGGCCTGTTTTGGGACCTCCAGAGGCTTGTTTAGGCCTCTTGGATGGCAGAGGCATTGCTGGGGGGGAAGGATTGGAGCACTGGGGAGCGCAGATTTAGTTTTTTGGGTTGGGGGAAAAAATAAAGGGGAGTTGCCAGGGATGTGGTAATTGCTTTGTAATGTCTTTCTCTGTATCTCTCTCCAAATAGAATTCTGTATTTTTTGTCCAATTTCATTGGAGAGCTCAATTTCTGTTGGCTATCTTTAAAACCACAACACCTATAAATGATCCTACATAGGCAGAGAGAACACATACTTGGAAGATATGCTCCACCAATTATCCAGTTTTACATCAAGAACACTGCTCAGTGTGCTATGAGAATCTAAATATTGGCTCAAGGAGACCTGACAGGCTGGAAAAAATAAAGGAAATGTAGAAATAGTTTTAAAAAAAGTAAATTAGATAAATGTTAAAAGGTAAAAATGATGAAAAATGTGAAGTCTGCTTTGGTCAATGAACCTCAGAGCAGTTTTCATATAATTTGAACCTCAGAGCAGTTTTCATATAATTGTGGTTGGGTTTTTTTTATCTCAGTGGAAACAGCACAATATTCTTCCTTTCTTTGTCATCTTTAAGCATCTCCTTCCTTTCTGCCTGCAAAACAAAGCTAAGTATTTTTTAGTCACCTGCACAAAATGTTTGAAGAACTCTGGATAATTGAAGATATAAAAATGGAAAGGAAATGTGTGTATATTCATGTTTCTACATAATTGGTGTAATTGTTACAGTCTGCCAAGGAAATAAAAATTATTTCTAGCAAAGCTTTGGGGTTTTTATAACTTCAGAAGCTGTTTAATATCCAGTGATCAAATGAAACCAAACTGCTTTTGAAATCAATGACAATTAGATTATGTGGTGGAGATGAGGAAGCTTTAGCAGAAAATGTTTGTATTACTGAGAATTTGTTATCATAGATAATCACCATTTCTGCCTATACCGTCCAAGAACCTCATTCTGTTGCTCTGAAAAAAAATATTTAATGATCTGAAGATACTTTCAGAAGCTAAACACCCTGAAAATCTAAACCCATGATCAAAACACTTGTGAACACATTCTCAGATCTGTAAGTGCTGGCTGAAGAGGACAAGAGAAGGAGCCCTTTAATCATCTGATACTTATTCTGATTTCTTCTCTTAGTTTTAGTCTTATTTGGGTTTAGAATTTCAAATCCCTTATTTTTTAATTTACATATGTCAATGTCAGTAGCTTAACCCTCTGCCTTTCTGCTTCCTCCACTATAAAAGACAATGGCTACTAAAACAATTCCCTCCATGGACTAAATCCTGACTACCACCCACTTCCAGGAAAGCTGTAGCAGCTAGAGATCTGCTTAGAAAAGCCAAGGCAGAGTTTGAATTGAATCTAGCCAGGGAGGTCAAAGGGAACAACAAGAATTTCTACAGGTATATTAATGGTAAAAAGAAGCCTAGGGAAGGTGAAAGGAAACAGGTGAAATGGTCACAAGTGACATGAAAAGACCGGATGAGGCACTTAGTGCCATGGTCTAATTGAGTGGATAGGGCGGGGTGACAGGTTGGACTGAATGATCTTGAAGGTCTCTTCCAACCTGGTTGATTCTATGATTCTATGACTAGATGACCTTTAAGATCAAATCCAATCATTCTACTATTCAATAGTTCTGAATCAAATGGAATCATTCAGCATTTCTTAGAGTTTCTCAAGTGACAACTGAATTCCTAGACTTAGCATCCACATAACATAAACTCAGCTGCACTGTGTGAGGATGTGAGCTCATGGTTGGTGCACTCAGCTGTTGCTTCTTACGCCTCTCAGGCTTTGGCAATGTAAGTGATACTTTGGCGTAAGTTCACTGGTTTCTGAACCAGGCCTTGATGGACTGTATGGACCAAAGGTTTGTGTTCAGATGACTGCAGAAACACCCTCGTAAGGAATGTATTGGGCTAATACCAAGAAATAAGAGTCTAGAAGAGCGCCTGGGCTCCAAGAAAAAAAAACCCAAAGCTTGTCGATGAATATTGAAAAAAAAGATGAGTGATGATTAAGAGTTTAAAATAATCTCCTTTCCACTCTTTCACCTGCCTCCAGTCAAACCATAAAGCCAGCCATGCCCCTGGCTTACATTATAATGGAATTATTGTTCACAGAGGTTTGGCCAGTCAGCAGTCAACTGCAAAGAAATGACAAACGTGTGAGCAAGGGAGAGGCTTTGCAAAGAAAAGAGAAAGGAAAGAAGAAAATTTATTATTGCCAGTCTGCTGATGAATGCAGGCATTAGAATAGCAGATGTAGAGAATATAAGGGGCTGGAGAGTAAAAAGCTAAGTGTTGCCTTAAAGCACCAGGAAATGGAACCAGGGTTGTGAAAGCCATCAAGTTGCCTGCACTCTGCATTCCTTAACGTACAATGAAATGCTTTGATAACTGAAACCAAAACCCCTAAAATGGCAAATGCTTCCTACAAGGGCTCTTGAAATAAAGTGTGCTGCTAATGTGGGGATTGTCATCAATGTAAAAGAGAAAGACAGGGGAACTGGAACTCGGCATGCTGGGATGGGGATGTTTGCTTCAGCGTGTGGCACTGTTGCTTGGGATACACCAAACAGCAAGAAAAGGACTAGGAAGGATGCAATCTTCGCTCCAAGGTAATGGATAATCCAGAAACAGCTGTTTCTCTTCCTCAGCCTTTCTTAAACTGCCACAGGAGACCTCTTTCCACTCAGAGCTCAGTTATTCTTCAGCATCGACTTCTCAACACACCACTTTGGCTTTCACAAGTAATCTCTTGGACAGGCTGGGAAACCTGTGCTGAATTCCCTTGCCTCCAATGTTTGGCTTCAGTTAGGAGAAGATTTGCCCCAAGACTAAATATGTGTAATATTAAGCGTAACCTTTTCTTAGCTTTATTGCACTTGCTCCTAAATCTAAATTATGTATACCTTGTGTGTGTGTGTTTATGTGCGTGTGAGAGGGAGAGGAACTCAAAGAGGCATGGAAAATGTGGCCTCCATTCACCCTGCACATGCTGCAATATGAACAGACTCACAGAGGTGTGTGGGCAGACTTAACCACATCTACTGTAAAGAGAAAAAAAAAATGCTGAGAAACATTTTGTCATGTTTTCCATTTGAAATGTGTGAGCTGTGGAAACTCAAAGCTATAACATTAATGTTTCTTCTGGTAGGTTGTTTGTTTTTGGTTTTTTGGTTTTTTTTGTTTTTTTCCCCTGTTCCATTTGTTTCTCCTGTGCTGTTTATTTACTATCATGTTATTGGGAAACTCGAGAAGTTTGTGAGGTGGGCTCCACACCCCCACACCCCTTTTCATACATCTAGAAAATATGCACTCATTTGAATTATGACTTTCCTACAGGAACTAACAGCTGTATGTGCAAATCATGCATATAAATCAATTACCGAGGCCTATGTACTATAAATGCACCCATTAATTAAGCAATGTCAGATGCTATGAACCATGAAGTTCATTACATCTTTAGCATTCAAACCAAGGATTATTTGAAGAAGCAATACTTCGTTTACCTAACAGTTAATGAAATTAAGCCGGGTTGTTGCCAACATTCTTACTTTATGCCTAATTCAGTGTTTAAATGTTTATGAATAAAACACTAACTGCTGAAAGCAGAAATGTTGAAATGTAATTACTGGTAAGTTATAACGCACTTGAGGACTCATTATACCAGACTTGGGAGTTTTAAGATCACCAGTGTAACACACTCTCCAAAAACACAGATTTTTTATGGGCTAAAAGCTGGAAAGACATAAATGTTGTTGAATTTGTCCTGGCTGAATGGAAATTTTGATGATCGTGGTACTATGATTTATGGGTATAACATTTTGCAGTCATTACATGGTTTGCATTTCAGCATTGTGACATGATTTGCATATGCGAATATCCCTGCAAATTAACTTCTGATTAGAGCTACATCTGTCCGGATTAAGAAGCTCCTATCTTAAAAACCAATCCAGCTGCTACCCTGAAGGACCTATCTGGAGGGGAAAAAAAAGGCAATCTGCAATGTCATCACATATAGTTTTCCATATGCATGCCCCGATTCAGATTTCAATGTAAATACTGTATGGCAATACTGGCTACTTTGGTAGGGTTTGTTCTGTCAACTAAGATGTATTCAGTGATGTCACTGCTAGGATTCTCTCTGTTGTGTAGCACTGTAATTTCATCCATTTCATTAACTTATCCATAGACAGTTAAGTATCAAGAGCTAGGTGGAACCTGTCGTTGCTCTTCAAAGCCATTCTTAGCCACATGAATAAATATAATCAGATTTCATTTTACAATGCAAAGAGAGGCAATGAAACCGTAAGACTCTCCAGAAATAACAGGACACGAGAATAACAAAGACTTTGAGTCAAACACCTTCTGCTGCTGGTTCAGCATTTCCCAGGAACAGGCTTTTCCACAGAAAAATGATACAGCCTCTGCCACAGGAAACTTGTATGTGGGCTCTGAATGTAACCGATAGACAGAAAAGATAAAGTCAGACAGGCAGACAGATGGGGAAAACACAAATGGATAACAAAGTCATATTTTTTTTCTCAGAGTAACAGTAAATTCATGTCAGACTCTTGCTGAGCTCTTTTCAGTCCCCAATAGGTTTTTTCTTTTGTAACACAGTAGAACAGGAACTTGAAGGAGGAATTTATAGGATAGGCATAAGGTAGAGTTGTGAAGGAATTGTGAGAAGAGCAGTGGTACTTCTGAGTATTGCAAAAAAACAGATTGTGGTGTGTGTAAGCCAACAGAAATGCTTGATGCAGAAAACTGAAGAGATGCTTGGAAAGTAGTAACACAGAGAAAACAGCAGACAGATAGACTTCTCTTGTGGGGTGGCTTGGGTGGGCTATGAGAAACTGACACGTTCTTGAAGAGACAAAGAGTTCTAAAGGCAGCAATTTACATCACCATGAGGCTCAGAAGAGACCAACTGCCCTGGAAGCTGGGCAGTGGTGTTGAGAGGCAGAGGAGAGAGAGGTTATTCCAAGAAAATAAAAAGACCGTGCATGCTGTGTGGTCTTCAGAGCAGATCTGAGACACTTCAGAAACAGCAGAGAAGAGATGGTATTTGGGGATAGGAGGAAAATAGATCTAAAGAGGCAAGGAAGCAACAGAAGTCGGTCACAGAACTAATATCAAGTAGTTACTGCAGTGAAGGCAGGAGCTTATCCTTACTTCTCTCCCAGAAAGTCACTAACACTGCTGTTGCTTGTGAACACAATGCTTTTGAAAGTCAATTGAAGTTTTAAAACTGTGAAAAATATTGATAAATTCGTGATGAATTCCACTTTGCAGAGGAGTTGAGAGTCTGACACACATAAATCAACAGCCAAGCCCCAAGGAGCAGTTGGAAACTGTTTCAGCAGCTCATGCTTACAGCCTTAACTGAGGCTCACATATGTAGAAACCAAAACCACATAGTAACAGCCATACCACGTTTTGAAGTGCTTTTCATCCCAGTGTTGTAATCTAAAATGTTAATGGAAATCCAGGTCAAAAATCATTAAAACCAGAAATCCCACCAATTCAGTAAAGAGCAGTAAATACTGGCATGCTAAGCAGCACAAAATTTCCAAGCTAGATAACCACAAAAATGTATTCCCAAGAAGTTAACAAAACCTCTATAAGCAAAGGCATAAATAAGCCTTACTCCTGGAGCTATATAGATGCAAGTATATGATCTCAGCCACTCTCAGACTGACCAGTGGCTTACTGTGAGATCAGCCTTTGTGCAGAACAGGATAAGGATGGCAAAATCCATGATATATTTTTATTTGACAAACAGGAGACCTCAGTATGGGCATACATGATAGAATGGAGAGCAGCCCTGCAGCCCTGGCGGTACTGGTGGATGAAAAGATGGATGTGAGCCAGCAATGTGCACTCAAAGCCCAGAAGCCAAGTGTAGTGTCCAGCAGGTTGAGGGAAGGAAGAGATTCTGCCCCTCCGCTCTGCTCTACTCTTCTCAGACCTCTCCTGCATTGCTGTAACCAGCTCTGGAGTCCCAGGCAGAAGAAGGACATGAAGCTATTGAAGCAGAACCAAAGACGGCCATAAAAATGTCCAAAGGTTGAAACGCTTCCGCTATGAAGAAAGGCTGAAAGAATTTGGGTTGTTCAGCATGGAGAAGGAGAGGCTCTGTGGAATCATTATTACAGACTTTCAACACTAGAGAGAGGCCTATAAGACAGACATTTTAGCAGGGGATGTTGTGACAGGAGAGAGGATGATGGTTTTAAACTGAAAGAGGTGAGATTTAGAGTAAATATAAGGAAGACATTTTTTTACAGTGAGGGTGGTAAAACACAGGTTGCCCAGAAAGGTCGGCTGCAGTTCTGAGTGATCTGATGTAGTTGAAGATGTTCCTGCTTAATGAAGGAGATTGAACTAAATGACCTTTAAAGGTTCCTTTTCAGCCCAAGCCATTCTGTGATTCTTTGACAGCACTGTGCTCTGCTGCTTCCAGCCTGGTGCTAGATTGCTCCCAAGAATTTCTATACTGGCAAGGGAGTTTGCTCTGCCTGCATCCTCCTGTGTAAATCTGAGGCTGTTGATTGAACTCTCAGAATCTGCAGCTGGTCACTGCCTAACATAAGAAGTTACATACTTGATGAGTTATGCCTGACAAACTTCAGCACTGCTAAATGCCATCACATGTGAAAAGGTTAGCAAGTGAATGACATATATTCATCTTACAGCAACGAGATTCATTTCAATAGAGGCAATTATTAAAGGTAATCCTGTCACCAATTACTAATTCAGATTCTCTAAAGCACAACTGATGTCCTAAGTTTAGGAGCAATAGAGAGCAGCCTGTGGAAGACCTTGCATTTTGTATTCAGTACTTTGCTTTACTCAGGCTATGCTTCTTCATGAAGCAGCTGTTTTCAGATCTCCTGAAACATGGAGTCAGCAGTGCTAAGTGAACTCATTGCCTAAATGTAAGCTCTTTCTTATCGTAAACTATTGGGTTTATTACATTTTGAGATGCTTGTGGTAAAATCTCTGATATTGTGTGTTCTCAAGGAAGCTTCACTTACTGACTGGTTGCAATAAGAAATGCAAGCCATTTTTTCCAGTAAATAGAGTTCACAGTGGCCATATCCACATATCCATCCTAGTGTAATTCCCAAATGGCTTTGTGAAGGTCTGAAGAAGAAAAGGAGTAAATAAACTCATTCTCTGTCAGATTTACAGTTGCTTCTTCGGGAAGGACTGCCTTGATTGCTGTCTGTCTCTGTTGTTCCCAGGTGGTTTCACACAGAACTCCTTAAATGATGTCAAGAGCAGAGGGAGCAAGAGCAGTGACATATATTGGCTCTCTAGTTATTGGGAGATATCTTGATTTTATTTCTTCTGGCAGCAGTAGTCACTCTTTGTCTTCTATTTAGCATCAAGAAACACAACCTAATGTGCCCTCACAAGGGAAGGGTGAAAAGGAATTGTGTTATCTTAGCGCATCAGGTGCTCGTTATAGCCAGCAATTAGCAAATCTCAGATGTCAGGGTGCTTATTCAAGCCTTCTGCTCCTACACTATATAAGAAACTCCGTGAAAATTGGATGTGAGAATACCAAGACTTCTGTCTCTCAACAGAGCTTAAGTACTAAAAATTCCAAATAATCATTAAAAAGAGATCGTTTCCCCCTCTACCTTGGCACTTTCAAGCTTGGAAAGAACTGACTCAGGTTATATCTATCTGCTTTTTGAAAGGTTAATTTGGGCATTCTTAAAGTTTTGTTTGCAATCCTCAGAGAGGTTTCCTCACAATCTATATGGCCATGAGCAGTGCAACTAAGTGAGGATGGTCATGGATTAATAGTTCAACAGTATTAGACAGCAAGGACTGAGGTTATTGTCTCTGTGTCTTTAACCCAGGTAAAACAACACACAAATGTTGTTTCCAGTAAGATCCTTGGCTGCATGAGTGAGGATATTTCAAAGGAATGCACAGGTTTGTTATTAAACCAAAAAAACCCAACCCATGGAAATGATACAATACAAAAGCACATAAGACAGTTGTAATTAATTCTCATTTTTCTTTTGTGGAATTCTAACATACCTTTTAGAACAAATGGGCTGAGGCTCAGGACAGTAATAGGTCTTTGATTTGAATATCATTTTGAAAGAATCACACATCTCTAGAAGATTAGGGAAATATAACTTTTATTTTAATGCCAGTAGTATTTTACTGGACCCTGGCAGGGTATTAGAGAAATTATCATTTCCTCATTAGTCTAACTGCCAACTAGCTCTTCTTACTTTCCTTTTCTTCACAATGGAGGATATCTCAGGCAAATGCTGCTTAATCAAATTAATTAAAAGGGAGTAGATTTCTAGAGAATGAGGTTCATAACAAATCACAGCATTAACTAGATTGGAAAAGACCTTTATGATCATCGAGTCCAACCTATCACCTAACACCTTCTGGTTGGACTCGATGATCTCCTTGGGTCCCTTCCAACCCCTAATATCCTGTGATCCTGTAACTAAACAATGACAATAAGTACCTCATCCAGTCTCCTTTTAAACAGGATGGGGGACTCCACCACCTCCCTGGGCAGCCCATTCCAATGCCAATCACTCTTGCTGTGAAGAACTTCCTGACATCCAGCCTAAACCTGACCTGGTGATGCTTGAGACTGTGTTCCCTCATTCTGTCACTGGTTGCCTGGTAGAAGAGACCAAACCCCACCTGGCTACAACCTTTGAGGTAGTCATAAAAAGCATTAAGGTCTCCCCTGAGCCTCCTTTTCTCCAGGATAAACAACCCCAGCTCCTTCAGCCTCTCCTCATAGGGCTGTGCTCCAGCCTCCTCAGCAGCCCTGTTGCACTTCTCTGGACACGTTCAAGATCTTCAAGGTATTTCTCAAACTGAGGGGCCCAGAACTGGACACAGTACTCAAGGTGTGGCCTAAACAGCACTGTGTACAGGGGCAGAATGCCTTCCCTAGTCCTGCTGGTCACACTATTCCTGATACAGATCAGGATGCCATTGGCTTTTTTGCCCACCTGGGCACACTGCTGGCTCATGTTCAGTTGCCTGTCGACCAGTACCCTCCAGGTTCCTCTCTGCCTGGCTGCTCTCCAGCCACTCTGTCCCCATCCTAGCGCACTGCCATTGAGTCAGAAACTTTGCGTGTTCAAGACTTCAAATGTTTTCCCAAGCTCTACAGACTTTGATGTTACTTAATTGCTTTCTTAAATCAGGTCCTAAGAGTGTGGCTTTGGGGTTAAAGCAGGGACAATTTTTGTTAGACAAAAAGATGCCATCAAATGGACTTATGAAAATGTGGAAGTGTTGCTGAACTTTTTCTCAAAGCAGTTTCCTTCAAGAGCACTCAGCTCTCTGTCATTGCCTTCATATCTTAATTAAACATTTTGCCAATTCAGGTCGAAACAACCATTTGTTTCAAAACTCCTTTTTGCTTTATAGTTGTGAAGTCTGAAATTAAAACCACATCTGACTTGATCTTTTTCTAATCAATTGTTCAAAATAAGTGAGTTTTGTGCCAAAGTGGAATCATTACTTTATTTTTGAACTGTCAGAGCTACTGATGAATATGAAAATGAAGCAACTGGAAGAAAAGCAGTTTGTGTGCAAAATTCAAAATTTGTAGGGCTACAAAGAGAAAATCCTTCATGGATATTCTATTACAACTCAGCTTATTCAATTGTCACATGCAGTTATGTTGCCTGCTGTGAATATAGAGTAGTTATACAGTTTGTTTTAGCATATATATTGAAAGCAATACTTATTTCTTCAGCTACAAGGTATTAATCTGCATCCTAGTCAAGGAAGAAATACCTAATAGTTACTCTTTTGTGATTAATACTTCATCAGTGTGTAATGCTCACTGTAACAACTCAGGCAGGCACTACCTGTGGTGTCAGGCTCTGTGAAAAGCAGGATTGTGAAATATCACAGCCTGATCCAGGTCTGCTGGCTGTTGGACCTCAGTTCATTGTGGTGGGATCCCATCATGGCATTCAGTGTCATATAAAGGACTGGGGTAGAAACTAGATCTAAGCCATTCAGGAGCCCTTTCCAGAGACGGACTGCTCTTCCCCTCAACTAAAATCTCTTCTAACAGTAAACCCCTGGTAATGAGTCTACACAAAGCTTTCAGCCCAAAGCTCTAGGAAGCACAATGGCATTTGGGGCTCATGATGGATGGCGATTCACCACAAGCCCCAGAGTGGAGAAGATGATTTCTTGCAGGGCACCTCAGACGTGAGGCTCTGCTTTGTGCTACAGCATTGATCTCCAAAAACAGGTAGCCATCCAAGCTTGGTAATAGTCCAACATGGAAGAGTTATCACAGAGCTGGTCAGTATTTATGCTGCTGCAGAGAAACTTTAAGCTAGACTGAGCTGTACAGGTCTCAAACTGTCTGAGTCAGGTCTGACAGATCTGCCATCCCAGAATCCTGCCCATCTGCCTGTTTGTCTGAAGTACCATCACTATTTATCCCCCAGATACGTTTTCTCAGGGATGATATGATAATAAGGCAGAGTCAAAGGCCCATGTCTCTCTTGTGCTGAGGTTCCTGTGGCTGGACACATTATTCCAGGTGAGGTGTCAGCAGAGCAGAGTGGCAGAATCACTTGGCCTGCTAGCCACACTTCTTTTGATGCAGTCCAGGATGAGGTTTGCCTTCTGGGCTGTGAGTGCACATGTGTGATCTCTTTTGAAATGAGTGCCACAATGTATGTGATATTCAGGAACCCCACTGAAATCTGTAATTTTTAACAACTTCTGAAAGCTCATCTCTCTATCTCCACTCACCAATTCTCTCCCTTCTTTTCCCACCATCTTATTGCAAAGTCTGTAAGGCAAATGATGTGAAATAAGTATTTCCACAAAGAAGAAGTACCTCATTCAGAAGTCACATTTTTAAAGCTTTACAAAGGACTGCATTTATATTAGTATTTTTTTAAGTAAAATGAAACCAATAATGAACATTAGGTAGATTTCTGGAGCCCCCAACACAGGAAGGACATAAACTGTTGGAATGAGTCCAGAGGAGGCCCATGAAGATGATCAGAGGACTGGAGAACCTCTCCTATGAGGACAGGTGATGAGAGTTGGGGCTCCTCAGCCTGGAGAGGAGAAGGCTTTGAAGAGACCTTGTAGTATCCTTCCAGTATCTGAAGGGGGCCTACAGGAGGGCTGAGGAGGGACTATTTAGAAGGTCTTGTAATGACAGGATTAAGAGTAACTGGTTTAAACTGGCAGAGGAGAGATTTAAACTAGATTTTAGGAAGAAGTTCTTTCCAGTGGGGATGGTGAAACTTTGGAACAGGTTGCCCAGGGAGGTTGTGGCTGCTCTCTTCCTGAAGGTGTTCAAGACCAGGTTGGATGAGGCCTTGAGTGACCTGTTCTAGTGGGAGGTATCCCTGCCTATGGTGGGGGATTGGAACTGGATGATCTTCGAGGTCCCTTCCAACCTAAACCGTTCTATGATTTCATTCTATGATTCTATAATTAGCTAGATGAAGGAGCAACAGTGCTGCTAGAATGTCACATAAAGCCAAAAAACTCTCAGCAAACTGAACCCCTCCCTGAAACTAGCTATACAGACATGAAAAAAGTCATGTAACCAAGCAAAAAGCAACATACTGCAGATTTTTCTTCTAATTGTTCAAAAATGTTCTCTCCCACTCTCAGACCTTCTAGTCTGAGTTTGAGCCTGAAGCAAATTTTTACAGTAGAGTTATAAACCCACGAAAACAGAGGTTTATAATGGAAACACTGGCACAATCCTAACTAATGCTGTTGTGCCATGGGGTGCCTCTGTAATAAAAAAGAGTCCTGAGCCTGCGTGCCAGCCAGAATAGCTAGAAAGAACCAAGAAAAGAGACAGAAATAGATGAAACATCAGCAGTAGCAGCTTTCAAGAGATAAAATAAGTACACAAAGTTTTGCAGTGTAAAGGACTGAAAACAAATAATCTGTCACAGCTTCAAATAAATACAGGATAGCAACCATGCTCTGAGAAAATGATGGGTTATTAAGGTATGGAACTTAATATCATTGTCAATCTATAAAACTTTTACAACCTAGTCTTATTTGCACAGAGATTACATCCCCAAAGCTCAGTGCCAAAGACACATGTTAATAAGCTCACAACTTTTAATTAAGCAATATGTATAAGTAGATTCCCATTAAGCTGTGATTTGTGGGCTAGTTCATTACAGTGGGTTCCAGCCACCAGACACATATTCAATACAAATCAAGCAGCCTGCATATTATCCAGCTTAATGTGAGCCTACTTGGGATATTTTATCACCAGTTCAGATTGGTGGTTCAGATCTGAGATTGGGGGCAGCGACCAGAACCTTATAATGACCCCATGTTGTTTTCTTAATGAAACTATCCATCTGAATTGTTTAGTTGCAACTGGCAATTATTCATACAGTTAATCATAGTTCTATTATATACACCATATATATGACATTTGGCCAGAATGTATTTGCTATCATTTGAATTGAATGCATAAAATAAGGCACAAAAGCAGGAAATATGGATATTAAAGGCATGGAGTAATAAAAAGAATTCACACGTTTTGCTCCAAAGAAGATTCATGGCAACTTGCAAAGGTTAGGGCTGGACTAGCCACTAGATGTGTGACAGATGCTCTCTATTAACCCCTTTCCATTCTGCAAGGGGAAGAGAAAAAGGGAGAGAGACTTACGGGTTGGAAAAGAAAACAACAACATCTTTAAGTAAAATAATAACAATAAAATGAAATCTATACAAATCTATACAAAATCAATCTTGAAGCCAACCCCCTTGATGGTTGTTATGTCGCCACCACCACAGATGATGTGGGCAGATGCTTGGGGAAGTCCCAGACTGCACTAAGTGCTGGACTCAGGATCAGGATTCAGAAAGTGGATTGAGGAACACACAAATTGGGATAAAAAGTGTAAAAGAGAGAACTCTGTGCAGACATGGGCCACCGAGGAAGAGGCTGGACACTCATTATTGAATACAGCATACATGGCATAGAATCCTTTGTTGGTCAGTTTAGGATTGCTTGTCCTCTACACCCCTCCCCACAGGTGCTGCCTCTTACTTTCTGCACCCCGGTGTGGTAGACAAGCGTGGTAGTTTGGGGGGCCCAGATTCCCTTACTATAGAGACAGAGTCCCGTCCCAAGGCCTGGACCTGGTCA
The DNA here is from genome assembly GCA_013400475.1 of Tricholaema leucomelas. Taxonomy (NCBI): domain Eukaryota; kingdom Metazoa; phylum Chordata; class Aves; order Piciformes; family Lybiidae; genus Tricholaema lacrymosa; species Tricholaema leucomelas. Next base: position 28,099 of record WAAF01004969.1, on the reverse strand, counting down.
TTCCAGGATGTTGTAATAATGTTATGCTATTCCACTTACTGGCATCACAGCTTATAAGGCAGTGCCTGGCTGATGTTGCTCTCTTCTCTTCCCTGCCTTCCCCCTCTTCACTCCTCTCTTCAGGAAGTGGCATCCCTACTTATCTCACGGTCTGTGTCAGTGAGATGGCTCCTAGCTTGTGAGCTGTGTTGTGCAGCCTGCTGAGGCCTTGTAGGCCTAAGCTGGGGAGGGCAGTTCTGTCCTACTCTCAGGCTTACTGAGGGTGGAAGAGGTGGAAGATTCTAGAAGGTTTTAGTCCAACAGACTTGGCCTAGCTTATGGATATATTCATTTTACCTGATTGCCTTTTGCATATATGCACCTGCAAATAGAATCTCCCTTTACATTTCCAATCTGTGTGCAGTGTCTTCTTTCTCACTCTTCAAAAGGAGCAAGCCTCATTTCTGTGCTCCAGTCTTGGGTAGCTCATGACCCTAAACTGGGACAAGAAGATGTAGGAGTGACCTTGATCTCCAATAGAAACAAGTCTAAGCGAGAGCCTTGCTGCACCCCAAGCAGCATTACCACTGCTAGAAGCAGCCACTGCCTGTGGAAACACACTGTTAACTTCAGAACCAGCTACCACTGAGAACAGCCTGAGCTGGAAAGGCAAATCCCTGAACAGAGCTAGTCCTGTTCTAGCTCAAACCAAGACAGCAAAATTGTCTTGATCTTGGAACAACTCCTTTCCGAGTTCCTGACCGACACTGAAATTCCTGGATCCCGTTTGTGACGCAGGGTGTCAAGCAGGGTTTTTTCAAACCAGCTTCACTCAGGGCACTCTGTGACCTGCCGTTCCACATCTTTCTTGCTGAGACAGATTTCCCGTGGATTACAGCAGCATTAGAGACTGCACAGCAGTCTGACAGACCAGTCTTAAAAATAAGCTGGGTATTTTTTTCTTTCTCTAGGAGTTAGAAGTTCATGGATCATAACCTGGGAGAAATTACTACAGTCAGATTTCTGGAAAATAACACTCCATCGTATCATTTTCTTCTGGTTTTCCTTCCTTAGTGATAAGGTAATTAATTAACTTTGTCGTGTATTTACAGTTACCAAGAGTGGCAGCTGTTGCTTTTAGGAAGCTCTTCACAGAGAGAGTGATTGCCATTGGCATGGGCTGCCCAGAGAGGTGGTGGAGTCACTGTCCCTGGAGGTGTTTAAGAAAAGCCTGGATGAGGCACTTAGTGCCATGGTCTGGTTGACTGGATAGGGCTGGGTGCTAGGTTGGACTGGATGATCTTGGAGGTCTCTTCCAACCTGGTTGATTCTATTCTATTCTATTCTATTCTATCAGCCCTTTCAGTAAGGATTCTTCTATGCTGTAACTGTAAGGAAATGCATTTGATTTACTCACTGCATTTCTCCCTGTAACCTTTCTTTAGTCCCCATAAAACTACACGAAATACTTTGAGCCAGTTCCTGTTCAGCTTTTATTTTCTATTTTGCTACTGAAATGTTCTTTGAACATCCAGGCTTAGCTAACACAATGATGTCATCCAGAGCTGCCCAGTGTTTGTTTATAAAGCAGTATTTGCCACCTAGCCTTAGAGGAGTAGTCTCTTTTTCAGCATCTTTCTAACAGCATCAGGTTTTCAAAAACCAATGTGGGAATGAATTCCAGTAGAGGAAATTCCAGGCTAAAAGAGCAGGGAGGGAATTCCTGAGAAGGAGGTGTGAGCCATGAATCAAAAAGACAAGGAGAGGAGAAAGAAAGTAATTAGCCATAAAGGGAAGAGCTCTTGAGAAGAAGTTACGAGCTGTGAGTCAAGATAACAAGGAAAGAGGACCATGATTAGTTATTGCTCTGAATGGAACAAGAGCAATTTTTCAATCAATATGATAAGCTGCTTGTAGACAATTAAAAGACTGCAAAGTAGGGCCAGTGCCATATGTAGATTAGACCAGCCTTACAAAAAGAGCCTTAAAGCAGTGTTGCATTGATTTTGCCCACAAGCCAAAGAAAAAGGAGTTGCAATAGGCCAGTCTTATAGTAACAAAAGTGGTAGCTTGAAGAACTCCATTGGAGGCAAATGATACAGTCAGAGGAGTTTTACACAACCCTTTTCTACCAGTTTCACCCCACCTCACCAACTTTCATAGGACTACCCTGCAATTAAACTACAGGTCGGTTGTGGAGTCTCCCTCTCTGGAGATAGTCAAAACTTGCCTGGATGCATTCCTGTATGATCTGGTGTGGGTGATCCTGCTCTGGCAAGGGGATTGTACTTTCGAGGTCCCTTCCAGCCCCTGACATTCTGTGACTCTGTGTACAGTGTAAATTCTTTTTATGATAACAATATTTCTGAGCTACCTAGAGCAATGCAGACCCGGAAAAAAATGCACCTCCACCTTCAGCTATAATTTCTCACTGAATTGTATGGGATACGACAGCATTTGGAGGAGTCAGGAAACTACCACAAGATGCCAGATGCTGAAGAGTTAAAGATTCTTCTGCAGCCTGCAGAGAAAGCTTGGAGTCAAGGAAAACACCCAGACATAGAACTGTTGAGACAGGAGCAACATTACAGCCATTAAAATCAAATGTCAAAGAAGGAACAATGCCTATTAGCTTTTAGAAACCAAGAATGAACAGTTCAGCTTTATCAAACAAATGGCTTGTACTATCCAATTACTAACTTCTGATAAGCACCATGTCAATTTTGAAATAGTACTGCTGAGTCTGTGGAGAAGGAAAAATAAATCTGAGTTGTCCACATAACAAGGATAAAAAGAAGCCAAACTATTACAATCCTGACCTAATTACTCTGGCAAATCACTCCCCTTTCAGGAACATCATGAAGCCAGTAGAAAACACTAGCATTCGCTGACGAAGCTCTGACCTTGTATGAGGCCCATTTCCACTCCCATTCAGGTCCTATCTGAGCAGAAGCATTGAGATGTCCTCTGATTGGATCCTTCACTTAAAGCAGTGTCATTTGCAGTATCTTTTTATTTCAGCTAAGCCAGGGATATAACTGCTAGGAATACCTATGGCCCAGCTGAGTGGGCAGCAGAGAGAATGGGACTCCCCATCCACCACACATAATTAAGCAGAGCCACATCAAGAGAAATCCAAGGCCTTAACCAACAGCCCATCTGATTTTTTTAGAGTAATGTCCACTGTGTTCATGGAGGATGTGAAGGTTTCCGTTCCCTTTTTAGTGTTAAGTCTGAAGCTGATTGGCAGCTCCCATTTTAGCACTGTTCTCTAGCATGGGTTGAATTTCTCCCTCAAAGCAGCCAACAGGGGTGTTACAGTTTTAGGACTAGGGTCCTAAATTGTAAATAGAAGTTTTCTAGAGAATTTGAGAGAGTCCGGGGGGATGAACTCTACTCTCCAAAGGGGCTGAACAAAACAAAAGAAGATATCTTTATTTCATGTCATTGGTCTGCAATAATTCTATAAAATCTGGACTTGCAGTGTGTTCTACCTCTTTCTACTCTTTTGCTCCTTCTAAACGTTGCTTTACTCCTCTCACGCTGACCATTGGTTGGGTTATTGCAGCTGGGAAGTAAGGCAATGTGGCCTTCAGGCTGCAGTGTGTACAGGGAGGTCTGAGCTATTGTGTGCAGAATCACAGGATGTCAGGGGCTAGAAGTGACCTCAAAATATCATCTAATCTAATCTGCCTGCCAGAGCAGCACCACTTATACCAGACCACACAGCAACACATCCAGGCAGGTCTTGAATATCCCCAGAGAGAAGGAATCCACAACTCCCCTGGGCAGCCTCTTCCAGTATTCTGTCACCCTCACAGTGAAAAAATTCCTCCGCATGTTTACATGGAATTTCCCATGTTTCAACTTTCACCTCTTGCCCCTTGTCCTGTCATTGGGCATCACTGAGCAGAGACTGGCTCCATCTTCTTGGCATTCATTCTTTACATAGTTATAAATATTGATGAGGTCACCTCTCAGTCTCCTCCAAGCTAAAGAGCCCCAGCTCCCTTAGTCTCTCCTTGTAAGAGAGATGTTCCATTCCTTTAATCATCTTTGTGGCTCTACAAGGGGGTAGTTGGGCTATTGTCTAGTTGTTGAAATATATATAATATGTTTATTAACTGTTGTGTTTAGCCTACTTTTTTTGTAAATAGTAATTTCATTTCACTTCCAAGTTCTGAGTGAGCATGGTAATTTATTCTTTTGGGGGGTAGAACCCAAATTCTGGGTGGTGCAAAACCACCATGAGGAGTTAAGAAAAGAGCATCAAATTAGACAATTAAAAATACAATAATAACAAAACCTCCAAAATGACAAGCCAGGGAGTAATGGTTTCAAACTAAATGAAAGGAGATTAAGAGTAGATCAAAGGAAGATGTTTTTTATGCTGAGGGTCATGAAACAATGGCCCAGGTTGCCCAGAGAGATGGTAGATGTCCCATCCCTGGAAACATTCCAAGTTAGGTTGGACAGGGCTTTGAGCACCCTAATCTGATTGAAGATGGCCTTGATCAACGCTTGAGGATTGGACTAGATGCTTTTCAAAAGGTGCCTTTCAACCCAAACCATTCTTCTTTTTGACAATACATTTCTGTGGTTAAAAAGAAACCATTTTTTTCTAGTGCATTCTTATCTAATATATCCTCATCACATACCTGGACAAAGCCTTGAACTAAATAGAGCTGTTGCTCCCTTTGCCTTCCCCATGGGTGCTGACAAAGCTGAGGAGAAACATATCATCAGGGACATGGCAATCCTAGAAAGCTGTTAGTAGGTTTATTTAGGAATTCTAAAACATAGATATCTAGTGACTTTACTGACAACCCTAGGGGAGCTGGGAGAATAAAGCACTATAGTGCTGAGCACTTGCTGTGCCTTCTGCTTCTCAGGGTGGCAGTCTGGGGTCACATTTACTAAGTTCTTTATTTGAAACTGAAGATGATTTTAATTCATTCCTGAAAGTTTATTCCAGGAATAAACCAAACTTACTCCAACATCAATGCCAATGGCATTCTGGGATGCATCAGAAAAAGTCCATCCAGCAGGTCTAGAGAGGTTCTCCCCCTCTACTCTGCCCTGCTGAGACCACATTTGGAATATTGTGTCCAGTTTTGGGCTCTCCAGTTCAAGAAAGACAGGGACCTGCTGGAAAGAGTCCAGCAGAGAGCCACAAGGATGACTGGGGGACTTGACCATCTCTGCTATGGAGAGAGACTGAGAAACCTGTGCCTGTTTAGTCTGGAGAAGACTGAGAGGAGCTCTCATCAACGTATACAAATATCTGAGGGGTGGGTGTCAAGGGGATGGGGCCAATGTCTTTTCAATGGTCAGCAGAAATAAGACAAGGAGTAATGGCTACAAACTGGAACATAGAAGGTTTCACCTCAACATGAGGAGAAACTTACTTACAGTGAAGGTGATGGAGCACTGGAACAGGCTGCTCAGAGAGGTTGTGGAGTTTCCTTCTTTGGAGACTTTCAAACCCCACCTGGATTCCTGTGTGAACTAGCCTAGGGAATCCTGCCTTGGCAGGGGGATTGGACTTGGTGATCTCTGGAGGTCCCTTCCAACCTATAAATTTCTGTGGTTCTGTCATTCTGTGATCTACTGAGAATTAAGTCTACAAGACCAAAGTGCAACTAGTCTAAAATAAACCTCCACAACCAGACCTTCAGCACCAGCTGTTTTTCCTCTACAGATCTGTTCCTACTGTCCTGTACTGCTGCTACTGTAGATGTAGTTTTAATATCGCTTCCTTGTGCATTCTCATAGAATCATTTTGTTTGGAAGAGACTCACAGGAACATTGTGTTCAAATGTTAACCCATCACTGCCAGATCACTGCTAAAACACATCCCTTAGCAGCACATCTACATACTTTTTAAATCCCACCAAGGATGGGAACTCTGCCATTTCTATGGATAGCCAGTTCCAAAACTTGACCAAGCCTGCAGTGAAAAACCTTCTCCTAATATCCAATCTAAGCCTCCCCTGGGGCATCTTGAGGCTGCTTCCTCTCATCCTGTTGCTCATTATCTGAGAGAAGAGACCAATGCCCACCTCACTACAACTTCCTTTCAGGTAATTGTGAGAGTGAGAAAATCTCCCCAGAGATTTCTTTTCTTCACATTAAACATCCCTGGTTCCCTCAGCTGCTGCTCACACGGCTTGTGCACTAGACCCTTCACCAGCTTCATTGCCCTTCTTTGGTCCGTGTTTCATTCCTAGCCAATTAGCCACTTTTGAGGACTCTTACCTCAAAGATCTATCTTACCACTTGTAACATTCATAGTCAAATAAGAAACACAGAACTTCAAAGAAACCTTTAAACCAGTCAGCCAGAGTAACACAGAACCATTTGAGCTCAGCTGCAGCTGTGCTGAGTGAAGGACTCACACCATCACCCCCATCTGTCCTCACCACCCTTCTTTCAAAGATGAATGTGCACAGAGCTGCTGGTGGAGCTGCTCATGTGAATGTTGTTTCACCTGCTTTGATTAAAACGGCCCTGCAAAGCTTAAACAGTTGCAACAGAAGGTATTTGCTGCTTATCCTGAAATGGGTGAGGGAGAGCTCCCAAGGGAGCCCTTCCTGCATGAAAACGGAGTAGCAGATGATCTCTTCAGGTGGCACAGCTGTGCTCCAAGAAGAGCTCGTGATTACAACAGCAAGGGTAGAAGAGGAGAACTAAAATTTAGGAACTTGAATGCAACAGCTCTTAATCTGGTCTCACTTTTTTCTTCTTGGACCAAGTTGTGCCTGTACCAGCTTTATCAATATTCCTTCTACAGTCTCTCTGGTTGTCAGGGGACAACAGACAAGCCCTTGGCTTAAGAGTACTGCCCCAGACTTGGTTGAAATATGTTCATGATAAGGTGGATTCACGTGCATAAGGCCACTGATTCACAGGGAAAAGCCAGCATTTAAGACCTAGGTCAACCTTGTGGCAAGCTTTCTGGTGCCAATGCAACTTTTGGACCCAAATACAAAGTATTTTAAATGGAAGTCTGATATAGGAGGCCTGTAAGCCATTTTTTGTGCACAAATTGTTAAAGAAAAAGCACTTCCACTTCTAGTTTGAAAGATTCTATGAAAAAGGAACACATGTTCTCTGATAAAAGTTCCATAAGATTCACAGATTGTATGTGTGGGAAAAGACAAAGCATTCATTCATTTTAATTACGAGTAGGAAATGAAAACTAGAACAGGCAAAACTCAGAAAATATTTGAAATACAGAGCCTTGCCACTGAAATCTGTCCTGCTATTGTGCTGTGCACATGATTACACACACGTTTATGCACTGCATTTAGGTGCAATGGTAGTTGCCCATTGCTCCAAAGTCAACATGGTTACACTTTCCATCCGTTACAGTTTAGGACTAGGGTCCTAGTTACAAATAAAGTTTTCTAGAGAATTCATAGGATCACAGGATGTTAGATGTTGGAAGGGACCTCCATAGATCATTGAGTCCAGTCCCCCTGCCAGAGCAGTACCATGGAACCTAGCTCAGGTCATACAGGAACTCATCCAGACAGGTCTTGAAATTCTCCAGAGGAGGAGACTCCACAACCCCTCTGGGGAGCCTGTTCCAGTGCTCTGTGACTCTCACAGTAAAGTTCTTCCTCACGTTGAGGTGGAACTTCCTGTGCTATGGTTTATACTCATTACCCCTTGTCTTATCACAGGGCACAACGGAGAAGAGTTTGTCCCCTCCTTCTTGATATCCAATTCAGAGAGAGTCCAGGGGGGTGGACTCCGCTCTCAAAGGGACTGAACAAAATATAAGAGATATCTTTATCCCATCCATAGGTCTAAGAAAATGTTATAGTTTGGAGTTCAGAGCATGCTGGCTCTCTTGCTCCCTGTCTCTCCCTCTACCTTTGCTTGCTTCTCTGTATTGACCATCGTTTGGGTTATACTTCAGTAGGAGGTAATGCAATGTGGCCTTGTGGGCTGCTGTGTCCAGGAGGGTGCCCTGAGCTTTTCCCAGGGCAGTAGCTGGGCTACAGTCTACTTGTGTAATTATACATGTGTGACAGTTATGGAGTTGTGGTAGTTTGAGGGGTCCTAGGTTCCCTTAAGAAAACCACAGAGATGAAGTCTTGTGCCAGGGGACAGACCTGGTCATCCTGAGGTGTTGTAATATTGTTATCACATTCCGCCTTCTGGTATCATAGCTTATAAGGCAGCTTATAAGATCTCTGAGATCATCAAGTCCAGCCTATAGTCTAACACCATGACATCAGCTAAACCTTGCCACCAAATGCCACATCCAATCTTTTCTTAAAGACCTCCAGGAACGGTGACTCTACCACCTCCTTGGGCAGTCCATTCCAATGCCTAGGTGCATTCCAATTCTCTTCATCCTATCCTCCAAACTCATACTATGGTACCTTTCTCCTATTTTAATCCCACAAGAAAAGTGTATCCCAATTCTTTTAATCCTGTCCGCCAAACTCTTTACCAGCACAAGGCCCTGCTAAGGCTGCAACACAGTTCTGGCTGGAATACGTCTTAATTAGCTGTCGCCAATGTCCTGCTCATGTCTGTGTTAAAGGCACATGTCTAAGTGTTCCTCCTTACTTAATGAAATCCTAAACATTTACCTGAAATAATGGCATGTGCAGTCTATGTTTTTAAATGCTTATCTATTCTTTTTTATGTAAGGACCCCATGCCTTTGGAGTAGGAGCCTGTTATAAATATTCATTGTAGCACAGAGAAGGAAATTCTTTAGGTTCATTAACAAGTAGCAAGATCTGTGCATATACCTCTCATACAGAATGGTTTAGAAATATGCTCTATTATGACTAGTTAAGTCAACCTTGTGTCATTATTTCACATTAGTGTATATGACAGGATTGGCATGCCCAGAAAAGATGCATCAGAACCATTATATGTCAGGCAGGAGAACGAAAAGGAATTCTGTGTGTTGAAAACTAGGTTAAATATTATGTCCTTAAATATTTTGAGAGGAAAAGGTTACTTTACTACCGCAGCAAATGTGTGTTGTTTTAAGGTTTAAAGAATTACTTTGAGTAGGGCTCTTGTAAAACAAGAAAGGGGAAACCCAAAACAACAACTTCTGAGCATATATCTAAGTAGAAGAAGATAGGGAAATAAAAGAAAGATCTGCTCCAACCAGAGAAGAAAAACTTGCTTAACAGCCTTGGTTTAGAACATCTATTGTAAAGGATTGACCTTTTGTTTGTTTATTTGTTTCTTTGTTTTTTTTTTTTACCAGGAAACTTTTGAAAATAAGTTAAGATTTTTACAAGATAATTCTTTTAGGTCCAACATTGTTATTCTATGATGTTAGTGGAAAGGTTTCTCCTGTATAGAACAACACTGATTTCGCTCAATTGTTAAGCATGGATGGAAAAGATACTTGTTTGGGGGCAATATAATTTTCACATAACCCCAAAAAATCAGGGCCAGAAGAAAACTCAAAATCTCTTCAACCAACTTTGATACTAAAAATAGATTACCTAATTTATCCCTTGGGTATGGTTGTTTGCCCCATCTCCAAAAGTCAGAAAGAAATAGTATTTGCAAGAAATTTAAGCTGGTTGTCCCTTACCCTCTCTCCTTTAACCACAGAAAATAACCAAGTGCTGTTTTTACAATGAATCCCAGAAGTAGTATTTCACTCCATGTAGCAGCTCCTGCAATTACATGCTGACAGGAGACTTTTGGTGTTCATCCTTTTAGTCAGTTCCTCACTTTCTACCCTTCTCTCCTTATCAAAATGGCCTTCGAACTTAATCATAGAAGAAAACTCAAAATAAGACTCCCCAGACAATGACACTAGAGTAAAAAAGAGAAGGACACAATATAGCTTCCTGCATAGTTTCTCTGATCTTGTAATGTTGATACTTGCACTGTAATTTTCTCTTCTGACATCTCAGTCCTTTGGCCATCTCCTGCATGGGTTATTCCCAGGGCTTTTGCTGTGTAGCTCCTGCCAGGTGACTTGTGTTTAGGAGGAAGTGGCTTAGAATCACAGAATCACTTAACCAGGCTGGAAAAGACTTTTGGAGTCATCGAGTCCAACCTATCACCTAACACTTTCTAATCAACTAAACTATGGCATTAAATGCCTCATCCAGTCTCCTTTTAAACACCTCCAGTGATGGCGACTCTACCACCTCTCCAGACAATTGCTCCACGAAGAACTTCCTAACAACCAGCCCAAACCTGCCCTGGCACAGCTTGAGTCTGCATCCTCTCGTTCTGTCACTGGTTGCCAGGGAGAACAGACCAACTCCCACATGGCTACAACCATTATTACCTAGATTACTAGGTAATAATATCTTATAAAGGAGATATAAGAGGGAATCAGAAAAGCTCATCAAAATGTTCAGTGACATGGCAGATTTATGAGGGGAAAAAAAAAGATGTCATTACAATGCAGAAAAGGAAGGAAGGAAGGAAGGAAGGAAGGAAGGAAGGAAGGAAGGAAGGAAGGAAGGAAGGAAGGCAGAAAGAAAGAAAGAAAGAAAGAAAGAAAGAAAGAAAGAAAGAAAGAAAGAAAGAAAGAAAGAAAGAAAGAAAGAAAGAAAGAAAGAAAGAAGGAAAGAAAGAAAGAAGGAAAGAAGGAAAGAAAGAAAGAAGGAAAGAAAGAAAGAAGGAAAGAAAGAAAGAAGGAAAGAAAGAAAGAAGGAAAGAAAGAAAGAAGGAAAGAAAGAGAGGTCATATTCATTAAGTAAGAAAAGAAGACCTAAAGAAGGGCCAGGAGATGCAAATATTATGGATCTACAAGCACTTCAGGGTTTTGTTGTTAAGAAAGAGGTTTTTTTTGTCTCAGGGCATTTAATTAAAATGAGGTACTGCTTCTCTTCATTTTTACATTTTCAATCTTTCTATTATCATAGCAATACATCTTCAACTGCTTCCTTAAGCATTAACAGCTGATTTATTTAATAAAACTGAGGGCTGAGCATCACTGGAAATACTGCTTCCAATGGAATGTTCTCATGCTGTGATTGGTGAAGTGCTAAGTAATTTGCTTTTAATGCTAGCACATACCACTTAGCACTATATTTAACTGAATGATGAAAATCACTCATTTTTCATCCCCTTGCTTAACTGGTGCTCAGTGTAATCTGTCTACTGTACTGTGAGCCTAGTGCCAGATATATTCTAATAGACCTTGCTCTCCAATCTACAACAAGCATTTTAATTTTTAATTCATACTTAGGTCTTTATTCCTTTAATAGAACAGAACTACAGATGGGGAGGATGTTTTAGATAATAAGAGCACAGTAGGTACCCAGGGAAACTACACCACTAAAAGGATTCTTTATTTACACTTTTCAGTAATGACTACATATATATAGCAGCACAGGAGAAAATGGTTGTAAAGGAGCACTGTGTAGACAGGTGATTATTACCCAACTAGAACTGAGCATTATGGATGATGCTGCTGATAAGAGCATTTCAGGAAACCACTTCAAAGCTGATGCCAGCCAGTGTTGACCAACACCCACAGGAACTTGGATCACAGAATCACAGAATTAACCAGGTTTGAAAAGACTTTCAAGATCATAGAGTCCAAGCTATCACCTAACACCTTTTAATCAACTAAATCATGGCACTAGGTGCCTCATCCAGTCTCCTTTTAAACACCTCCAGGGATGGTGACTCCACCACATCCTTGGGCAGTCCATTCCAATGCCAATCACTCTTTCTGTGAAGAACTTCTTCCCAACATCCAGCTCAAACCTGCCCTGGCACAGCTTAAGACTGTGTTTCCTCATTCTATAACTGGTTGCCTGGGAGAAGAGACCACCTCCCACCTGGCTACAACCTCCTTTCAGACAGTTGTAGAGAGCAATAAGGTCTCCCCTGAGCCTCCTCTTCTCCAGGCTGAACACTCCCAGCTCCCTCAGCTGCTCCTTGGAGGACGGAGCTCCAGCCCCCTCACCAGCCTTGTTGCCGTTCTCTGCACACGTTCAAGTACCTCAACACCTTTCTTAAATTGAGGGGCCTGTAACTGGACACAGTACTCAAGATGTGGAAAAAATCATCAGAATCCTATTTGGAAGGGTAGACTCTTCAAACTCTCTAGAGATTTTCAAAACCCACTTCGACAAGCACCTGTGCAATCTGGCCCTACCTTGGGAAGAGAGTTTGACTAGATCACATGATCACAGGATGTCAGGGGTTGGAAAAGACCCAAAGAGATCATCTGACATGTTCTCCAGAGGTCCTTTCCCACCCCACAGTTGTGTGATTCTTTAGTGGCTCTGCATGTAGTCCACCTTGCCACCAGACTAAATAATTGCCTATTACCAACACTGAAGTCAAAATCTCACAGAACCAGACTGGGTTGTCTTAGCTCAGTGGTGGGAAACCTAGGGTATAGGACTGCCTAAGGGGATTTTCATCATTAAATTCAGTCATGTTCAAAGACAAAACTGAAGAAAGAAGATGTACATAGTACAAAGCTGCCCAAAGAGTGCTGTCTTGGTACTGTCAGCAATAAAGTGCACTAGGTTACAAATCACCACCTTAACTCATACAAGAGGATAGCCACGTACACAAGCAATTTCAGTGGCCTCCACTGCATTGTTTGTGTCATTCACTCATTATGGGTTAATTAGCAGTATCCCAGTGTCTGGCCTAATGATTGAAAAGCTCAGCTCTGCTGAAAAAAATACATGGAAAATTTCTGGTACTGGACAATTTCTCTTCAGTTAGTTTCTTTACCCAAATTGTATGCAATAGTGTAAAGTGTCAACAGGCAATGCAAACATCAAAAAGGCAGTTTTAGCCCTATTATGACAGAGAGAAGTCATCCAACTAATATCTGGTGAAATAGAAACCACAAAAATCACATCACTTCTTGCAGATATCCAGAAGATATTTAACACCATTTCTGTCTGTGTGTAACTCACAGAAACACAAATATGCACAGACACAAAAATAACTTCAAAAGCAGAAAATCAAAACCTGAAACCAAACTTACCTTGCAAAGCCAAAGAAAAACTGTGTTCAGGAGTGACATTTAAACCTCCAGGTTACTATCTAATGTCATCTAATGATTATTCAGGTGAATAAGAATCCTAGATTCAAGTATCAAAATTCATCAAGAGTGTTAAAGATGCTGGGAAAGATTTTGCAATGGTAAATGCATCTGTAAAAGTACTACCATAACAGTGTGAACAAAAAGACACCAGAAAAGTGTATGTGGTAGAAAAAGATCACTGATTCCTGTGTTAATGGATTACAGCACTCTATGTGAATGATGATAAATAGCATGAAGGTAAGACTCTCTTTTACTGGCATTTTCAGAGCAAAAAAGGATCCTACAACAAGAAAAAACGAGACTATGAACACTGTCAGTCTTCTTTTTTTTCCCACGTTTACCTCTGACTTTGGTGACCTTGGACAAAGTACTTCATCTTTCTTTGTTCCCCTTCTCTTGCTGTTGTCTCCCATAGTCTTTGCCTTTAGGGTACAGGCTTCATTTCTAATGTATTTGTATGAAGCCAAATAGAACAGGCACTGACTCCTTCAAACTAATGATCAGTAATTTAATTCTACTAAGAAAGTATGGGAATAACCTCCAGGTTGCTCTAAGCTGCTATAGCTCCCTAGGAAGTGGTTCTGACCAGTGTTAGCACAATGCTTTTCTCTGGGCTCTTCTACATTTTGCAGCCTGTTGGGACTTGGCTGCAGAACTGGTGGCGTGAAGCCATCATTGTTCCTCTTCTGGACATCTTTGCAGCCTTGCAGTTACAATAGTGTTGTGCTTTGAGCAATTACTGGAAACATTGTCAAGGTTTTAGGCGTGAAAACTTGAAAGCTAAATCAGCAGAACTGTCCCTACCACCATTAGCAGGTACAAGCCAACCTGAAAAAATCAGAACAAGCAAACCTGAGAAATGTCCCATTATCTGGAAGGAGGAAGAAAAAAAAGACCCTATGAAATAATTATATTTGCATGACTCAGTGAGATCATCACACTGAAAAGCTTGTGGAAGCCACAGAAGAACTATGAGTGGAGCATTTGCAGGGAAGTAGTGTACACACAATGCTCTGGATGTCAGAACTGTAAATCCTGTCAGACTTCCTGTCCACACCAAGGATGCCAATCAGGATGCAAACAGCTCTGTGGACTATGTATTACTGCAGGAATTAGGTCTTGTCAGAGACAATGTGATTTTCTAAAGATTAGAAAAAAAACACAGAGAAAGATGTGATCTAAGTACCTGAGTGACAATATATCAATGACCTGCCTCTACTAACAAGAGGGCTACAGCAGCAAGAACCTCTACACTAAATTCATCCATTTTCTTTCAAAAAGCCATGTCTTGTGTGCTCACGTGAACTTTGTAGAGCTGCTCTGTCAGCAGACAAGATAAGTGTGGATTTAAAAGTGACACAAGGTGTTTTTAATTGAAGTTTAGTGTTGGAAGACATCAGAAAACTGACACTGTTAGGACTCACCTAAGTGGGGATCCAGTGGAGCCAGACCTGATACTGAGATCATAGGTAAAGAGCAAGAGAAAAATGATATCTTACAATAACGTTGACACTTGATTTGTTCCGTAATTCTTTGTTATCAAACACTGATGCTACTTTTGATCAGTAGCAACTTAGCAACTTGATGCACATGAGCATATTCCACCATGCAAGTACTGGGTCAAGTACCTGGTGGAAAACAATTTAAGTCTGAGAGACTGGGACTTGCACACTCAGACTGATATATGTGGACACACACCTAATTGTACAGTAAGTAGCTGAATTAGGCCTGTCCTCAGCATACTTTAAATGCTGGCCCTTGCTCCTGATAGACTGCTTTGGATTGTGTTACTGTACCGAACCTCTGAATGGAAAGTGTGACAGCATTTGGGCGAATTACAGCTCTCTGTTCTTTTGGACTCTTGCAACAGACCTGTGAAACAGCCCAAGGGTGAAGCCTCAGTGGAAAACACAACTGTGACATTTCATCTCTAACTGATTGCACTCAAGAGAAACTATTTTCAAATTATCTCTTTTCTTCTGTCCCTCACACGGTTTTGTGCTCAGGTACCAGCATCGTTTATCAGCTCACTACAGAAACTAAAATGGTACCTTTCCAGCTTGTTGTACTCCTCTTCCTCTCTCTCAGTCTGACACTTGATGTGTGCCACATGCCGTCCACGTTGCCTATGTGGTCTTGGGCTGTGCTTCTTTTATCACACAAAAGACTTTCTCCAGCAATATCACCAAATACCTGGAAAACAGAATGTACAAACCCAATGTATTATTATAGCAGCATTCAGCGGAGTATCTGAGGGAACATAGATGACTTTGATTACACTTCCCCAACCCTCTCTTCTTGCTTTCAAAACATTGCAGCTTAGAAGCTTTGGTGTGTGTGAAATTTTATTCTGTCATACTAATAACCCAGCTTTACAGCAGCTTACAGTTTAGCTTTCATGGTTCAGTTCCACTCTTAGGCTTATAACAATTTTTCTAACAGCTTTGCCAAAATATTACAAAGTAAAAGTTACTGTAAATATACTCACTAACACAGATAGAGCAGTGAGATTAGCAATTTAAACACATGTGAAATGTGAAGTCACCTAATTTTTCTCATCTAAATGCTTTAGTGAAACAATGGAATGGGGATTTTTACGCCCGTTGCATCTAATAATTTCTTCTTATGATGTCCTTGACACATGGGGAAGATTTGAGTGAATAAAGAATAGACCTTCAAAGCAGAAAATTATGGCCATGAGAAGGAGATGATGTGTTGTAGGACTGGAAACTGGTTAGAAAGCCAAGACACTGCATCAGATCTGGCTCAGTTCATTAGCAGTTACCACATCGCATGTCAGTTCCTCAGCTTGTGTCATGTGGGTGGCATTTTTTTGCACAAGATTGCCCTGGTTTCTATTGTTTTCACTTTCTGGACTGCCCATAGAAGAGAAAAATCTCTGAGATTTCAGATGCTGAGAAGTAACAGAGCCTCAGCCCTGTCTAGCTGCTGTCACACAAATGCTAGCTCAGAAAAAGCAGATTACACCAGTAATGCCATCACATTTTAATGAATTTCACTGTTCTCAACTTGGTTTAGCACAGACATAGTAAATTATATGTACACTGGTTCATATACAGGAATCATCTCTAATTTCTTTTGTGGTTTTGTGTACTTTTATAACCTGATGAACCACCCTAAAATTGCTTGTGTACTTCTGGGTTTGATACCCTGGGAAGCCAGGAAGCACTGTGACGCCTGGAATAGGAGAATACAGGCAATGTAGAAGATACTCTCCACCTCACAAACATCTGTGATTGAATATTGGAGTGATCTTGTGCCTCCTGTATTCTAGGCAAGCTTCCTCATACTAGGGTACTTTTCTTAGCCAAGCACTGCTTACATAGAACATCTACTATTTTATCTTCAGTCTTTTAGACTAAGATACAGACCAATTTTAGACTGCTCTAGGCTGTTTCTGTCATGGCAGGTCAAACAGATATAACATCACAGCATCACTTCATAGCAACACCTCAATACATAGAGTCATGAAGTCAGAAAACATCTACAACATCAATGAGCTAATAGAATCATAGAATCAATCAGGTTGGAAGAGACCTCCAAGATCATCCAGTCCAACCTATCACCCAGCCCTATCTAATCAACTAGACCATAGCACTAAGTGTCTCATTCAGTCTTTTCTTGAACACCTCCAGGGACGGTAACTCCACCACCTTTCCTTGCCACAACAAATTGAGAAAAAACATTGAAATATTGCCAGAGTACACCTGGAGATTTAATTCTAATTCCTTCAGAAACCAGAATACTCATTTCACAGAACTGCAGGATCATTAGTTTGGAAAAGACCTTTAAGACCATTGAATACAACTGTTTAACACTACCAAGTCCATCACTAAACCATGTCCCTCAACATCACATCTACATACCTTTTAAATCCCATCAGGGATGTGGACTCCACCACTCACCTGGGCAGCCTCTACCAAGTTTTGACAAATCTTTCAGGAAAGAAAGTGTTCCTAATTTCCAACCTAAATCTCCCCTGGTGCAACCTGAGGACATTTCCTCTTGTCTTATCACTTCTTTCTTAGGAGAAGAGGCCAATCCCCACCTTGCTACAACCTCCTTTCAGGTAGCTGTAGAGCAAGGTGGTCTCCCCTGAGCCTCCTTTTCTCCAGGCTAAACAACCTCAGTTCCCTCAGCTACTCCTCATAAGACTTGTTTCTATGAAAAAAAAAAAGGGAATGGAATAGTCAGAGTTCCCAGGAAATGTGTTGGCTTACACATACCAAAAGCTCTTTCAAATCTGACAGTTCCCTTACCCAGCATACCTGACGGAAGCAACACAAACCCTTTGCTACACTTAAGGTGCTATTGTTTACCTGCGTCCTTTAAATTGGAGCTTGCCTGGATATGTCAGATTTTTAAACCTGATCAGATGTGGTGCAGAATTCTGTTCTTCAATTAAAGTCCAAACTGCTGTTTCTGAGAGTGACTTAATAACAGTAACCTTACAGTTAATCAACCATGCAGTAAAGTTCACTGTGCACTTACTGCAGTGTAATTATAAAGTGAGCAAAGCTATAATTGGTGCATTTTGTCAATCTCTGTAGCTGCAAGGTACTTTTCCAAAGGTTATTTTATTATTATTATTATTTGGATGAAATAAATTAATGCAGTTTTGGCAATTATCCTTTGACTTCAGAAGTTTTACAGCTGATTCAGGCAAAAACTATGGGGTAGGCGAATAAAGATCCTAAGTGTTTAAAACAATAAAATACCTTCTGCCACAATCAGTGGCTCTGCCCTTGCGGCACAAAGTCATTCAGAAAATCACTGAAAGAACAGCAAATCTGGGGGTTTGAAGTGGAGTGGAACCAAAAGAGAAGTGTTGCAAAATAAAATAGCACTTTTAAAGCTTCCCTTAATTACCAGCTCTAATATTTGCTGTATAGAACAGATCAGTGACATATTTTTCCCATTGCGATGGTTTGGGTGTTCCCTGCCTCCCCCCCACACTTTAGAAGTCACCCAGAGTAGACTCAGCTGGCTCTGGAAATTGAATGAAGCTTATATTTACAGCTTAGCACAATATACAAGCAGATATTTACAGTATATACAGTTATAGACAGAAACATACAAGGTAAAAGGTAATACAGAAACACAACAGCCCTCCCAGAAACCTGAGTCCCCAGGAAGGGCTCCCAAACACCTTGCCACCTTCTCCCACCTTTCGACCTTACCCCAGACATTGCCTTGTGCCCAAGGAAAAATGGAGGGTCAGCCAAGAGGGTTAGGAAGCAAGTGGGTTAATCAGAGAGACAGAAGGTGAGGTTAGAGAGATGCAGCCCAGATCCCAGTCAGAGCGCAACTCCCTTATCTATGTTTGGATTCTTGCTCTTATACCTCTCAGTAAGCCTATGAGTTAAGTAGACATCACCATTGTTTCTCTTTCACAGCCTGCAATCTAGTTCTTCTCACCAAAACATCCTAGCTAGCTTCAAACTAGCACACCCATGAGCATTGGCTCAGATTGAATGGGTGCACATGAACATCCTCCCATCCCATCCAAATGAAAGAGTTCTAACTTCTTAGGCCTCCAGGCAAAATAAGTGTAAATATCCATGCCAATCCAATACTTGTGTATGTCTCAGCTACCTATGTAACCCTCACTCCTCATCCCATATTCTCTGACAGTAACAAGGAACCCAGCATAATTAAAATTGCTTATTCATATACAGAAGATTATTATCATAGTATCATAGTATCATCAGGGTTGGAAGAGACCTCACAGATCCAACGCTTCACCACAGAGCGCAAGGCTAGACCATGGCACCAAGTGCCACGTCCAATCTTGCCTTGAACAGCCCCAGGAATGGCAACTCCACCACCTCCCTGGGCAGCCCATTCCAGTGGCCAATGACTCTTTCAGTGAAGAACTTTCTCCTCACCTCAAGCCTAAACTTCCCCTGGTGCAGCCTGAGGCTGTGTCCTCTCGTTCTGGTGCTGGCCACCTGAGAGAAGAGAGCAACCTCCCCCTGGCCACAACCACCCCTCAGATGCATAATGATGCAGTATAGGCATGTCAGCCATTTTCTGGTTATCTGAAAGCCTTTGCATCTTGCTGAGAGCTGGTGGTGGACCTGCTCCTTCAACTTCCTGCTTCTTCTATCAATCCACAACCTCCACAATGTGATGTCTTGATGGAAATATATTTTCTTCCCCATGGCTTTGCAAGTTTTTGGGACACAGAGTGTGTTGAACCTGGGATTTGAAGAAAACTAAAAGGGGAGAAATGACTATGTGTTGTAAGGCCGTTCCTGCATTTCCATCTTGTTACACACAGCAGCATATTCTTAACTGTAGTTGATCATCTTAATAGATTAATAATCAACAGACACAGTTTGCATTTAAGACTGTACCTCAGTTTACTGAAAACAATGTATGGACTTAATATTTTACTTGAAAGGATAAAGAACCCAAAGCAGAAGGTATGAAGTTATAATTCTCTCTCTAAAATGCAGTTTGTCAATGGGTTGTCTTAGCTGTCACAAGGACAAGACTGTTCATTTCAGGGCAGAATTCACATGTCACACGTAAGATCACAGAACCACAGAAACATTCAGGTTGGAAAAGACCCTCAGGATTACCAAGTCCAACCAAAATCTTCACTCTACAAGGTTTGCCCTAAACCATATTCCCAAGCACCAAATCTGAGCGACTTCTAAACACATCCAGAGCTGGGGACTCAACCATCATCCTGGGCAGCTCATCCTAATGCCTGACCATTCCCTCTGTGAAAAAAAAAAAATCCTAATGCTCAGTCTAACCTTACCCAGTCACAGCTTCAGGCCATTCCCCCTTGTTCTATTACTAATTACCTGTGAGAAGAGACCAGCACCAACCTCCCCACAATGTCCTTTCAGGTAGCTGTAGACAGTGATGAGGTCTCCCCTTAGCCTCCTCTTCCTCAAACTAACCATCCCCACCTTCCCCAGTCACTCTTTATAAGATTTATTCTCCAGACCCTTCCCCAGCTTTGCTGCCCTGCCCTGCACTCACTCCAGCACCCCCACATCCTTCTTGTAATGAAGTGCCCAGAGCTGAACACAGTATTCAAGGTGTGGCCTCACCAGGACAGAGTACAAAGGGACAATCCCCTCCTTACTCCTGCTGGACACAACATTTCTATTTCAAGCCAGGATGTCATTGTCTTTCTTTGCCACCTGGGCACACTGCTTACTCATTTCAGTTGGTTGTCAATTACAACCCCCATGTCCCTTTCTGCCAGACAGCTCTCCAGCCACACTGCCCCAAGCCTGTAGCATTCCTTGGGGTTGTTATGGCCCAAGTGCAAGACCTGGCATTTAGCCTTGTTGAAGCTCATGCCATTAACACTGGCCCATGGATCTAATCTATCCAAATCCCCCTGTAGAGCATCCCTACCCTCCTGCAGATCAACACTGCCACCCAACTTGGTGTCATCTGCAAACTTACTGATAACACACTCTATGTCTTCATGAAGGTCATCAATATGATAAGCTGAAACAGTCTAAGAGAAAAGCATAAAATGCAAGATTTCTCCAGGAAGTATTTTTCATCTTTTCAGTGGGGTGGAAAGAGCCACTTGGAGAAATATTTTGCTTTCTAAACTGAAATTTTCATGCAAAACATGAGGAGGAATTTCTTCACTCTGAGGGTGACAGAACACTGGAATAGGCTGCCCAAGGGGACTGTGAAGTCTCTCTCTCTGGAGATATTCAAGAACCACCTGAACATGTTCCTGTGTGATCTGGTAGAGGTGATCCTGCTCTGGTGAGGGGTTGGACTGGATATCTTTCAATGTCCCTTCCAGCCCCTGACATTCTGTGATTCTGTGAATATGATGATGAAGCCATTAGGTAGTGTAACAACCTCAGTTACCAAGCTGAAGGAATCGTCTCTCTTCTCCACATACCACTGAATGGTTTGCATTGGAAAGGACCTTTAAACGTCATCTAGTCCAACCCCTCTGCCTGCAACAAGCAGGAATGTCTTTGACTGCATCAGGTTACTCATAGCCCTGTCCAACCTCAAACATTCAATGTTTCCAGGGATGGAATAATTTTTAGTGACAATTGCAGTGAGAATTTGCATGAAAACTACATGCAGGACTTTCAGTAAACTTGACAAATTTATTCCTTCAACAAAGTTAGAACCAGAGAAAAGCTGCACATGCATAAACCGCGCTAGATTCAACTGTACGGCTTGTGCACATAGAGGAAAAAAATGGCACCCAACATTCACAGCAACGTTCTGTATATAAAAAGAATTTGCAGAATTAAGAATAAAACATGAGGCAGTTTGTTGATTTGCCCAGGGAATATATGGGAGCGACAAATGTGTGGATTATTCTAAGGTTGTTTTTTAGTGTCGTTATCAGATCCAAAACTCTATATAAAAGCACACAGCCCTTCACATGCTAAACACACAGTTTGCTCTAACAATTGTAAAATATTCAGCATTCTTAAGATTAAATATCTGGATATTGCTTCTGAAGGAACAGCTGTCAGCTTAAATCTAAAGTCTAGTTTGTTTACTGGCTGTATTTTATATCTGTTAGAAAATGACACCAAATGGCAATAAAATTGTTGTAAGTATTCTACTGGGGAATATAAATGCCCTTTGGTTACAGTGTACATATCTTTATACATAATTCCAGTATATTTTCCCCAGAATTATGTTAAATATGTAAAAAGCCTTTTCTCATAAAGGTAAAAATGCTAGATGTTTCCAAGCTGTAATTTAGCATTAGTGTCAAGATTGCTTCAGAAAATATGCTACGGTTCCTGTTTCATTCTTTTTAAGTGTCACTCAGCATACCGTATCTGATCTTGTATTCAAAATAAACTCATATGATTTTATTCACTTTTCCAGAAGTGCAAGAGAGTTTAGACCTAATTTATGGCATCTGGAGTGATGTAAATAGCTTAAACTAAGTAATTGGCTAGTCACCTCTGCTGTCTCATCCTATTACTAGTAGGTACTTTTCAAGTAATTAGGGAAAACAGAGCTCTTTTATCCAGGAAGTTTAAATTGGATGAATCCTTGACATTTGTGTCGGTTTATTTGATAGATAAAATCGTATCATACAAAAACTTTCTCTACAATGCTGAGGTTTACCAGGCCTGTAATAAGAAACTGATTTTTTGCTGAGTTAAAGTGACTTATCTTTGCCCTTTTAATAAGAAATCAACCCCAGTCAGCAAAAGTCAAGATAAAAATCACCCAGTTGCTGTTATCACCATGTAGACAGCAAACACATACCGCCAGCATTAACTTTCCTGTGCATGGATTTCAAATACATTTAAAATGCTAAAGTTCAATAATTTCCTGTATATTACAATAACATCAGATTAATGAGTAAGGAAAAGCATGAAAAGTAATTTATTTTGGGAAGGTCATTCCTTGGCTAGCCAACACTTAAACTTAATGCTATAAAGAAGAAATATAGCACAGGTAAAAAAGAAAATGGGTTTCATCGCATGTGAATTCTTTGAGTTTTACAGTGCTTATGATAAAAGGACTGCACTTACAATTTTAACCTCTATAATTTTTACCCTGCACATGAAAAAAAAAAAACACCCAACTTTTTGTTTAACATTTCTAGGACAATTTATACATGTCACCTTGTACTTAATGTTCCTTTTAAAACAGTTATTTTTTTTTCCCTCATGCTTATGAAACTTATAAAACTACTTTTCATACCAGACATGAAATTTCACATTATACCAGCAAAATCGGTCCTTTAATGGGAATACCATGCTTAAAGATATAAGCACTTTACAGGAGTTATTGCATATTCCTGGCTAGCCTACTCCTGCCCACAGCACCTACAAACTAGCCTGTTAAAGAAAAAAAAAAAAGGGGGGGGGGAAATAAAAAGGAAAGTATTATTAAAGTGAGTGTTTTGCCTCTGTGGCTTAAATGAAGTTCACAGCTAAGTGCTTTGCTGAAAGGGCTAGGACAAAATTTTGCTTTCTCTGTAGTATAAAAAACAAAACAAAACAAAACAAAAAAAACACTAGGAGGAGGTTATGAATATAACTAAAATTCCTTATGAGTATCCGAGAACTTGCAAGCATGACTACACAAAATTTCCCTTATGCCTGGTGAAGAATATCCAGAGACACAGAAACATATTGAAGACTAAAGTTAAAAAGGACATGAACACATGAATTTGTTGAAGAATTTCATAGACTCATAGAATCAACCAGGTTGGAAGAGACCTCCAAGATCATTCAGTCCAATCTATCACCTAGCCCTATTGAGTCAACTAGACAATGGCACTAAGTGCCTAGTGCCTCATCCAGGCTTTTCTTGAACATCTCCAGAGACAGCAACTCCACCACCTCCCTGGAAAGCCCATTCCAGTGGCAAATCAGTCTCTCTGTGAAGAACTTCCTCGTAACATCCAGCCTATACCTCCCCTGGCACAACCTGAGGCTGTGTCCTCTTGTTCTATCGCTGGTTGCCCTGTATTTTGTCCCTATAATTCAAATATTGTTCTCTTGTCAGTGTGTTTGATGCCAGATATTTTCCCATCCAGTAACCTAGGGCTCAGTAGCCTGCACACACACCTCAGTTAGCTGGATGCTAATAATCTTCTGCTTATTCTTGCAGTATTCTTTGAATAATGTCTATATTTGCATATGCTTTACAAAGTTATTGTCATTTCTATTTTGTTTTCTGCCAGGCTGCTCATTTCCTCCTTTTGCAGCTATTATTTCTGAAGATCACCTACCAAAAGCAGCAACTATTGTCACCCATCCCATGGAGAGTTCTTAGTCCCCAGACCCTTGAGTTAATGAAGTCACACTGCAGTAATTCAGAGTGTCATGGCTCTTTCAGTCACAGAAATTAAAAAGCCAAAACCTTTTCATTTTGCCAGAGATTATTAATAAAAGTAAAAAAAAACCCAAACCAAATCAAACCACAAAAGGTTGCCCTGAAACCTTTTTGTCCTGGTAGGTTACTACAATAAAAAGCAGAACTGGTTCATGGAAGCAGGAACATGCACCCCTCCCCATTTCCTAGATGCTGTTGTACAATAGCACTAGCCCACCCAAGAGGAAAAAGGGCAACTAATCTGGTGAGGGACTGTATTGGGGTGCTCCAAACTCCTTTCCCCCCTCCATCAGCAGAGGTTTGAATGAAGCATGAAGCTGTTTTCCCCCACCCCTGTGGGCTTGAATGGGGAAAGGCAAAAGATCTTTTCCTTCTGCTCTCACACGTGTACTCACTCTTGGGAAAGCCCATGCTGGAATCTGGGATTGTGATTGGCTGGATTCTCCATGCCCAGTACATATTGGCGCTGGACACATTGTCTAGGAAAGACTTAGAGTGACCAGAAAGCATGTGCAGTCTTGCAAGTCTGGGAGTCCAGCAAGTCCATTAGGTCCATCTGAGAGTTGCCTGTGGCACCTGGACCCACTTTCTCCTCAGACTGATGTATCCTGGCTTCCTGTTCCCTACCCCTAAGCTGGATCGACACTGCCTCTGCCATAAACTGATGTTGTTGGCAGCAACACACCAGCAGCACAGCTGTGTCTGTGCTGCTAAGCCAGTGCAAATCCACAAGATCTACCTCATGGAAGCTGTGTCTGCAGACACTTTGACTTTGTCGGGTTCCATTTGCGTTGGATTTATGCTGCGCGGTTCCACAATTGGACTATAACTTGCAGTTACCAGAGTCTGCTGCAAAGGAGTTCCAAGGACATTGTCCAAATTCCAACTCCACCCCGGTGAGTAAATCAGTGCTGTCTTGGCCTTTCCCTAGGCTCTCTGCTTTGCCTTTGATTTGTAACTGGGGTAAAGCTTAGCCTTTTCTGGTTTCTGATTTACCTGAATTATCAAAAATTGCTCATAAGCATCCTTGTGAAAATTCCTGACCAAATTAGAACCTGTAAATAGATAAAACTAATTTTGTGTATAGCTTTGGGGTGGGACTTTTTGGGAAAATAAAAAAGTATATTTTCATAATTCCTGCCTTGTCAAATTACTCCAAATCAAATCAGGGCCCTAGAGGAAAAGTCTTGCAAGGAACAACTAAGGGAATTGGTGCTGTTTAGTCTGAAGAAAAGGAAGCTGAGAGGAGACCTCCTTGCTCTCTGCAAACTGTCTGAAGGGTGATTGCAGTGATGTGAGGGCCAGTCTCTTCTCTCAGGTCACCAGTGATAGAACAAGGGGGAATGGCCTCAAGCTGCACTAGGGGAGATTTAGGCTGGGCATTAGGACAAAAAAAATTACTGAAGAGATTGTCAGGCATTGAAACAGACTGTCCACTTGAGGTGTTTGGGACACCATCCCTGGATGCATTTAAAAGCTGTGCAGATGTGATGCTTGGGGGTATGGCTCAGTGGTAGATTTGGTTGGTAGAATAGGGTTAATGGTTGGACTAGATGATCTTGTTTTCCAACCTAAATCATTAGATGATTCTATGAAAAAGAAGTGAAAATTCATTAGTTTTTGACTCAGTGGACTCTGCCAACAAGGTAGATGTAGGAGAAAAGGTGGAACATGTCACAGTTGCCACAAACCTCACATGTTCCTACAAGCCACATTCCAGACAAATTTTCAAGTGACTCTAACAATAAACTTCTGGAACAAAGTTTTGGTTGGACTAAAGGATGGTCCAAATGGAAACAGACAATGAATAAGCTGTGGCTGAAGAATAAGAGCAGACTTCTGACCAAAGATAGTGCAAGGATCCCAAAAAGCCTGTTTTTTTGACCCCACTGGGGTCAAAATATTTAAACCAGACTAAAGTGAACCAAACTAACTGAAACTTTAGGGCTAGCTCTAAATATTCTGAATCAGTGTGGTTGTACACAATGACTTGTCCACAGAAACAGCAGATTGGACAGATTATCCCCAAAAGTCCACACAGTCTTCATTTCCCTCACCCTGAAAAGCAATACTTAAGGTTGCAATGCAACCTTTTAGTTGTGAAACAATTTTCTAACCCTACTCAAGCACCACCTCTTCCTGAGGGGCAGCCACAGGAGCAAGTGCTGAAGCTCAGGTGTGTTTGCCCCATGGCAGCCAGTTTCTCACAACTTCATGTATGGTTTTAAATTCATGAACTCATAGAACTGAAGTATAAAAGCCTGATCTACAAAATACATAAATGTATAGTTACCTCTATGATCAGCTAAACACAAGATCAAAATGTGTTTTACCACAATTATTAGTTAGCAGATTTCTTCTACGTGATTTATATACACCTACAAGTGAAAATGCTTTCAAGGAATTTATCCTGCATAATCATGCATTGATCTGCTAGATTAGATGTGCAGCTTTAAAAATGATGACATAAGACTCAGCCATGTGGATTTTAGGCACAGACTGTGTTGTGAGAAGCTGTACCAAAGTGGTTTGAGCCATCAGCATTGTGCAGTGCTCGTGAGCACCAATTCAGAAGCTAAAAGCTTCTGGGAAGACAGAATTCCATTTCATGGGAATGCATTTCTCCTCTCAGAAACACAGAAGGAACTAACAAAAGTAACCAGTGCACTGAGTTAAGATTGTCTGGAGTGTTGGAATCTCCTCCTGCCCCAGGTTTGTGGAAGCTGAACTAAACCTGAGAAGAGCCTATTGGGCTTCTTCTAAGAAAGAAATTGTTTGTAACAGTTGGAAAGTAGAAATGGGGATGTGTTTTTGACCTCATACAGGGAAAAGAGATTCTAGAACAACTCTAGCCAAAGAGGAGCTTCTTTAACAGACTTAGGCATCGACCTGGATTTGCCAGTTCTTTTGTTTCAATAATGATGTTCTACTTCATGTAGGCCACATGCCTTCTCTTGTTTTCTTTGGCCATCTCTAACACTCTGGTGTCTTCACTCTGGTGAATCACAAGTTCCCGGCACAGAAAATTATGTTTGGATTCCTTCAGGACAGTTTTCTTTAAATTAGATTTTCTTTTAAAAGCCAAGTAGGGCAAAGACATCAAGAATAAAATCTTTTAATGAAGAAAACATCTCTGAAACATTAACCAAAGCAGCAGAAGCAACATTTACCTCATGCTGGAAAGATGCACTTGAACCTTCACCTTTGAAGTGAGCACCTGAAAATGTAGTGCTTCAGCATGATTTGTGTCAGTTTGTTGTGGTAAACATGACCCTTGAAGATGCTCTCACTTCTTATATGAGTAAAGTAATATTTGTTCACTCCTTTCTGTCCTAGATGCCTTTTTTTAACAGATCTCTCAACATAAGACCAAAGGCAATAAGGAAATGCACTTCTAAAGCACTTTGAACAAAAATGACAATGCAAGGAAAAAAAATCAGTCTATGAAACCAATAACAGCCAACACTTCTTTTTAAGACCACCTCATAGTGGATTTTCATCCACAAGCAGCTAAAAATCTGACTACTTCCAGGACTCAGTCTAAAACTTGCAAAATGCCACTAACCTAACTGTGCTTTAGCTATGTGTGCTTAAGGAAAAACTAAATCTAAGACCTTACCTGTAGCATAAGCTGTACAATAAATTCTGCAATACTTACATTGTGTATCTTTATGTGTAATAGTTCCTTACAGAATGACTTTATGTGATTCTAAGAAATAGATATTTATAAATAATCTCGATGTGGGTAGTTTCAATGTATATCTTGTATAATTGCCTTTAAATGGCTCTATAAACTATCCTAAATTGCTGCTTAGCACGGCAAACACATTAACTGATTGATTTTACGCTACTGTTCAAGAGCGAGGTCTTCCTATGGAAGATTCAGTGTATGTTTTGTGCAGGATCAGGTAGGTCTGTTTGCCTGTTTTGATGCTGATCTTCTCCTGAAGTGCACCCTTTTTCCTTCAAAATCTGCAGATAAGGAGTCTAACTGGACCTACCTCCACAATGGCCCCATCAGGTAGCCGGAGGAAGTGCCTGTAGAGCTCCTGGAAGCCGCTGAGGTGAAGAGTGTAGACAGAAATGTGAACTGTAGTGCTACCTTTGGCAGAAAGTGTAGAGTCCGATATTCCATCCTGGTGTTGGAGGTCACAGCTGGAGACACCAGGCTGGCTGGCATGGTCCTTCCAGATGTAATCAGACACTGCCACCTAGTGAGACAGAAGACACCCCCCCCCCACCG